>VDFB02193867.1:666011622-666078223 GCA_007258455.2 Sequoia sempervirens
CTTCTTAACAGTAGGAGAAAGTCATATATATTGGCATGTAAAAGTCTCAAACACAATAAGCATTTACCTCTTGCTCAAACACCCAAGTTCGTAACTTCAATACAAATTATTCCACATTCTTTTTACGTATTCAAAGCTTCCTATCTTATGTTTCGCATGGTTTTTAAAGCCCTATTTACACTTTACTTCCTTCATGGTATTCATGCCTTCTATTTCTTTGCCAAGTGTGTGCCTATTTTGGGCAGCTTTATTGTTTATAACAACCACTATAAATAGTTTCCAAACTTGCCTATGTATGGCATTTACCTATCTCCTTAATGCATGGTATCTTTTCCATGAAATATGCCTTCAATGTATATTTTATAACAACAATAATATGCATATAATATCATTCATGTGTATATATATATATATATATATATATATATATATGCTCTTTATTATAATATATATATATATCAATATATATATTATACATATATTCATATATATATATTAATCAATTTAATAAACATTTACTAATATATATATATATATATATATATATATATATATATATATATATATATATATATATATATATATATATATTGGTTATTAAATTATATATATTACCATCATTTACACATAACAATATATCTATATATATTGTTATGTATATGTATGCAATACATACATTTATAAATGTGAATGTTCGCATACATATTACGTATCTACATATGGGTATACATAGACATTACAATCTATGCATGCTCATACATTCATACGTGCATTTGTATGTGCCATTGCATCTATACATACATATATTCCAATATATATATATACGTACCCATATATATTCAATACACTATATGTCTCTTGATCATCATAAGGGTTCTAACACTTTTACTCAAATTAACTAAATGATCAAAACAATTAAGACAACCATCCTACTATCTAACAACCATAAAGCTATCATCTTGGTTTAACACATACTGACACCAAACTTAAACTGACTCAACAAGGTTACCCTACCCAATGGAATGCATGTGTGCATCTACTCAGATAGACATACCAATGGTTTCCATACCAAAATCCTTTCCTGGGTGATACTCTCCCTCCTCCTCGAGAGGGTTCAAACCTTTCCTACATCCAACTTAGTACAACATGTACATAGTCAGCTGATACATATAAATTATATTCATCATATATCTTAAGTATCATTAAAGAATTTAAATAGTAATTCATCATAATGCATATTCATACATTTCATTCATCCATTGAACATATTAAAGTCATAATCTTACATTAAAAATATATTTACTTGTAAAAGTAAAAGTAATTTGGTAACTTAGAAATGGGGTGTAACATGATGAGTTATTTGAATGAATGGATGGAGATTAGATCAAGGTTCGTAATCCATGAGAGTTCTAACAAGATCCCTTAATTCATGGAGAAGAGGTTGAAGATATTTTGAATTGGAGGGAAGAAATTGAATTTGAAAAGAAAATATTCCTTCAGGAATATTCTTTGTGCAAGTTGGAGGGTTGGAGGAAAATTAGCTAATTAAATAATTCATGAAAATCATTTAATTATGCAAGTTGGAAGAAATAAGATCTTTCATTAAACGATTTGGAATTATTTAATCAAATAGGATGAATAACATTTAATTAAATAATATTGAATTATTTAATCAAAAGGGGAGAAAATGATTAATTGTGATGAATTAACCAAATAACCTTAGTTATTCAATTAATAGGGGAATAAGGTTAATTTAACTAAATAATTGGACATTATTTAATTAAATGGATGAAATAAGTGATAATGATGAGAAAATGGTGTGTGTTAGTGAAATTGGGATGTGTGATATATGTTCAGGACATTTTTAGGTATCTACACTACCTAATGGTAATCCTTCATCTAGTATCAAATTTCTTAGGGTGACTATATCTATTTGGTCTTCAACTGTAGTGGAGTGACAACTTAGAGAATGTTTCCATTGCTCTTCAATGTCCATGTTGGGTCCTCTTTGATTTATAATGTGCAAACCAAAACTATCATTTTCACAACTACAAACTAGCCCATCAAAAAGTTCACAAATCTTAGAGCAAAGTAATTTGAATATTTCCTAGTCAACCTCTATGTAGTTAGTGTGTATCGTCATGGAGTTTCCTTCTCTCATGTCAACAATTGCTAGAAGATCAAACAAGCTAGAATTTGTGTGACCCATTTTGGGCAACCCTCTATCATGTTGTAAATCTTCATCAAGCATCCTATAAACTTGAGAGATCTTATCACATGGATGTGTCAACAAGTTAGTGCCAACAAATAAATCACCATATACCTTACACTTTCTTATGGTAAAACTCAGTCATTCTCATCCACTGAATGGAAAATTTGTAATCAATGATGAGATTATCCCCATGAGAAATAAAATCCTCTTAAGTTGTATTCTACAACTTCCATATTGGATACTCTAAGAACTTAGTTAATTTGTTTTTCTACATTCCTTTTAGCCACTTTGGTGAATGATAGAACTTGCTTCCTCCATGATAAATTATCATTTCCTATTAACTGTTGCACTTGACCATAGTCTCCATTGTAAATATTAAATTGGCATTCACATTAGCACCTTTGGCATATATTTATTTTTATGTTGTAGCTAGCAAGGCTTTGACAATGCCCCTTGGGATCTCCAATTTAATTCTAACCTTATTTGCCTCATTTTCAATGGTTCCATCAAGAAAAATCAATGTGAAGTTTCCAAGTATGATGTTTGGATCCAATGATTGATCTATAAATTGTGAACATGCATCCTTCACAATGTGGTTAGGATACACAATGAACCCTATGTGAGCTCTCATAAGCCTCCTTTCATTTTGAATGCAAGGGATGGAGAATTCCAAAGAAATCCTAATTCCTCTATCCTTTTTCACCCTCAACAAATCACCATGGATTTCATATGAAAAAATAGTTTGAAACTTAGAACAAAGCGTCAACATTCCCTATACTGCAAGTTGTATCCCTTACTATATGAAATGAAAGAAAATAGGTGTCTCAAAATGGAACTATATGATTCACCTATTTTGTTCTCAATTTCATTCAATATGTGTGCTACAATGCATAAATGAGAATTAGAAAATAAACCTAACTGATATAACAATTAAAAGGAAGGTTTTAAGAGGGTTAAATGTTGTGTAGCTATTGCAAAAAAGTTCTTTTTCAAACCTCACTAAGAACTCATTCGCCCTATGGAGAATAGGTCCTGGCTAGGGCTTTGGAAAAATGATTTTTGGGTTTTGTTCTTCTTAGTCTGCACTCCTAGATTCAAGTCGGGCTCTATTGGAAAGTCAGAAATAAATCTTGTAGCTCAATTTCTGTGATTTTGCAAGAAAGGTGACAAATTTGACAACTTTGACAACTTTTGCAATTTTTCTATCCAAATGATCTTCAACCTAAAACTTGCAATCACACATCAAAGGAGAGAAAAATACTGTTGTTAGGGGGTAGGGGTTTGCATTAGTCAAACCCCATTTTGGCAATTAAACCTGGAAATGAATGAAAGCGTAAAGAAATGATGAATGAACAAATATAATGCCATAACTCACCACACCTTATTTGAAACCTTGGAATACAAATCTGCAAACTAGCATGAAGTGGCCTCAATGAATGTAGATCTTGATATGAAATAATTCCTTTGAAATACTTGAATTGATCTTGAACGCTACATCAATACATTAGTTCAACAACATGCATGATGCATTATGCCTTTAACATGATGAAATGGATCTTGATTGCTATAATAATCTACAATAATCTACCCTCAAATACCTTGAAATGCTCTTGAATGCTCTTGATCTCATAAATTTTCTATTAGGATGCTTGCATAAAAATTCTAGCTAGGTGAAACTAAGTGAAATGACCTTGTATTTATACATATCTTATTATTAATTCCTAAAAATCAAATATCACAAGCTAATGTCAAATGTTGGATTTGAAACCATTAAAAATATTGCCAAAAACATATTTCAAGGAGGGGTCCTAGGTCTGAGTGAGGACCCATTCACCATGTGGTGAATGGGTTCTAGGTCACTCACCTAGGACACATTCGGGCAATGTGAAAGATCATGCAAAAATAGGGTCCTAGGACCTAGTGAGGACCCATTTGCCATGGCAAATGGGTCCTAGGTCACTAACCTAAGACACACACCTTCAAAAATCAAGTACATTATGTAATAGCATTTATGAATGTCAGGTTTTATCTCTCAGAATTTGCATTTAATTAGGCTTAGATTTGAATTAAAGGGGTCAATTAAGGAAAATTAACCTCAATTAATTAATATGTCCCTAGATTAATGTGAAAGTGTAAAGGTACACCTTACAACATCAAAAATAAGGCACAATTAAGTCCATTTAGCTTAAAAGGGGCCTAAACTTAATGTGAATGTGCAAAACACATTATGTAACACGAAATCAAGGCAACATTAGGTTCATTTTAATATTAATTATTCACAAATTAAGGAAAAAGGGATTTTTTTTTTGTTACTACACTATATCACCCCTTTTTGCATGCTTTCCATAATGACTAGAATTTTGCAATGACATAGGAAGCAATAAATCTGAAACATCATCATATCTTTGGATGGAAGTAATTTTCTCATCCTTATTTGCCAAAGAATTTTCTACTAAGATAATCTCAAAACCTCAATTTTTGTGACTCAAAACCCTTGGATTAGGGTTAGAAATGTTCCTCTCAAATATATATCCATAGACAATGCTACTTGGGAAATTAATCAATGGCTCATAGTTTGGAAGCTTGAAATATCTTGTATGACTTGGCACATATCCTTTCGACTTGAACTCTTCACATTCATCAAGTGGCGCCTCTTCCTCCTTGACTTTTACTTGCATATTAGGATCCTTATGCTCTTGCTTAATGGGTTGTTTTTATTTTGATTCTTCTAGTCCCTTCATCTCATGTTTTACTTCTTTCTCATTTGGAATTTGTGGCTTGTGTATGTAGCTATCACTAGTTTTTCTTCCACCATCTTCATTTCTAGCTCTTTATCCAACATTTTTGCTTCCTTTCATGATTCTTCAGGCTCCTGGTCCTTAGTATCCTCCTTAGTAACTTTTGAATTTTCCTCTTTTTCTCTCCTTATGATGTAGTAATAAAGCTGCCTTTTATTTGGATGAAAAGTCAAATAATCAAAGAAAAATAGGTTTTCAACTTTATCAACCAATTTTTGATACTAAATAAAAAAGTTTGGAGGCTTCAATTCCATACCTTTCTTCAATTTCCTTCGACACTCTTCTATCTTTTTTAATATCTCTTAGTATTCCTCATAGGTGACATTAGATTTATAAATAGTAGAATCTTTCTCATGTTTATAGTAAGCGGTAATTATGCACTCATCTTTTTCTTGTCGATCCTCCACATCCCTTCCAACTAGCTCATCTTGTCGTGTTTTTCTTAATGCTTTTAGAGTTCTAAAGTTGCTTCAATGTTGCTTCAAAAGTTGTTTAAGATCCATGTCTTCTTTTTTAGGTGAGAACCTAGGTCACCAATCCATGTTCTTTCTCCCAAGATCCCTTCACAAAATCAAACTCGCTAGTTGGAAAGATCTTGGCTTTGATACCATTGTAATGACCCCTTCCATATTTTTTAATAAAATAATAGATTTATAACTTAAAAACAAACTTCACCGAATTATATTTAAAAAAATAATAATTAATCATACTCAAAAAACACCAATAACTAGATAGACAGTCACATAGGCTTGTAAAAAATGAATCAAATTCTAGCAACAACTTATACTAATTAAATTTTCAATCTCTACAATAAGGGATTGTTATGACAATTGTTACAATAGCAACACACAACTACAAATCTACAACAACAATGCAAAAACTAAACAACTGAAATTTCCTACTATTGAAAGTGCAATGACTCTCTGAGTGAGAACTCCCTTAGGAACCAAAGGGTTTCCATCTTATGATCCTAGCAACCAATGGGTTTTTATCCATCGACCACTTTCTCCTATGGTATTTTTTCCATAGAAGATATCTTGAACAAAATGTGCTATAGAAGAGAAATTGGCATAATATGGATGATAACAATTAAAATGATTTTTTAGTTTTATATTATACCCACCCAAAAGATCAACATGTTGTCCTAGAACCAAGTTGATGCCAATGTTCAAATTTGAATTCTACACTCTACATGTCATAGGTCAGTCTTAGTGGGAATTTTGCATGTTATTTCACAAGTCAATCTTACAAGCCTTACATACTTTCTTATTGGAGGTTCAAAGTTTATCCTTCCTTCTAACTTGGGATGCATTAGGCCACAACCCCAATCCCTAACCTTTGAAAGCTCCCTGGCATGTATCTAGCAACAATCCCAAATCCCATCCTCTAACAGGTCCCTGGAATGCATCAAGCAACAACCCTAATCCCTGACCTTCGATAGCTCCTCGGCATGTGTCAAGCTACAACCCCAATCCCTGACCTTTGATAGTTCCTTCGCATGTGTTGGGCAACAACCTTCATCCCCAACCTTCGATAGGTCCTTGGCAAGTGTTATACAACAACCCTAATCCTCAGAATTTTATAGATCCTTGACATGTGTTGGTAGCAACCCCAATCCCTAACCTCTAACCTGTTATTGGCATGCATTGAGTAGCAACCTTGATCCCTGACCTCTGATAGGTTCTTGGCATGCATTGTGTAATAACCCCAATCCCCATCCTTTGATAGATCCTTGGTATGGATCAAACAACAACTCCAATCCCTGAACTCCAATAACTCCTTGAGCAAACAATCTTTCTTTTGATTTTGAAAATAAGGACATGACAACTTTTGCCCTATTTATTCTAATTGGTCATTCAAATAAAAAAAAATCATTCAAGTAGCTATTTTTTTCAATATCACCTAGTTTGTTCTAATTCAAGATTCAACTAAGTTTCTTCAATGTTAAACACATTAGCAAGATCACCATCCTTATAGCCCTCTATAATTTTTTTCCATAATATAGTTGAATTATCTAAATCAACAAAATTTAGATTTAGGCCCAAAACTTTCCTATGAATTCCTCTTGTTTGTTCAAGTTTGTTAATCCAAAATGTCTTTTCTTTTGCAACTTGAGGCTTGACCACTTCCTCCTCAACAATATTCCATAATGGCTTTTCTCTATGTGCCTTTTTCACCATGAGCTTCTAGTTTGAAAATCCACTTCCATCAAAGATAGGCAAACCTCTAATATTGTTCGAACTCATGATGTGAGTGCAATTTACAATAGAGGGAATATCTAAACAAGTAGTTTAAACATTTCTTTTGAGTGGTATCTTAATACTTGAACTAGAGAAACCTTACTATGATATATTACGGGAGCTTGGCCTTGCCCAACACTCTACTACTACCTAATTTTGTGATAACCAAAGTGACATACAAATTGCTCAAAATTTGGCTTTTAATATAAAAAATCAAATATTTAGAAACTAATGTCTATTACATCTTAGATCGTGTTCAAGATCAGGTCGTTCATTTGCAATATTATAACAAGGAAAATACAAATCAAAAAATTAAAACTATATAGATTACTTGATATGGTAAATGTAAACATTAAAAAAATAGTACCATAATATCCTCCCCTCTTTTATATATCATCTTTATTTATATTTTGTTCTAACCATTTTTAAAAAAAAAAATATTAATAAAAAATTAAAATGTATAAAATTTTCTTTACTTAATAGAACATTCCATATTTAAAGCTTGACCAAAACATTTTTAGATACAATATTCAATTTTAGAAAAAAAATGGCTTTCTATTGAGACGCAAAGAACAGATTAATCATCGAGTGACAATTAGAGTTAGAATGTGGCGTGAATTTGTAAATAGAAATCTTTGATTTTTAAGTAAACTTATTTTATAAATTGTGCTCTATATTTTTTGTGCAGTGCCCTGTTTTCCCCTGTTTTGGAGATTCTTATGGCAATTTTAGTTAAAAATCATTTTGCTAGATTATTGTGAGATATATAAACACCGCTTTTAAATCCCTGGAAGTTTTAGGTGAGAAGACCACAGGGTAAACAGGAGATTTATTGGTTTCAAACAGACCAAACCTGCCCTCCTCCTCAGCCCCGACCTTCCGATTCTCGTTAAACAATGCAAAAATATATGTCTCAATTGCCGTTCCAGGTCTCTTTGGCGTTCCAGCATTGGACAAAACATGCTTTATGAGATTGTTGTTGTATGCCTGAGCATTGTCCACAGTAGCCACATCGCTGCCTGCAGAAGGCCACCCGCTTTCAGTTATTACAATTGGAATATTGGAATGTCCCAGCTTTTCCATAGCAGATATAAAACTGTCGACCATAGCGTCGAACAAGTTCTTATACATTACACCTCCATCATTCACGACGGTACTAGTCGATCTGAACAATGCATAGTCTGCAGAAATTGAACCTGTGTTGTCTTTGTAGCTGAAGTATGGATAGATATGGGCCATGAAAGGGGAGTCATTATCTGATAGAAACTCAAGTATAGCACTCATATTCTCACCAAATGTTCCCTCAGAGGGAGGATATGACTTGGACAGCACCGACGCTGCGTTTGGTGTGGAGACCTTGATGTTGTTCTGCAGATTGGCATTACTCAATGCTGTCTGAATGTTGCGCATCGCAGGCAGGAGATAGGGAATGAATTTTCTATTTGCAAAAACCAAGTTTCCCACTGCAATGTATTTGATGTTGACAGAAGGATAAAATGGTTTAATGTTGTCAGTCACCCATGCGTTTGCTGCATCCTGATCACCTGCAATCTTCTCGAGCTCGGTGTTGTCAACTCCCACAATCACTTCGATTCCAGAATTCTTCAGAGCCTCCAGCGCGTCCTGATTTGCTTGGTATAATCTCACCTTTCCTATGTTGTTCGACTTCAGTAGATTCACCACATCGTCGTTAGAAGGCAAATTGTCTGAAAACATTCCGTAGCAGACTCCTATCTTTGCACCATCTGCTAGACATAAAAGAAGAAAGGATTTATATGTGTGAATATTAAGAGATTTTATTAACATGAGATCAATACAACTTTCTTTCTTTACAACAAAATTAGTTCAATTTAATTTCTTAAAATTATTTTCATAACTGGAGAATGTTTCAAGTTTTCGAGGAAGTCTTTAACATTTTGTTTGTAATGTTGGAGAATTTGCACTCTTGATAGAGAGGTCACAAGTTCAAATCCTGCAGGGCTAAAGTTTGTACATCTCATTTGTAGCATAGTGAGGTGTCTCCTTCATGAAATTTGGGAAAATCTCATATACTATAAGCCATCTGCAAACCCAAAAATAAATTGCTGATATTATGAACTATAAAAAGTTCCATTTCCATTTCCATAATAGCCTTTGAGTGATTCTGTTACAGAAATAGGCCCCTAAATTTCCTTTTTACCTAATAAAAAACATAAAGTATTTTACATTATAAGATTAAACTAGCAACCAATAGTAGCCACTGTAAAACAAGCATAGCACTACCAAAAAAACATTTTGGAAATTGTGAAACTATCCAACAGGTCACTCTCATAGCAGGGAGACCTGTCAATCAGTGATTATAAGCCCTAGTATAAACTCCATTGATTGAAACTGCAACCAATTCCATTGAGGGAACAATGGGTCTCATTGCCTCATCCAACCCATGAAACTTAAAGCCTTGTATCACCATAACCCTTCCAATAGAGGCATTGTGTATCCACTAGTAAGTTCCATGATCCCTGTACTACTATTTTTTATGACCATACAAATGTGCTGGCAAATTTTCTTGAATGTCTGCATCTTCAGCATTAATTCCTGAATCACAGCATCTATAGCTTTTATATCAACCTTAAACCACAGATTCCTTGCCCTTTTCTCCTGGTGTGAAAGGATTTTCAGGAAACCCGCATAATCCTTGTCCTCAACATCCATTTCAACAGGATAGTGCACCAAGAGAGCAAGCAAACTTTCATGCTCAACTGCATCACCCACTGCCACTTCAACACTCCTTAAAAAACATCCATAATGGTGCCTCTCAATCGAACACATATTAAAACCAAATTTAACCCCATCCCGCCCATCATAAACTTACATGCTCCAAGCCGAATGTCTAAATATTGATTGCCCACAAGAAAATAATAATAAATGTTGCATAAGCGATGGGAGAAGACTGGTTTAAGCATCGCTGCTAATTATAACAGAATCATTTCCCCTAGAGGCTTTGACATGCCAAATGGGATGGCCAATGCCACGAAACCTAGCCTTAGGTGGTTGATCATAAGCTAACAGTTCAGAGCTCAATTATGCCAATCTTCCATCTCCCTACTTTCGAGATAAGATTCACCCCTTCATTTGTCAGGTAATCCAGTATCCCATTCTGTGTTAGAAGCCTCTGCTTTTGTTTTTTGGTTTGCAGAGGGATTATATTGGGGTGGAGTCTAAAATTTTCAGGAGATTTTGCAGATAAATTTAAATTCCTGCCAAAAATTTTAAGGATAAGTTTTGGAAGAAAAGAAATCTCATTCAACTATCATCTTTTAATTAGAAGATGTCGTAATGTCCATCCCTGTAGTTTCTATTTTCATTTATAACTAGCACTTTATCTATAAGAGATTCAAAGAATAACAAGAAATTAAAGATAAAACTTAAATGAAGCATACAAACAAATAGGTAGAAAGGTATATGATCAAAGAAGAATGATCCGAAACAAACACAACGGAGAAGGGGTTGGCTTCTGTTATTTATAAGTCTAAATTTGGACTTCACTTTCAACTAAACCTTTCATTTAAATTATATTATTAAACAATTCCTTACAAATTTTAATAGAACTTCAATTTTTAGCAAATGTGTTATTTAGTGTTATCATATAAGTTTTTATTTTTAATGTTATAATTTATTGGCTTTAATTTCACGACCTAGTATGTGTATGCCCCATGTGTCTATGATCCAAGCTTCCAATATACCAATAGATTGATAAAAGAAATTCAAGATGTCTATCCTCTCAACTCAAGATGTGAAGCTAATAAAAATTTAGAGACTTTATTGAAATGAAGACTATGTTGAACCTTTTATTGCAAAGTCTAAACAAGCAATTAGATTGTAAAGCTTTGAAGCAGTAGCAATTGTGAAGATGAACAAGGTAATATAATAATCTATTTTATTTTATTTATATTTGAAGATAACTTACAAATATTGGAGTAGCTTCTTATGACCGTCAATATTATTGAGCTCCTTGTGAACATCAACATTAGATATTAACACTAGAAGTCAACAATGGAAGATTAAGAGTTATCATTTAGACCAACAAATTAATCTCTTATGAATATTAATATTTATTATTAGATACTAACAATAGAAAACCAAGAATCACCTTAAAATTTGATATTATATAAATTGGTGACTTACAATAACACTAAGAATGTAAAGCATTTATCTTATATAAAAAAACAAAATTCTTGGCCACAATAAACATGTGCTAAACTTAAGGAAATTTCAAACTCTACTGATTGGAGGGATGAGAGAAAGTTCATCTCCATCTTTCACAACAATACAATCAGAAGTGTACAATAAGGTTACCGCCATGCAATCATATATTGCTTTTGAACTTAGTAATTACAGTATAAGCTTATTAACACAATCCAAAATAGCTGAAGCTTATTTTTCTTTTGTTCATGAGTGCATTTTTCTAGTTTTGTGAATCCTATATTGCTTTATTTCATTTCTCTATCCATAATATGATACTCTACCAACAAATTAGACATTTGGATTAACATGGGTGATAATGCACATATGCATGCATAATCAATCATGCATGCCATCTTTTAGAAGCAAAAATTTGTGAAAAAATTCATGTATCGAATCAAGGACTAATTTACAAATATTTAATTGTTACTTTGAATCACACATCTCTACATAAAGAATACCACTCTTATAGGTGACCAATCATATTGAACAACCATGTATGTAGAAGAAAAAAAGAGAGTATAGGAAAAAAGAAGAAGAAGCAAATCTAATAAACACAAGTAGTCAATGAAAGGAGAATATACCAAAGAAGGTGAAAATGGAAATATTGTATTGAGTGTAAGGATAATGTAGGAAGAAATACAATTGATGCACCAACCTGTGAAGTATAGAGTGGATACACAATAGCATATGACTTCATTGAGAATTTTAACATATGAAGATGGTTTGATCTCCACTATTCACTATATATGAAAATAGCTCTGGCAACCATTGCATTTATCCATTTGATACCAACTTAATGGTTTTGTCAACAAAATTGTCACAATAATAACATGAAAAATAAGAAGAAAAAAAATAAACAAAAATATTAATCGACCAAATAAGCCCAAAATTCATTTCGCAATATAAAATATATCAACATGGAGAAACAAATATATATTACAAAAAAATATCATATATCAAAAAAACCATAGATAAAACCACAAAACCAATTCTATTTATTTA
The DNA here is from genome assembly GCA_007258455.2 of Sequoia sempervirens. Classification (NCBI taxonomy): domain Eukaryota; kingdom Viridiplantae; phylum Streptophyta; class Pinopsida; order Cupressales; family Cupressaceae; genus Sequoia; species Sequoia sempervirens. The sequence goes on from VDFB02193867.1 coordinate 666,024,099, forward strand.
ACAAATAACAATAGAAATATTTTTGAATGAAATAAAACAACAAAAATATCCGACTGTGTACATATTTTTAAAAAATCACTAAAACCATGGCAAGTAACTTGCCTAAAGATTCAACACAACTTGTGTTGTGCTATTGATAGATTATAGCATCTAAAGTTTTTTAATATTTCGAGATGCCTTTAAACACAACTCCAAGATGGGCATAGTTTAGATAGGGAAAACAAGTGCCTAGACTAGTGTATGAGTCCCTAGATAACTATGCAAATCAATAGTTCTACAAAGATCTTGTGTTACTTTGGGAAATAAAAGAACATTAACTAAAAAGTGTTTGTGCAAAGATCAATAAGAATACAAAGACAAAGGTTAAGAGCAAATTAAGCACTCAAAGTAAAAGTTTGAATAACTAAAAACCACAGCACAAAGAGTTTTGAATATGGAATGTCAAGGTGCTATGGGCCCTGACTTACCACAAGGGAAAATCCCAACAACTACTTTGAAACTTAAGCAAGTTGAAAATGCTCATTTTACTAACAAATCAATCTAATATGTTTCACAGAGAAATTGGAATAAATTCCCTGGATGTCTCGAGTAGTTTTGTCTCATTGAACAAAAACACCAAATGAAATGATATTAAACACATGACATTCATGAAGGGAACACAAAATACAGTATAAATTAAACATGGAATTCATTATATCTCTTTGTTTTATCCATATACAATTCATACCTAGCAACTTATCTATAAGCTTGAGTACCTCTTCTCCATATTTTACATAGGTTTCCCCTAATCATTCAATGTCAATTCATGCTTTAAATTGTGAATTGGCTATGTATGTTGTAATTAACTTTATTTACTCGTATGTGAGGGATGTTTTTGGCTAGTGCTCTACTAACTTGACAGATGTTGGGGAGATTTAACAAACAAGGTAATCAACCCAATCCAAGACTATGTCATCTAAGATGTCATAGAAGCAACCATAGCCTTCAAGCATATGAGTATAGGAATTTACTAAATAGTGTCTTCCTTTTTCATTCAAAGGAAGATAAAAAGAATCTTGTGACACCCCTTTAAGCCTCTCCAACAATGAAAGATTTATATCATGGTTTATTATCTACAAAAGAAAATGCCAAACCCCTGAAATCATTTTCCCAAACATAAAATATTCAAAATATCTAATTTGGATATGCATGTTTTAATGGTGTGACTGTACAAACCTGGGAGAAGCCCTAGTCTTGGGGTGTTGGGTCTCTATTTTTTCTATTTATGAGTAGTGTGCTAATAAATTGATTATAGGAATAGATCATGGAGCTTCAACCGCACTAGTTACTATAGAAAATTGCAGTTACCAAGGAATTACACCGCTTATCTAGCCCAATGATATATTTTATAGGCTAGAAATCTCATCAAAACATGAAAATGATAGAAAGTGTCCATGAATATTTCACCTCAAATCTCACTAATGGATTGATCAATACATGTTAGGAGACGGCCGAAAATCACTTTTTTTTGCTTTGGGATCATTTTTTGTTAGTTTTTCGTCCTCACTTGAATTGTAAACCACTATTGTGGCTTCACCCCAGTGTATCTATCTAAAAGTTGAGCAGTGATCAACGACGATGGCAGAGAAAGAATTACTATAGAAAACAACACATGTATTAATGGAAATATCTTCTAAATGGGAAAAACATATCTTAGAAAAAAATTAATGCCTTGAAATCTAAGATATTTTTGTTGAGCCACCTCTTCTAGTTGCCTCATTGTTCATATTCATTAAATGATTAGACATGAGACAAGATCTTTGCAGGCTTTTACCATTAAGAGATTAGACGTGAGTCATTGGAGTTAAAATTTTCTTTTAGGTGTGGCGCAAGGAATATTTGAACCGTGCAGTTTACCTCTATTAATAACATGAGACAACATTCCCAGTGATCTCAAGACTTTTTGACGATAGATTTATAGTGATCTTAAGATTGTTTGACAATGGGTAAAACCCGATTTTAGGCGTGAGACAAGTTTTTCAATGAAATGTGGACTGGCAAGTCCACTTAAAAAAAGCCTTATCGACTAAAAAAAATCCTTATCGTCTAATTAGTGTGAAAGAAGTGATTAAATTTTTATTGTATTTAACTTCATTTTCACATTTTTGTCGAGATGTATACAAAATTCAATGATTAAAAGTTTTATATATATACAATGTTGTTAGGCTGTAAAGTAGTTTTTGACTATTTGATATTTGACTAGAGTGAGCAAAATTAATAAATAACAAATTGCTTGTTCTATAAGTCTTATATAATGAATTGGAGAAATACCTCAAGTGAAGATTATCATCCATATTCAAGCCATCTCGTCTCTTAAAAAAAATTTAAGAGCTACTTCAAGATGTTAGTTTATTACTATTTATATTATAATAATTAAAATTATAAAAAGATTTGACTAGTTATTTGTATTTTTATTTGTTAAACAATTATATGTTATAAATTTCTCTACTTAAATTATTTTTTTTAAAGTAAACAATCAAACTTTTTAATAAAAAATATTTAAAAAATTAATTGTCAAGACTCTTATTAATCAAAGAATTTGACATCTTATTGCAAACTTCATGTCAATTGATGAATTGAGGAGAACTATTAATTAATAACATTTATTAATATCTTCTTTGATGATCATTATAGACACTCAAAACTGTCCTGATGATATAACATACTTGATTTTGTTCACTAACACAATTCCTAGTCTATTTCACATAATTCATCCATTTAATTAAATAATGTCAATTATTTAGTTAAATTCACTTTTTCTCCTATTAATTCAATAAATTAATTTTATTTAGTTAATTCATTTTTTTCATTCTAATTTCATTCTCATTTGATTAAATAATGAAAATTATTTAATTAAATTCCATAATCATACTTTGATTAAATAATTCATGATTATTTAATTAAAGTCTCTAATTTCATCTACTTTCATAATTAAATGATTTTAATTATTTGTTTAATTAGCTAATTTCTTTCCAAATCCTCCAATTTCCTCAACTTGCACAATAAGTATTCCCATGGAATATTCCCTTTTTAAATTCAAATTGTAGACACCTAAATTTGGACACTTAATTTATCCAAATTTATCCCCTTTCATATAAGCATCTCCTTATTTGCATTACTTAAGGGGGCAAGTCCACTTGTACAAGGGGGCAGGTCCGCTTGTACAAGGGGACAGGTCTGCTTGTACAAAGGGGGGACAGGTTTTCTTGTACAAGGGGGCAAGTCCGCCAGTACAAGCAGACTTGTCCCCTTGGACATGCAAACCTACCCTTATACAAGCGGACCTACCCTATAGGTGGACCTACCCACTTGTACAGGTGAACCTTCCCCCTTGGACAAGCGGAACTTCCCTACAGGTGGACCTGCCCCCTTGGATAGGTGGACCTGACCTCATCCAGGGGTGGACCTTCCCTTTAAACAACATTTTCCACCCTTCGTTCAGTCGTTTCTAGCACCCGTTTGCCCACCATCCACACTTTTCCAAAATTCATCGTTTCATCACCAAAATCACATAAGTGCTACTTAGAACCTCATTAGATTCCATATCCATCATCATACCATCCATCCCAATCACCTAGGCTTTTTTTTGAGAGTTTTGATTTTTATGCTGAAACTTCTGGAGGCCATAACTTTTGACTCGGGTGTCCATTTGAGCTAAAATTTTATGGGTGGTTACATTATGAGGTGGCATGTGGATTCCTAATGGACTTTGAGTCAATTGGACCCCGTTTTGCCACATTTTTGGGGCCTCAAACTTTCATCTTGATCCTTAAAATTGAAATTTAGTATTTTTTTTTTCAGTTTTTGAAAAATCATTTTCATTAATAACTCAGAATGCATGTCTCAGATTTGGGATGTTAGTTGGAAATTCATCCTATCTTAGTTTTTAGTATTTTTTGGGAAGAAACTAGACTCTCAAAAGTATGTCCTTGAAGTTTCCTAAAATGGCATAATTTGACAATTTTTGAAAATTGCCAAATCTAGAAAAATTTGATTGTCAACACCTTACATCCTTTAAACCTCAGAACTTGGTGTAGAATCAATCCCATCACATCCTCCAATCATTCTAGGATTCAATACAATCCTAATCTAAGCTTTAATCTAGTCTGAATATGAGCTTAACCAAAACCCTAATCTAAGTGTTAATCTATCTATAGTCAAGGTCTTAAGATCCCTCCCTTCATCTTCTTCAATTTTGTCCTATTCATCCTTTCATCCATTCCAAGATTCATTCTCCCAATCTGAGCATTCATTCATTCATTCATTTCAATCAATCATCTACTTGTTCTAAGTAATCTTTCATTTATTCCAAACTTTCATCTTCTCATTTCATCTTCTTGTTTTGAGATTCATTCATCTCTTCTTAGTAGTTGTTTACTCATTTTGAGTATTTTTTCATCCCTCTTGATCATTCATTTACTCGTTTTGAGTAATCTTCCATTCATTTCAACCTTTCATCCATCTGTTATGAGTAAACGCTCATCTATTTCAAGCCTCCTTTCATCATTTTGAACTCTTGTTTTGTCATTCCAATCATTCGTTTACTCATTCTGAGTAAACGTTAATCTATTTCAAGCCTCCTTTCATCATTTCAAACTTTCATTCTATCATTTTGATTATTCGTTTACCCATTCCATGTAAACATTCATCCATTTCAAGCCTCCTTTCATCATTTCAAACTCTTGTTCTGTCATGTTGATCATTCATTTACTCATTCCGTGTAAACATTCATCTATTTTGAACCCTCATTTATCATCTCAAACTCTCGTTTGGCCATTCTAATCATCTGTTTACCCATTCTGAGTAAACATTCATCCACTTCACACCTTCATCTATCATCTCAAACTCTCATTTGGCCATTCCCATCATTCATTTACTCATTCTGAGTAAACATTCATCCATTTCAAACCTCCTTCAATCATTTCAAACTATCGTTCAACAATCTCGATCAATTGTTTACTCATTCCAAGTAATATTTCATCTATTCCATACCTTCACCTTCTCATTTCGAGAATCATTCATCCATTGTGAGCAGCCATTTACTCGTTGAGTAGTCGTTCATCCCTCTTGATAATTTGTTTACTAGTTTTGATTAATCTTTCATCTATTTTGAGCCTCATCTTGTTCTACACAGCTGTTTTTCCATTTCTATCATCCATTTCTCTAATCAAATCATTGTTTTCCCCATCCAAATCCTCTGAACTTCATTTTAGGTAATTATCCAAATTGACCTAAGTGTTGATCTGATTGTCATCATTAAAATCCACTTATGATTGTCATCCATCCTAAGTTAATCATCATCGTTGGCCCAATCAATCCATTTTTAATATCAAAGTGGATTTGGTGCCGCAATCATCCTTTTATCCTTTAATCCGATCAATCAACATCCTAAGTCACCTAGGATAATCTCTAAATGAGGTTTACAATCCCTTTCATCATCCTATCCAATCCATCATTTGATCTTATCAATCTAATCCAATCCAATCCAATCGCATCCCTATCCAAACACCTTTGACCCAATCAATCTACTTCCATCTCAAAGAAAATTTTGTCGTAATCATCCTTTGGTAATCAAATCCAACTGTCAGAATCAATCCCATTGCATCATCCTAATCTGAGCTTTAATCCAATCCTGATTTGAGCTTGACCTAAATCCTGATTTGAGCTTTAGTCCATTCCCATCCAAAATATTTGATTCATCCTCTTTATCCTTTCATCATCATGAATCCTTATCCTCCATCAATAGTAGTTAAGGGAATCCCTAATTACATCAACAACGATAATGAAATCCTTGTCGATCAAGAAGAATATGACATAGATCCCCTTGACACTATCATCACTACTAAGTTTTCTCCACCGACTTTCCAAAATCCAATCACCCCTTCGAGTTATCCTATTATGTCTTCATCCATGCCTAATCATGCTCCTTATGCTACCTTTGACAAGGGATACCCATCATATTCTTCATCTACATCATCCTCTTATCCTAGTCTGCTATCACAATACCCCTATCCTAATCCCTCGTCCACATCCTCCTATCTCAATCCTTCATCTACATATACCAACTACCCTAATATTCCATACCAATTTGCTCACCCTAATCCTACATTCACACCTTCCTATCCTAGTCCAACACACCCATCAACTTACCCTAATCCAACATCCACATCTCCCTATACTAATCCAACACATGTGTCTTCCCATCCTAATCCACCATCCCAATACCTTTATTACAACACACCACCCATATCCTCTAGCATCAATCCACCATCCATGTCTTCCCATCCTAATTCACCATTCCAATATCCTTACCTTAAACCTCCCTCCAATCCCAATCCTCCATCTACTCCTAGTCTTCCATCCAATCCTAATCCTTCATCTACTCCTAGTTTTCCTTCCAATCTTGTTCCTCAATATAATCCTAATCCACCAATCCCTAGTCCTAATCCCCCACCAATCCATAATCCTTCATCCACTCCTACCTCACCATCCAAACCTAGAGTATTCAAGTTTCTCACTCCAGAAGTTCTCCAAGGACTTATAACAAAGAAGACATCCCCCACTCCACATATTGAAGTAGTGGACCCATGCAGTCCCAATCCATCATCCATGGTCACTAGTGGTGAGACCTTCTCCATGCCACACCTATCATTGATGTTACCACCCCTAGCACCACTCAAATCATTGAAACCATCACATCCTTTAAATCCACTGAGCCCCCATCTCCTACCATCTCATCTACCGAATCCATTGAACACCCTCTTCCTACTCTGAGAGCCATCAAACCCATCAATGACACACAAGTCCAAGCCACTCTTCCCACTCCTAGTGAAAACACACAAGTCCCATCCATTCCTCCCACTCCTAGTATTATCAAAATCCATTCCCTTGAGCTTCATGAATCCTCTATCCCTCCATCTTCCCCACTTAAAGACTCCCACCAAAACTCCATTATCATGCCTCCCACACATGATGAGTCATGCCAAGAGTCCAATCCAAAGCATGCCAACATATCCCCTTCTCTAGATCAAGATCCTTCCATCCCAGCTAATCCACCTCAAGATCACATTCCCCCATCCATTCCATTCCATTATCCCCTTGTCATTCAAGATTCCACTGCTCTATCTCCATCTCCATTGCATGATCCCACTACCACAAATCCAAATCCTATCATATCCCCTACTCCCTCTCATAATACCACCCATCCAAATGTTGCTATCCCATCATCTCCCTCTCATGATCCCCCCTCATCACCTAAACCTGCTATCCCTAGACCACTTGCATATCCCCTTGGTACTCTCACATTCTTCCATGGTGGCCTCCTTGTAGAAGAAAAACACAGTGTATATACCACCCATCATCCTCCACCTAATAAGGGACTCACATCATGTTTTCAGAATAACACAAATCCTATCATGGATCGCATGCTCAAGAAAATGAACTATCAAGGAAAAGGTATAGGCCTTCATGAGCAAGGTATTTTAGAGCCCATCCAAGTCAAAGAACAAATCTGCATGCAAGGTCTTGGACCTATTTCCCAATACTCACAATCTAAAGATGTTGGTACAACCTCTAGACGTCCTCAACGAGCCTTTTCCAAAAGAAATGTCAGCACTTCCCATCGCTCCACCAAATCATATGATGCCATCCCTCCTCCTCTATTGTATCACCTCAAAACAACCATCCATATTCCTCCTTCATCTAATCCATCCATTTTGGGTCCTTACATCCATCCATCCACCATCTCCCATCCTTCATCTACTCCATCCATCGTAGGTTCTTATGTTCCTTCACCCACTCCATCTGCTTTGGGTCCATATATCCCAAGATCACCTCCTCCATCTCATCCTTCCATCCATCCAATATCCATCCATGTCATCCAACATAAACATCCTAATCAGGATTAACAAAGGCACATACCTACACATTCTCCATCTACACATAATCCTCATAATCCTACCTCCATTGCTCCACATCACCCATATCCTTGCACCCATCCCATTGCTACTAAAAGCACTTTGGATGCTAACATAAAAATACATAAATCTGAACATCCACATGAATCTAAAGCTCCCCATGTACCCTCTAAAACACATGGTGAAGAGAAGAAAAATCTAAATCCAAATCAAATCCATAGACCACAAAGGCCCACCAAAGAAAAGATCAAAACCATGTGGATCCCAAAGAAAAAAGATGCAATTCCATCAAAAGAAAAATTTGTAACAACATCCAAAGTTTTTAATCCAAACATAAATCATACACTTCCTGCATCTCCTAAATCTGTTTTGGGTCCTTATGTCCTAAAATTCACTATCCCATCTCCTCCATTATCCCTACATTCTCCATCCATTAATCCTCTTATCTTTTCACACCCACCACCATATGTATCAATGTTGGTCCTGAACTCACCACCCCATCACACATCCACTCCATCATTCCATCCATACACTTTCCAACATCCTATCCATTATCCCACATATCTCCCCTCTCAAATCCCTCTAATTCATTCTCTTACATAATCCATTTTTCCTAATAAGGTTGTACCAACATCCAAAAATCAGTTAGAACATGGGCTCTTAATACCTCATATAGAACTTGATGCTTGAGTCCTTCATCCATATCCTTATCGCATATCTTCTAAATCCACTTATTCACCTCCCTATCCTTATCCATCTCCTTCCGCATGCTACCCAAAAAGTCAAAAAATCCAAAACAAAAGTAGAAAAATCAGAAAAATCAAAAAATAAAAAATAAAAAATAGTAAAGAGAAATAATTTGTCCAATGGTGAAAACTTGGAAAAAAAGTGCCTTGGATAAGTACCATGATGAAAGCTTGGAAAACAGGCGTCATGCATAAATCCCCATCTGCACTTGGGGGCAGCTTCTTGATATGCATTCCCTCCATCCGCTATGCTTCCTACTATGTTTAGCTATGCACCTGTCTTCCTGCTATACGCCATTTTCATTCATCCCCTCCATCCTACCTATCTTACACATCCTGCTTGGCATATCTCATTTATCCCAATCTTTCCATCCTCCTTGTGATCTTGATAATGATAGGGGAAAACATATAAACATGCTTTGGACACCTCTTAGCATACATTCCCCTCATCCGCACACTATCCTAATCCCCATTCGCACTTGTCTACCTTCCTCATCCACCCATCATGCTACCTTCAATCTCCCTTCCTTATCCATGCATCCTATCTTCATCCATCTCACTCCTTTATTTTCCTATCCTTCTCTATTGCATCATTCATGCCTCCTTGCACATGACATATCTAGAGTGGGGGCATCTATCTTCCTTTGTGATATAGTCCTTGGAGACATCATTCATTCCATCAGAGCAATCCCTTCCATTTCCTATCCTCATCTCCTTATCATTATATCCATCTTCCCGTCCTTATCTTTTATCCCTCCAAACAATCCTTATATCCATCTCCCCATCCTTATCTTCCTATACTTCCATCATAGCATCCCTTTTCATCTATCCATTTGGTAACCTTTTCCTCATCCAAATCCTTATCCCTCTATCCAATCCATCCAAACAATCATTTTCCTCCCCCCCATCCTCTATCCTCATCCCATCTCATAATCCCTTGTCATTGGTATCTACCTATAGGCCACTCCCCACGCAATCCAATTCCATCTATATTATTGTTATCACTTCTGCTTCTTTTGCACATCTTTTCAATCTCCTCTCCTTTTTCATCCCTCATCTCTCCATCATATCATCCTCCCAATTCATATTTTGGTGATTTGGATAACTATCCTTTGTGTAGTCACCATCCTCCAATCCAATCTAATAGGTCTATCATGTCCCATCATGTCAGTCCAATCATTTTATCCCCTTATCTAGGTTAATCTCATCATCCTTTATCCATCATGTCTTTGGTCCTTTTGTCGAACTGTGTTTCCCCTGTGCTTTCACGTAGGCAAGGTCGATCATTTGATCTACCCCCGAGGTTCCATCATCAATCTATATGTTCCACTTTTCTCCTTTATCATCCATCATCAGTGTTTTGGCTTTGTCTGTCTGCTCTTTTATCGTCCATCATCAATCTTCATTATCCTCTTTCCGCTTTTATCCATGGTTTGTTGTCAGCATTTTATCGAACTATGAGGGCTATGCGCTTTCACATAGGCAAGGCTAATCTTTGATCAGCCTTTGAGCTCCTAGGTTGCTAGGATGTATCAGTCTCCTATCTTGTGTCATGTCTCTTGTGTCGTGTCATCAAGCTATGCCCTTATCTAGTTGGTTCTTAACAAATGAGATCCACTTGTATCAGCAAATCCAATCGGTTCTGAATATCTTGTGTCATATCGACCTTTTAGCTTAGTATCCATCATCAGTTTCAATAGGATGCATCCTTCCCAATAGACCTCATCAATCCTATCTATCCCTTTGATCCTATGGCAAAGGACATTTGAAATTGATTGCGATCTTTTGATACTTTTGGCTTTTGTTTATCATTTGAGCTCCCTATCATCACTTGTCAAGGTTGCCATGATCCATCATATTATGGTGTGTTTTTATTGGTCAACATAGGGGCATATCTTAATATTTTTATGTCTATTTTTATCTTCTTGGTTATCCCACGTAGTACCCACCAAGATCCTCAAGGTCTTGTGTTATGTTGGGGCATCCTTTTGTGCTTGTGGTTATCTCAATACCTAGCCTGACCAAGGTCTTCGTGACTTTGGGGTGCTGGGATAGCCTTCTTGTCTATTGTGTGTGTTTTATGCTTTCTACACAAATCGGCCTTGGTTATTTATACCTTGGCATCTTGTGTCTTATGCTATAGAAAAAATTAGTGCTCCAAGGATGGCATATTGCATTAGGATTGCATCCCATTTTTTTTCATTCCATCGTCTTGCATATATCCCCCATCCTCTTATATATCACAATTCCTCTCATCCCTTCATCCTTCCTTACTCTCCCTCCTCTATCCATCCAATCTTTTATCATCATTTCTTCAATCTTCTTAGAATGATATATAGATTGGTTATTCTAAGCATCTTGTCCATCATCATTTTTATTCCTTTCATCTATCTCACATTCCAATCCAATCCTCCCCCATTCAATCTAGCACAAATCATCTAATCATATCCTTGGTCTTGTTCCTAGTCTTGTTACAAGCCTTGATTCAATCATCATCATTATCATCATCATCATCATCCAAATGTTTTCTTCCATATCCCTTCAGTATTGTTGTGGGATGTATCCTTCCCTCGTCAACAACACTTTCATCATCATCATTGGGAGGTATTCTTCCCTATCCTTTAGTGGTGTTTTGGGATGTATCCTTCCCTCATCAATACCACTCATTGGGATGTATCCTTCCCTATCCTCATGTTGTCTTGGGATCTCTCATTCCCTCATTGACAACACTCCATCCATCATCAACCCCTTTTGGCTTGTACCTTGACTAGGGCAACATCATATTTGTCCTCAAATCTATTTGTGATTAATCCATCTCCTATCGCTTATCCTCCTATCTTTTCCATCACTTTGCATCAACTTCTTCATCTCCCCTTGCATCATCTCATCCATTTCAAGAGCACACCCGTGTTCTCTTGAACTTGATGTCCTCTCAAGGGGGCATCCTCAATCCTTAACTTTTATCTTTACCCCCATCATCTCCTTCCTAGTCAATCATGTGATGACTTGGGCATCTTTCCCAATCTAATCATGTTCCTCTAGGTTCTATGTTTTAATATTCTTTAAAATGATGCTACTTTGTAACACCATCTCAAAGAGGGGAAAAATGTAGACACCTAAATTTGGATACTTAATTTACCTAAATTTATCCCCTTTCGTCTAAGCATCCCCTTATCCACATTAATTAAGTAACATCACTATTATTTAATTAATACGTCTAAAATTCTTATAATCCCTAAGGTATCTAGTTAAATAATTAAGTACCTTCCCCCTTTAATCAAATGAATTAAATAAATATGACATTTATTTAATTTCTCACATGTCACATCCCTTTCTTAATCCTAATTATTCTCCTAATCTCATCATTAGGGATGTGCACATGCATAATCCTTGATTAGGATGTGTCACATCCTCCAACTTTTGCAAGTTGGTCTCTAATCCCTCTTAGCCACCTAACCCTCCTCTAATCCTTCATTAACTAGCCTAATCAATCTCTCAAGGAATATTTAATTCCTTTTATCCTTCCAAGGAATATTAAATTCCTTTTTCTCTTCCCCATGCTATCTTTAACTTGTCACATCAAGCCACATGTGAACTCCTCCTAATTTCCCACTTGCCTCTAATATGTCATTAATTTGTCTAATTACGTACTTGCATAACCTTAATCACTTAATTAGGTCAACCTAATCTCCATGTCATTTATGGACTATGTCATAAGTCAACCTTATTAAATATTTTTTTCTTTTGGAGAAGGCACCCCTTTCCCCATGTGAATTTTCAATTCACATTTAATCCCCCAATGCATTCCAAAGAATTTTAAATTCTTTCTCTCATTCCCATGTGGATATTTGAGGAATTTTTAATTCCTCACATGTCATTTCACCCACATGGGGACAATGACCTCTTTTATAAGGATATTTTGTCCAAATCCCAAGGTACTATGTAGTACCTCCATGTCATGCACTCTCCTTCCAACTCATGTACACATCATCCTTTTAAAGCCACTTCACATGCCACATGTCAAGATGTGAGGGCTTATGAGTTCTCAACTCACCATAGCCCTACATCTTGGCCTTATTGGTTTAATCCCAACCATCCCTTTCTCTAAAGAATCCAAAATTATTTATAAATACCCCATCTTTTCTCTCATTTTGGGGGGTGATCATTATGCTATCCAAACTCTTACAAAATTTTCTCTTGAGCCATACTTAGCCAAATTCTTGCATTTGCATCCATTATCACCTATTTTCCATCCATCTTGTATCTCACAACTTGCATCTTTTTCCATCAAAGGACACTATCGAAGGGCCAACTAAAAGGAAAACTCAACAAGGTGAAAGGTTCCATTTTGTTTTGTTAAGTTAATCATTTGCCTAATCTTGAGGTGTAGGTTGTTTATATTTTTTTTTTTACTCTTTTGCTTGTTGCTCATTTTCTAGCAAGTATTTTCCCCCATTCACACAAATATTTCCCTCCAAAGAGAAATATCTCCCAACATAATTCCTAAAATTTAAGAGATTGGTTGAGTATCTCATGGATCTTGAACCATTAATTTAATCTTTGATCCATGTCTCATGGATTATTAACCATTTGATTCATCTTTGATCCATGTTCATTCATCTCATTCAATTTCATCCATTGATTAGCCTTTTTTATCTTCACCATTGATCATGATTTCAAAAATCTATAAGTAGCAAGAATTTTTCTATAATAATTGATTCATGAGCATTGAGTGAATTTACTCTCTTGGATTGATTTCCCAATTTGATCAATTTGAGAGCATCTTATGAGCTATTTTGCTTCATTTTTTCATCAATTGCTTTGCAACATCATGGATTTTGTTTGAATTGAGCACTCCACATCCAATTTGAGCATAATCCCATAATGGGATTGAGGTTTGCATTGTTTAGTTAGGTTCAATTTGAATTGCTTTGATATTTCATGTTATTTGAATTCTAAATAATCTTTTGTGAACAATTTCATTGGATTGTGTAGTTAATTGATCATTTACATGGATTTTAAGTTTAATTTTATATTGTTTGATTAGTTGATTTTATACATTAAAAAACACAAAAATAAAAAAATTTAGAAAAAGGATTTAAAACAATAAAGAGAAAAATTATTCTCTATTGAAAACCACTTCAGTGGCACTTTGGGCAACTACCTTGGTGAAAGCCTAGCAAATAACAAGCTTGCGTAAATAAGCTCCATCTCCCATCAATTAAGTACTCTTATCACTCCATCCTTATCATAATAAAGTTGTCATCCATTTTTTGTTGGAAATAGAATGCCATTTAATTGCAATCCTAAACATTATTTATTTCATGTATCTCCTAAATCCTTGGAATGTCTTCATCAATACTAGGATTAGGAAGAGATTAATATTTGATGAAAAATCAAGTTAATTGAAATTTGTAATTAATTCTAAATGTTAGGAGCATGTGAGGGCGTCCATTTTGAGTTCCTAAATAATAGAGGAACATGGGGTGCCCACATGGTAGGTGGCACTCACCTTGAGTTCAATTAACTATTCATAGTAAGAGATAACACTTTTGGATGCATATAAAGACCCTAGGAGTTAGGGTTTGATGTTTGCATGCATAAAGTTTAGTTTAGTTTAGTTTAGTTCAATTTAGTTTAGTTCAGAATCAATTTAGTTTAGTTTAGTTCAGTTCAATTATGGTTCAATTATCTTCAGTTAGTTTTAGTCGAATTCTAATTGACTTTAGTTAACTTGGAATGCATGACTAATGACTTGCGTTGCATGAAAAATAACATGGACTACCTTCAGTTAATAGGGGATGACCATTCTTGTATGAATGGTGTTGAGAAATGTCTCAGTTAGCAAGAAATGACTTGAAGCCAACTTGGGTGCCCAATTTGGCTTCTTAGAATTAAATCCTTTGCATGTTAAGATATTTCAGAAGGCTAAGTTAAGTGGGCCCTTTCTTGGGTGCCTACTTTGAGGATGAAGCCTTGAAGATATTTACAGAATGAAGGTTGAGTTTCTACTTCAGTTTGAGATGCCCAAATGCATGAAAATGAGGATTTGGCATTGTTCTTCATGTCATAACTCTACTTGCAATAGATAGGAATACATTTTAGGGATAGGGCTTGAGCATTGTAATTGTAACTCATGTTGAGTTTACAAAGTTGTTTAATGCCTATTTATCTCAAGCAAGTTGAAGAGAGTTATTATCATTTTTATTTTAGGTTGTGAAGAAGTTTTGGTGAAGGAAAAATAAGCATTCTCAAGCAAGAATTGGAGCTATTGAAATCTACTTTAGAGATTGAATAATAGATTAAGCATTCTTGGTGAAGAAGTTTTGGTGAAGGAAAAATAAGCATTCTCAAGCAAGAATTGGAGCTATTGAAATCTACTTTAGAGATTGAATAATAGATTAATTCTTGGTGGAGTTTTTTCCTGAAAGGGTTTCTCAATAGTACATGCTTGTGTAATCTTTCTAATATCCTCTCTAATTCTTCTATCAACTTCTATCTACATTCTACAAACAATAAAATGGATTAATCAAATAATCACCCACAAAGAATCTATAACAAAGGAAAAGCATATTTAGATCAACAATATTAAAGTTTTAAAAAGTATTAAGCTAAGAAACACCTCAATTTTCAACGTTTGGAATCAAAGCTAAGGTTGGGTAGAGTATTGGGATGCCTTTCTCTTAAAGATTGAAGAATTTATTGGCTTAGTGGGAGCTTTTATTATTTTTTTATTTGCCGATTTTGGAAATAAGTTTTGTTTCAATGAATTCTCGTTTAGATATTGTAAGGTTCAATGGATCTAACTATGAAATGTGGAAACTAAAAATGGAAGATCTTCTTGAAGAAAGAGATCAATGGTTAGTTGTTAATAATCAGACAAAGACACCTACAACTATTTCAAATGAGGATTGGGCTAAGTTAGATAAGAAGGAAAGAGGAACAATTAGATTATGTCTTGTTGATGTTGTTCTCTTGAATGTTTCAGAAGAAAATAGTTTATATAAATTGTGGAAGAGAATAGGTGATATTTGTCAAACTAAAAGTCTCACCAATAAGTTGTATTTGAAAAGACAGTTGTATTCCTTAAAAATGAAAGATGGTGATTTTGTAGCACAACATTTAAATGCTTTCAATTTAATTCTCAGCTAGTTAGCATCCGTAGATGTAAAGCTAAAAGATGAGGATACATGCATTTTGTTACTTTGTTCTTTACCAAATTCTTGGGAAAATCTAACTGTTGCAATCAATGGTAATGGTGCAGATCCAAATATGGACAATATCATTCCTACTCTTCTATCAGAGGAGATGAGGAGGAAGTCTAAAACTGGCTCCCAAGATGCCTTGTTTGTAAGAGGTAGGCCTAAAGAGAAGGAATCTAAGGTAGACAAGAAAGGAAAGGGTAAGTCCAAAGGACGGTCTAAAACCCCTAGTAAGAGTAAGGTAAAGTGTTGGAACTGTGGAAAACTTGGACATATTAAAAATGATTGTAAGAGCAAGAAAAAGAGTTTTGATACTTCTACAGACAAATCCACGAATGACTGTAATGATGCATTAGTCATTTCTTCTAATATTGTTGTTGATAACTCTTGGCTTATTGATTCTGGTTGCTCCTATCATATGAATCCTAACAAGGAGTGGTTCTCTAATTATACTGCATATGGTGGAGGAGATGTCTTCTTTGGAGACAACAACACAACAAAATTTGTTGGAAAAGGAGAGGTAAAATTGTGTTTCAGTGATGGTAGGGTTAAGACCCTTAATGATGTTTTACATATTCCAAGACTTGTTAGAAATCTACTTTCTATCTCTAAGTTCAATGGTTTTGGAATGCATGTGACATTTGACAAAGGTGGTTGCAGATTGGTGAAAGGGAATATGGTGGTTGCTAAAGTATCTCAGATTGAGACTTTGTTTAAGCTGAATACCTCCAATGTAAATATCTTATCTAATGTAACTAAAGCTAAAAATACATGTATGCTATGGCACCATAGATTGGGTCATATAGGTGAAAAAGGTCTTAGGACTATTCTTAATCAAAATTTGGTTGACGATATTCCTAATTATAATATTGGAAAAAATAACTTTTGTGAGCAGTGTGTTTGGGAAGCAATCTAGATCTAAATTTCCTAGTGGTTCAAATAAAGCTAAAAGATTATTAGAGATTATTCATTCAGATGTAATGGGCCCTATGGATATTGACTCTATTGGAAAACCTAGATACTATGTCACATTTAGTGATGATGTCTCAAGATACACTTGGATATATTTTATGCATAACAAATCTAATGTGTTTAATAAGTTTAAGGAATTTAAGGCTTTGGTTGAGAAACAATCAGAGCATAAGATAAAAGTGTTGAGATCAGATAATAGTGGTGAGTATTGTTCTAGGGAATTTGATGATTATTGTAATCATGTGGGAATAGTGAGACAAAAAACTACTCCATATACATCTCAACAAAATAGAGTAGCAAAAAGGATGAACTAAATTTTAATGGAAAGAGCTAGGAGCATGTTATGTAGTGCTAAGCTAGATCAGTCCCTTTGGGTTGAGGACGTTTGTACTTCTTGTTATTTAATCAATAGATCCCCTAGTTCATCTTGTAGACACCTAAATTTGGACACTTAATTTATCCAAATTTATCCCCTTTCATCTAAACATCCTTTTATTTGCATTAATTAATTAATATTACTATTATTTAATTAAAAACCTTAATTCTACCAAATCCCTAAAGTATTTAGTTAGTAATAAAATACCTATCTCTTTAATCCCCCTTTCATCAAATGAATTAAATAAATATGACATTTATTTAATTCCTCACATGTCACATCACGTTTCCTTAATCTTAATCAACCTCTTAATTTCTTCATTAGGGATGTGTGCATGCCTAATCTTTGATTAGGATGTGTCACATCCTCCAACTTTTGCAAGTTGGCTTCTAATCCTCATTATCATCTACTTATCTTCTAATTACTATTAGTTAAGCCTAATTAGTACCTTAGTCAACTCTCCCCATCCCCCAAGGAATTTTTAATTCCTTTTTATTCATCCAAGGCTCCTCTCTTCCCATGTGAATTTTTAATTCACTTTTATTCCTCCTAGAATCCCCTTTTCCCATGCATCTTCTAGAATATTTGACTTGTCACATCAAGTCACATGTGGATAAGTGCTTCCATTTTTGGAACCTTGTCTTGTCCATGGGATTCTTCCAAACATGTAAATTTTTAATTCACATTTATTCACCCAAGATTCTTCTCATCTCCCAATGCACTTCCAAGGTACATGTCCTTCCTGCACATCACTTGTCCTTATTCCACCTCACTTCCACATCATCTTATCCTTGGCCATCTCACATTCCACATATCAAGATGTGAGGGCTTGTGAGTCCTCAACTCACCATAGCCCTACATCTTGACCTTGGTCGCTCAATCTCAACCATTGAATTCTCTAGAGAATTCAAATTTCTCTATAAATAGCCCCTCCTCTAAGGCATTAAGAAAAAGGGAGAACACTTAGTCATTTGAGCAACCTTATGCTGTCATTTTGTGCACTCATTTTATAAGCATTTTTTCCCATCTAGCCATCTATTTTAGCCATTTGCATTTGCATCCCACCATATAGTTAATCTTGCATTTAGCTACATCAATAGCCATCTAAGGAGCATACAAAGCAATCCAAAATCAAGTGCCAACCAAGGAGTTTTAGCTACAAAGAGAAGGTATAATCATTTGTAATCCTTTTTCATTTTATCTCTTTGTATTAACAATTCTTTAGGCTAATCTTGAGGTGTTTCTTTGTGTTTTTCCATTGCATTTTAAAGTTTTTTAGAATATGTAAAACTCAAGGATATCACATTTTTGGCACGCTTGATGGGACCCACAAGTGAGTTCCTCTATTTAACGTTTGTTGTTGTTGACATTGTTTGTAGGAACAAGTCACAGAGGGGCGACTACGTCCTCCTGGTCACTATAGAGGGGTGACTACGTCCTCTTGTATTTTGTAGAGGTGTGACTACACCCTATGGTTCACTGCAAAGGGGTGACTATGACATCTGGTTCACTATGCCCTCCTAGTCACTGCAAAGGGATGACTACGCCCTCCTGTTCACTGCAGAATGGCGATTATGCCCCCTATTTCACTATAGAAGGGTGACTACACCCCTAATTAAACTTTGTTTTCTAACATTTTACTATAAAAGGGTGACTACGCCCTGGTTTGAATTTTGTTTGCTAACATTTCACTACAGAAAGGCAACTGCACCCTTTTTCTACTGTAAAAGTTCAACTACGCCCTCTTGCTACTGCAGAAGTTGAACTGCACCCTCTTGTTGTTGCAGAAGTTCAACTACACCCTCTTGCTACTGAAAAAGTTCAACTGCACCCTCCTGTTGCTACAAAATTTCAATAGTGCCCTCTTGCTGCTACACCCTCTGGTTCACTACAGAGGGGCGATTACGCCCTCTAGTTCACTACAGAGGGGTGACTACGCCCTCTTGGTCACTGCAAAGGGGAAAATTTTCCCTCCTGGTCACTATAGAGGGGCGACTATGCCCTCCTAGTCACTACAAGACAAATTTTCCCTCCTAGTCATTCCAGAGGGGCGAATACACCTCAAAATAGCACATTTTAAGAGGCAAAACGACCATTATAGCTTTGTTTTTGCTCTCATTTTTTATTTTTTTCATATCCTAACCCCCTAACATTTTTTTTTTCAAGGATATTGGTGTTTTTTCTAACACTTTGTAGCATATTCTTGTGTAATTGATGAAGAACGAAGGATAAAACAACTAACATTTGCTTGCAAGGCTATCTGTTTGCTCATATTTTAAAAGCTATCCTTGTTGTTTTCGTCAATCTAAGAACATAGTTTAATTAGGGGAAGTAATATTCATTGCTTGTTGTGTCTATCTTTTTGTGTCACCCAAGGGGGCATTAGTTTGTTTTCACTTTCCCCTTGCACTTCGTGCGAACCTGGGGAGTAGTTGGAAATGATTAGTGCCTTCTATTTAGTGTAACCTACTTGGGGACTTCATCACCCCAAGGGACGATTCCAACCACATGTACCAGTAGGGTATACAAAGGGGGGAGAACGAAAGTTGTACCTCAATCCAATCACATTGTAATTGGTGGAGTGTTGAAGCTAGGGTGATACCTAGATAGGCATGAAGAGTTGGTCTAAGCTCTTTAGTATCTCGTTGGGGTTCCCAACTCACGCTTGTGATGGGCTGGCTTTCATGGTTGTGCCTCACATACTGAGAGTATATTGAGGACTCCCTAGACACCTTGTACATCCTAGATTAAGACCTTTATTGGGCATACCCTTAATACTAATCATAGGATTGTGATTGTTTGAAAGCGATTTTTTGTGAGAAACCAATAAAGTTTTTGACAAATTGGCTTTATTGTTGTCATTTTAAGTCCTTACCATAGTCATTTTCAATGAAACTAAGTCCCTGTTTACTGTAGTGGGGGGAATTTTCCCTCCTGTTTACTGTAGTGGGAAGAATTTTCCCTCCTGTTTACTGCAGTGGGCGTATTTTCCCTCCTAAATAGTCAAAATCACCCCATTTAGCTCTATTTAGCCTCTAAACCATTGTTTAATCATTCCAAACCTTAGTTTTGTAATTCTAAGCCTTCGAAACCCCCAATTGATCATTCTAAACATCCATTTTATCATTATAAACCTCCATTTAGTCATCCCAAACCTCCATTTAATCATTCTAAACCTCTATTTAGTCATCCCAAACCTCCGCTCAATCATCCTAAACTTTCATTTAGTCATCCCCAAACCCTCGTTTAGTTTTTTCAAGCTTCCAAACCTACATTTAATCATTCCAAACCTCTGTTTAATCCATTTTATCATTCCAAATCTCCGTTTAGCCATTCCAAACCTCTGTTTGACCATTCCAAACATCCATTTGACCAAGTAGTATTTCATACCTTTCACTCATTTTGAGTAATCTTTCATCTATTCCAAGCATCCATCTCCTCATTTTGAGAGTTTTTCATCCTTTCTAATCAATTGTTTACTCATTTTGAGCTTTCATTTTTGTGACATGAGAGTTGTTCATCCATTCTAAGCAATTGTTTACCAATTCTGAGTGCTTGTTCATCCATCCCTATCATTCGTTTTCCTAATTTGCTCATCTATTTCCTCAATTTGATTATCTAACACCATGTTCCAATCACCTGTCTCCTCATTCTAATAGCCTATTTACCCACTCAGAAAGTCCAAAAGCAATGGGGCGAATTTTCCCTATAGTGGGGTGAATCTGCCCTGCAATGGGGTGAATTTTCCCTATAGAAGGGAAAATCCACCCCTCTATGAGGGAAGATTTTCCCCAAAAGGGAAAATTCGCCCGTCTACAGCAAAAATTTGGCAAACAAAAAATAAACATATCCAGTTCCCAAATCCAACTAGTAGAACCAATCCTATCATATCCTTCAATCCAATCCTAATCTAAGCTTTAATCTAACCCCAATTTGAGCTTTGGTCCATCCACCTTCTATCGAGCTCATTCATTCATCATCTGAATCATATCGATACATCATCCTCAAGCATCTCTAGGTTACACATCCCTTATCGTTTCCCCATCCAAATCCCTTGAACTTTGTTTTAGGTTATTATCTGAATTGACCTAAGTGTCTGAATTGATTGTCATCATCAACATCTACTTAGGATTGTCATCCATCCTAAGTTAATCATCATCCTCAACCCAATCAATTCACCTTCAACCTCAAGGTGGATTCAGTGCCACAATCATCCATTCATCTTTTAATTTTATCAATCAGTATCCCAAATCACCTAGGGTAATCTTTGAACTTGGTTTAGAATCCCTTCCATCACCCTATCTGATCCATTATTTGATTGTCTCATTGATCAATCTTATCCAATCTAATCCAATCACATCCCTATCCAATCACCTCTGACCTAATCAATCTGCTTCCTCTCAAGGTAGATTTGATGTTGTAATCATCCTTTGATCATCAACTCCAATCATCACAATCAATCCCATCACATCATCTAATCATCCTAATCTGAGCTTTAATCCAATCCTAATCTGAGCTTAACCTAAATCCTAATTTGAGCTTTAACCCATCTGCATCCAAGATCCCTCCTTCAATCTTCTTCTAATCCATTATTTTATCCTTTCATCATCTTTCTAATCCATATTGATCTAATCCAACATCATGAATCCTTACCCTTCATCAATTCAACCAAAAATAGTAATCAAGGGAAACCCTAATTACGTTGATGATGATAACGAAAGCCTTGTCAATCAAGAGGTATATGACGTGGATCCCCTTGATATTGTCATTGGTAGTAAGCTTTCCCTAATCGCTTTTCAAAATCCAATCCCCCCTTTGAACTATCTCGTTATGTCTTCATCCATGCCTAATAACAATCCTTATGCTACCTTTGACAAGGGATATCCATTATCTTCCTCGCCCACATCTTCATCATATCCTCCCTCTACATCATCTTCTTATCCAACATCCATGTCTTATTATCCCAATCTAGTATCCCAACATCCCTATTATAATCCCCTGGCCACACTTGCATACCCCAATCCTTCATCCACATATGCTCACTATCCTAATCCTCCATACCAATCTACCTATCTTAATCCTTCTTATCAATCTGTCCATCCTAATCCTACATCCGTACCTTTTTATCTTAATCATGCACCCCCATCAACCTATCCTAATCCAACATCCACATCCTCTTGTCCTAATCCAACATCCACATCCTCTTGTCCTAATCTACCACCCACATCCTTTTGTCCTCATCCACTATTCATATCCTCTTCATCATTCCAATATCCCTACCTTAACCCTTCATCCAATCCTAGTCCTCCATCTACTCCCAGTCCTACATCCAATCCCATTGTCCCATCTAATCCCAATCCTCCACCAATCCCCAATCCTTCATCCACTCCCACCTAGCTGTCTAAACCTAGAATATACAATTTTCTCACTCCAAAAGTTCTCTAAGGACTCATGACAAAGAATCCATTGCCAACTCCACCACTTGAAATCATTGAACCATGCCATCCCAATCCATCCTCCATGGTCACTAATGATGAGACCCCTCTCCATCCCACACCTATCATTGATGCTATCACCCCTAGCACCACTCAAATCGTCAAAATCATCACAACCTCTAAATCCATTGAGCCCCCCTCTCCTAACATTACATCTACCAAATCCATTGAACACCCATCTTCTACTCCTAGATCCACCCAATCCATCGAAGACACCCAAGTCCAATCCACTTCTCCTACCCCTAGTATCACTGAAATATATTCTAATGAATGCTTTGAATCCTCCATCCTTCCATCTCCCCAACTTGAAGAGTCCCTCCAACACTCTGTCATTCCACCATCCACACAAGATGAGTCATGCCAAGAGTTTGATCCAAAGCATACCAACATATCCCCTTCTCCAGATCAAGACCCTACCATCCCATTTAGTCTACCTCAAGATCATAGTCCCCCATACATTCCATCCCATGATCCCCTTGTCACTCAAGATTCCACCGCTCCATCTCATTAGCCCTTATCTCCATCTCCATCACATGATCCCTTATCACCTACTGTCACAAATCCAAATCCTATCATATCCCCTAATCCCTCTCCTGATCCCTTACTAATCACTCTTTCTAATTAGGCAGATGTTGCTATCCCACCATCTCCATTTTTTGATCCTCCATCATCACCTAAACCTACTATCTCCTCTCCACTTGTATATCCCCTTAGTACTCTCACATTCTTCCATGGTGGTCTCCTTGCAGAATAAAAACATAACATATATACCACCCATCCTCCCCCACCTAATAATGGACTTACATCATTCTTCCAGAATACCAAGAATCCTATCATGGATCGAATGCTCAAGAACATGAACTATCAAGGAAAAGGTTTAGGCCTTCATGAGCAAGGTATTTTAGAGCCCATCCAAGTCAAAGAACAAGTCTGTATGTGAGGCCTTGGACCTAGTTCCCAAGACTCACAATCTAATGATGTTGGTACAACCTCTATACATCCTCAACAAGCCCCTTCTTCCAAAAGAAATATAATCTCTTCCCATCGCTCCACCAGATCATATTTTGCCATCCCTCCTCCTCCATCATATCACCTCAAAATAATAGTCCATATTCCTCCTTCATTTGCTCCATCCATTTTGGGTCCTTACATCCCTTCATCTACTATCTCCCATCCTTCATCTAATCCATCCATCTTGGGTCCTTATGTCCCTCCACCCACTATGTCCATTTTGGGCCCTTAAATCCCAAAATCATGTCCTCCATCTCATCCTATTCATCCTTTCACCCATCCACTACCTATCCATGTCACCCATCATAAACATCCCACTCTCATGTCCCCTAATCAAGATCAACAAAGGCATGTACCCATACATCCTCCCTCTACACATAATTTCCATAATCCTACCTCCATCGCTCCACACCATCCTTCTCCTTACACCCATCCTATTGCTATTAAAAGAACTTTGGATGCCAAAATAAAAATGCATCAATCTAAACATCCACATGAATCTAAAGCTTCTCATGTCCCCTCTAAACAACATGTTGAAGAAAATAAAAATAAAATCCAAAATCAAAATCAAATCCGTAGCCTGCAAAGGTCCACCAAAGCAAAGATCAAAACCATATGGATCCCAAAGAAAAAATATGCAACACGTTCAAATGAAAAATCTGTAACAACATCCAAAGTTGCTAATCCAAATGCTAATCATTTTCATCCACCCTCTCCTAAATTGGTTTTGGGTCCATATGTCCCTAAATTCACTATCCCATCTCCTCCATTATCCCCGCATTCTCCATCCATTAATCCTCTTATCATTTCACATCCATCACCATATGTGAGAATGTTGGTCTTGAACACCCCATCACACACCTACCCCATCATTCTATCCATACCCTTTCCAGCCCCTCATCCATTATCCCACATACCTCCCCCATCAAATCCCTCTAATTCATCCTCTTGCATAATCCATTTATCCTAATAAGAGTGTACCAACATCCAACAATCACTTCAAAAATGGGCTCTTAACACCTTTTATGGAACTTGATGCTTAAGTCCTTCATCCACCTCCTTATCGCATGTCTTCTAAATCCGCTTATCTACCTCTCTATCCTTATCCATCTCCTTTTGCATGATATCCAAAAATTCAAAAATCCAAAAAAGTCAAAAAATTCACAAAATCCAATTTTTTTTTTTTTAAAATCCAAAAAATTAGAAAAATTCATTAATAAAAAAAAAGAGAAATAATTCATCCAATGGTGAAAACTTTGCAAACAAGCACCTTGGATAAGTACCATGATGAAAACCTGTCAAATAGGCATCATGTGTAAATCCCCATCTATCCTTTTTCACACTTGGGGAAAACTTCTTGATATGCATCCCCTCCATCCACTATGTTTCCTGCTACGCACACATCTTCCTGCTATGCATCCCCTACATCCTTTTCCTCCATCCCACCTATCTTACACAACCTACCATCATATCCTATTTATCTCCCATCCCTACATCCTTCTTGTGATCTTGATCAAAATAGGGGCACCTATCTATACATGCTTTGGACACCTCTTGGTATACATTCCCTTCATCCATGCTTTTTCATATTCCTTGGTCACCCATCCTATCCTCCTCTAGTTATCTATTTTATCTTCCCATCCACTCGTCTTCCATCCCTCATGCCTCATCATACATGACATATCTAGAGTGGGGGCATCTACTTCCTTTGTGACATAGTCCTTAGAAACATCATCTATCATATCATCCCTTCATCTCCCTATCCATCTATCACAACATCCCTTCCATCTCCCCATCCTTATCTTCCTATCCATATATCCTAGCATCCCTTTCATCTCCCAATCCTTATCTTCCTATCCATCCAAACAATCCCTTCCATCTCCCATCCCTATCTCTCTATCCATTCTTTCATCTTTATCCTCATCCCATCTCACAATCTCTTGCCATTGATATCTGGCTATAGGCATCCCTCCATGCAACCCAATGCCATTTATCTCATCACCATCACTTTTTATTCTTTTACACATTTTTTCAATCTCCTATCCTTTCTCATCATTCATCTCTCTATCATATCATCCTCCCAATTCATTTTGATGATTTAGACCACTATCCCATTCCTGAGCTTCATGTGATCACCATCATCCTATCCAATCCAATAGGTCTATCATGTTTCATTGTATCGGTCCCATCATTTTAATCTTTTGTCGAACTACGTTGCCCCTGCACTTTCACGTAGGCAAGGTCGATCATTTGATCTGCCCCTGGGGCTCTATCTGTCCACTCCTTTATCATCTAGCTTCGATCTTTCTTGCTTTTGTTTGTTCTATCTTGTTCATCCATCAAGGTCTCCATCATCCTCTTTCCAATTTTATCCATGGTCAATCATTAGCCTTTTATCGAACTACGAGGGCTCTGTGCTTTCACGTAGGCAAGGCTAATCTTTGATCAGCCCCCAATCCCCTAGGTCTTTAGGGTGTGTCAGTCCTGTGTCTTGTCTTCCTTGTGTCGTGTCATCAAGCTATGACCTTATCTAGCTAGCTCTTAAAAAATGAGATCCACTCATATCATGAGATCCAACTGGTTATGAATATCCTATGTCATATCGATCTTTTAGTTTAGTTTCCATCATCAGTCTCAACAGGATGCATCCTTCCTAACAAACCTCATCAATCCCATCCACCCCCTTGATCCTATGGAAAAGGACATTTGAAATTGATTGTGATCTTTTGATACTTTTGGCTTTTGTTTATCATTTGATCCCCCTATCATCACTTGTCACGGTCCTGATCCATCATATCATGGTGTGCTTTGACTGGTACACATAGGGGTATATCTTGATCTTTTTTTTTTGTGTCTTCTTGGTTGTCCCATGTAGTACCCACCAAGATCCTTGTGGTCTTGTGTTACGTTGGGGCATCCTCGTGTGTTGTGGTTATTCCAATACCCAGCCCAACCAAAGTCATGACAACTTTGGGGTGTTGGGATAGCCTTCTTGTCTATTGTGTTTATTTTATGCATTACACATAAATCGGCCTTGGTTCTTCATACCCTGGCATCTTGTTTCTTGTGCTATAGCAAAACTCAGTGCTCCAAAGATGGAAAATTGCATTAGGATTACATTTCATTTTCCATTCTATCATCTTGCATGTATCCCCCATCCTCTCATCTATCAAAATCCCCCCATCCATTCATCCTTCATCCTCATCTCACATCTCTATCCAATCCCCATCCATTCCATTTAGCTTGAATCATTTAATCTCATCCTTGGTCGTATCCCCAACCTTGTTACAAGCCTCGATCCAATCATCCTCATCATCGGGATGTATTCTTCCCTATCCTTTGGTGTTGTTTCGGGATGTATCCTTCCCTCATCAACAACCCTTTTTATCGAGATGTATCCTTCCCTATCCTCGTGTTGTTTTGGAATGTATCCTTCCCTCATCAACACTCATCAGAATGTATCCTTCCCTATCCTCATGTTGTTTCAGGATATATCATTCCCTCATCAACGACACTCCATCCATCATTGACCCATTTTCGCTTGTAGCTTGACTAGGGCAACATCACCTTCATCCTTGCATCCATTTGTGCTTCCCAACCTCCTATCACCTTTTCATTCTTTCATATCCCTCACTTTGCATCATCTTCTTTATCTCATCCATTTCAAGAGCACATCTGCATTCTCTTGAACCCGCATGTCCTCTTGAGGGGGAATCCTCATCCCTAACCTTCATCTTCACTCCCATCATATTTCTTCCTAATCACTCTGTGAATAACTAGGGAATATTTTCCAATCTAACCATCTTCTTCCAGGTTCTATGTTTTAATATTCTTTGAAATAATGCTACTTCGTAACAACATCTCAAAGAGGGGAAAAATGTAGACACCTAAATTTGGACACTTAATTTATCCAAATTTATCCCCTTTCATCTAAACATCCTTTTATTTGCATTAATTAATTAATATTACTATTATTTAATTAATACCCTTAATTCTGCCAAATCCCTAACGTATTTAGTTAGTAATTAAATACCTTATCTCTTTAATCCCCCTTTCATCAAATGAATTGAATAAATATGACATTTATTTAATTCCTCACATGTCACATCACATTTCCTTAATCTTAATCAACCTCTTAATTTATTCATTAGGGATGTGTGCATGCCTAATATTTGATTAGGATGTGTCACATCCTCCAACTTTTGCAAGTTGGCTTCTAATCCTCATTATCATCTAATTATCTTCTAATTACTGATTAGTTAAGCCTAATTAGTACCTTGGTCAACTCTCCCCATCCCCCAAGGAATTTTTAATTCCTTTTTATTCATCCAACGCTCCTCTCTTCCCCATGTGAATTTTTAATTCACTTTTATTCCTCATAGAATCCCCTTTTCCCATGCATCTTCTAGAATATTTGACTTGTCACATCAAGTCACATGTGGATAAGTGCTTCCATTTTTGGAACCTTGTCTTGTCCATGGGATTCTTCCAAACATGTGAATTTTTAATTCACATTTATTCACCCAAGATTCTTCTCATCTCCCAATGTAATTCCAAGGTACATGTCCTTCTTACACATCACTTGTCCTTATTCCACCTCACTTCCACATCATCTTATCCTTGGCCATCTCACATTCCACATGTCAAGATGTGAGGACTTGTGAGTCCTCAACTCACCATAGCCCTACATCTTGACCTTGGTCACTCAATCTCAACCATTGAATTCTCTAGAGAATTCAAATTTCTCTATAAATAGCCCCTCCTCTAAGGAATTAAGAAAAAGGGAGAACACTTAGTCATTTGAGCAACCTTATGCTGTCATTTTGTGCACTCATTTTACAAGCATTTTTTCCCATCTAGCCATATATTTTAGCCATTTACATTTGCATCCCACCATATAGTTAATCTTGCATTTAGCTACATCAATAACCATCTAAGGAGCATTCAAAGCAATCCAAAATCAAGTGCCAACCAAGGAGTTTCAGCTGCAAAGAGAAGGTATAATCATTTGCAATCCTTTTTCATTTTATCTCTTTGTATTAACAATTCCTTATGCTAATATTGAGGTGTTTCTTTGTGTTTTTCCATTGCATTTTAGTTGTTTAGAATAGGTAAAAATCAAGGATATCACACATCTATTGAAGATAAAACTCCTTATGAAATGTGGTTAGGAAAGAATCCTAGTGTTGCACATTTAAGGATCTTTGGTTGTGAGGCTTTTGTTCACATGCCTCAAGAAAAGTGATCTAAATTGGATCCTAAAGGACATAAATGCATATTCATAGGTTAAGATTAAAATATAAAAGGATACAATCTTTGGAATCCACTAACACGAAAAGTTTCTTTATCTAGAGATGTGATTTTCAAGGAATTTAGAGCTTATTCAAGAGAAGGATACTTCTCAAACAGTTCATTTTGAGATAAATAATTGGAAGAAACAAGATGCACATGTTGAAGAACAATTGGATGGATTGGAAGAGGAGAGTTTAGAGAGTTCTTTTGAAATAGATGCTCAAGATGAGCATATTGAGGAACAAGTAGAAACCCCTTTGAGAAGATCTACAAGACAATTGAATTTTGTTGATAGGTATAGCCCACCTAATTTCTATTGTATTTTTAATTTAATGAGTACTAATGATGAACCCAGTTCTTACAGGCAAGCTTTGTCCTCAGATGAGGAAAAGCTTTGGTCACAAGCTATGCATGAGGAAATGGAATCCTTGGGTACTTGTGACACATGGGATCTTGAGAGTTTTCCCAAAGGAAGAAAGGCCATTGGTTGTAAATGGATCTTTAAAAAAGAGATTGGTGCAAATGGTAATCTCGAAAGGTAGAAGGATAGATTAGTAGCCAAGGGCTACTCCCAGAGAGAGGGAGTTGACTTTAATGAAATATTCTCTCCTGTTGCTAAACTAACTTCTATTAGATTCTTTTTGTCAATTGTTGCTACTTATGATTTTGAAATTGAGAAAATGGATGTGAAAACGGTGTTTTTGCATGGGAATCTTGATGAGGAATTTATATGAAGCAACCTTATGGTTTTGTTGTAAAAGGAGAAGAAGAATTTGTTTGCATGTTAAAGAGATCTTTATATGGATCAAAATAGTCACCCAAAATGTGGTACCAAAAGTTCAATGCTTTCACATTGAAAATTGGTTATGTTAGAAGTGAGGAAGATCATTGTGTTTACATAAAAGTTATTGATGATCAAATTTTAATTATTATCTTGTATGTTGATGACATGTTGTTTATTGGTAACAACAAGGTAATAATCAAAGAATTGAAAGCACAACTCTCGAGCACATTTGAGATGAAATATCTAGGGGATGCAAAATATATCCTTAGTATGGAGATCAATAAAGATAGAGGTAACATAAAGCTTTTCTTAAGTCAGAGCAATTATGTTGATACTATTTTGAAATGGTTTAACATGCAAGACAATAAACTAGTTAATATTCCTTTACCATTTGGCATGAAGTTAAGTTTAGACATGAGTCCTAAATCTAATTTTGATTATGAGGAAATGTCTAAAATACCATATGTTAGTGCAATGGTTTGTACGAGACTAGATATAGCCTAAGCAATGGGAGTTCTTAGTAGGTTTATGTCTAACACTGGTAAAGAACATTGGAATTATGTTAAGAGGGTGTTTAGATATTTACCAGGGGCTTCTAATTACTATTTAGTTTATCATGGTTCTAATGACATTGATATTATGCATAGATCATTGGACATATAAAAATTTGTTGATTCAAATTGGGCAGGAGATTTGGACAATCAGAGGTTGACAAGTGGTTATGTGTACACTTTTTTTGGAGATGTGGTTATTTGGATGAGTAAGAGGAAACCCATGGTTGCTTTGTCAACCAAAAAATTAGAGTACATGGATTCCACACATGCCTCTAAAGAGGCAGTTTGGTTACAAATACTTGGGAAAGGTATTGGTTTTAATTGCAAGCAAGTTAGACTTTAATGTGATTGTCAGAGTGCTATTTGTTTAGCCAAAAATCCTATGTATCATGCTCGTACTAAAAATGTAGATGTTCAATATCACTTTGTGTGAGAAATGGTTGAAATTGGAAAGGTATTAATTGAGAAATTTGACACTTTGATTAATGTTGCAAATTATCTTATGAAGCTAGTTCCTATAGATAAGTTCTCATGGTGCAGGAAGGCCATTGGCCTTGAGTCCTATACTTGATTTATAATTATTATTCCTTGTTTAGAATAATTGCAATGTATAATGTCAAGTGGGAGAATGTTGGAAAGGATTCCATTTAATTGCAATCCTAAACATTATTTATTTCATGTATCTCCTAAGTCCTTGGAATGTGTTCATCAACACTAGGATTATGAAGAGATTAATATTTGATGAAATAATCATGTTAATTGACATTTGTAATTAATTCTAAATGTTAGGAGCATGTGAGGGCATCCATTTGAGTTCCTAAATAATAGGGGCACATGGGGCACCTACATTGTAGGGTACAATCACCTTGAATTCAGTTAACTATTCAGAGTAAGAGATAACATTTCTAAATGCATGTAAAGATCCTAGGAGTTAGGGTTTGATGTTTGCATGCATGAAGTTCAATTTAGTTCAGTTCAGATTAGTTTAGTTTAGTTTAGTTCAAGTTCAATTCAATTTAGTTTAGTTATGGTTCAGTTATCTTTAGTTAGTTTTAGTTGAATGCTAGTTGACTTCAGTTAACTTGGAATGCATGACTAATGACTTGAGTTACATGACAGATAATAGGAACTACCTTCAGTTAATAGGGGATGACCATTCTTGCATGAATGGTGTTGAGAAATGTTTCAGTTAATAGGAAATGACTTGGACCCAACTTTGGCGCCCAAGTTGGCTTCTTGGAATTAACTCCTTTGCATGTTAAGATATTTCAGAAGTCTGAGTTAAGTGGGCCCTCTCTTGAGTTGCTACTTCGGTTTGGGACACCCAAATGCATGAAGATGAGGATTTGACATTGCTCTTCATGACATAACTCTACTTGCAAGAGATAGGCATACCTTTTAGGGATAGGGCTTGAGTATTGTAATTGTAACTCATGTTGAGTTTATAAAGTTGTTTAATGCCTATTTATCTCAAGCAAGTTGAAGAGATTTATTATCGATTTTATTGCAGGTTGTGAAGAAGTTTTGATGAAGGAAAAAGAAGCATTCTCAAGCAAAAATTGGAGCTATTGTAATCTACTTCAAAGATTGAATAATAGATTAATTCTTGGTGAAGTTTTTTCTTGAAATGGTTTCTCCATAGTACATGCTTGTGTAATCTTTCTAATATCTTGTCTAATTCTTCTATCAACTTCTATCTATATTCTACAAACAGTAAAATGGATTAATTAGATAATCACCCACAAAGAATCTATAACAAAGGAAAAGCATATTTAGATTAGGAATATTAAAGTTTTACAAAGTATTAAGCTAATAAAAAACCTCAATTTTCAACATTTTCCACCCATCCGTATTCATCCCTACCATGGCTTGGTATTCAGGAAAATATTTATTCATCCTATTGAGTTATACCCCCATGTCATATCTAATTCATATCAAAGTTCCATAACACTCTGTTGGGGGAATCTTCTTATACTTGGTTTTTGGATTGGATTCTTGTATTACCTAGTCTTGTAAATATCATTCTCAAAAAATCTAAAAACATCAGATAACGGGTGTTGGCAAGAAGTTGAATCCACTTTTTGGCAAAAAAGTGAAGTGTTTTCTCTAATTTTCAAAATTTGTCACATTGACATTAAAATTTGAAGTACTTAGAGATGGAATCTTTAAAAAAATCGCAGATGTTAAATGTAGTACTCAGATTCTACTTTCCAAATATGTAATTTATTTTAATACCTAGATGATACAAATTGATTTTCAATAGGCATTTATGAAAACCACTCTTTAAAAGTAACTTTTTTTTACCATACCATGCATGTGTATGTCATCCATATTTTGAACTAAATAATTGTATTTTATTTAATCCTTTTGGGAAATAACACATTGAAAAATGCTCTCGAATTTTTTTTGTAATTTTTTTGGATAATTTTTTTATTAATTTTTATTGGTCATATTTATTGTTTTGAAAATTTTTCCTGTATGTCATGCATAAGATGACCTAATATTATCATTTTTTTTATTTTTCAAATTGAAAAATAATCGTATGAAGTACACTTTTGTACAATTTGTTCTTCAAAAAATTATTTTAATAAAAAGTTATTAAAATACTAAAAACCCTTGATATTTCAAGTTTATGAACCAATTTCATAAAAAAATTAATTGAAAAATAGAAAAAATAATCAAATTGTAAAAAAATTACATATTTGGAATCTACACTGTCTCATCTATAATGGGTTTTAATTTCATCAAAAAATTCTGCAAAAAAGATGCCCAAAGTCACTATTTTCTTGTCGCAAAAAAGAGTTGAATGGTGATGGTGCATAAAAAGGATGAAACTTGGCACATGTGCCAAGACTATAGAGTGCTCAACATGTACACCATCAAAACTAAGTTTCCTATTCCAGTCATTGATGATTTGCTGGATGAATTTAATTGAGCTATGTATTTTACAAAGTTATATCTTAGATCAAGTTATCACCAAATTTGAATTAAGGAAGACGATAATTCTAAGACAACATTTAGGACTCATGAGGGTCATTATGAGTTTTTTTTAATGCCATTTGGTCTTACCAATGGACTATCTACATTTCAAAGTTTGATGAACTCCACCTTTAAGAGATTGTTGAGCAATTTTGTATTAGTGTTCTTTGATGATATATTAGTGAATAGCAATACATGGAAAGAACATTCACAACATTTAGATGAATTCTATGCTAGGCCATCCAAGTGTGCTATTGGTCTTAGCAAGGTGGAGTACTTAGGAAACAGTTTCAAATGAAGGAGTAAAGTTGGATCCTAACAAAATTAAGGCTTTCATAAAATTAGCCTATTCCCAAAACCATTAAGAAATTGAGGGGTTTCTTGGGGTTAAATACATAATATAGAAGATTTGTAAAGAATTATGGTCACATAGTAGCACCCCTCACAACTTCATTGAAGAAGGATTATTTTAAGTGGAACAAGTTCATTAATGCAACATTTGAGAGATTGAAGGAGGTTATATGTACAACTCCAGTTCTGGCCACTCTAGGCTTCACCAAGGATTTTATTATGGAATGTGATACTTCAAGAAATGGTATAGGAGTAATTCTCAGGTAAGAGGATCGGCCAATTACTTTTCAAAGTAATCAATTAAAGGGAAAGAAACAATTCAAACCTATTTATGAGAAGGAAATGCTAGCAATTCTTCATGTAGTAAAGCAATGAAGACCTTATCTAATGGGTAGACACTTCAAGGTTATTAAGATAGATCATGATAGCCCAAAATATTTTTTGGAACAAAGACTGTCTTTTGAAGTGCAACAAAAATGGGTCACTAAGATGTTGGGATATAGCTTTGAGATTGCATATAAGAAAGGGAAGGAAAATTTTGTGGTAGATGCACTTTCTAGGAAGGATGAGAAAGATGAATCTTTATTGTGTGTCATTTCAATATTATAGCCAATTAGGTGGTAGAAGGAAAAGTATAATGGTAGAATGGTCTTACTACAAGTAATCTCATTCAATAGTTACAAAGTGATACTAGTGGTTCAGATAAGTTTTGTTTGAAGGGAGATAGTATTTGGTATAAAGAGTCATTGTATATATGTAATAATTCCACTAGTTTAGCCCACAATATTGTGTCCTAGTTTTTGACTAAAGTAGGACATTGGAATCAATATTTTTCACTTTTACTTTATGAAACCTATAAAAACTAAACCATTAATAATTTGGAGATGATGTGAACTAGCAATTTGTGAGGATTTTTGTGTATATTCTAAATATATATATTTTAAAAAATAGAAATAAATTATGATTTTTAACGTAACTTCTAATAACTTTTTTCAATAGTAAACAACATTTTTAAAAAGTGATGTTTATTTCATAAAGTATAACTTTTTTAATTCAAAGAATAAAATTATAATTTTTAAAATATAGATTTGTAACATCAATATTTAGTGCATGGATATATTTTCATAATTTTTTATTGCATATTTGTTAGGTCTTTAATTAAAATCATTTAGATGGAGCCCCTAAAGGCTTAAATCATTATTTTTTCTAAAACAAATATGTGATTTTAGGAAAAAATCAAGATGCCCCAAGCTTGGGACCCATTACTCTTAAACACAAGATTCTTATAGAGCTTCATGAGTTTGTAGTTGGTGGTCATTCAGGATTTTTGAAAACATATCATCTAATCAAGCAAGGTTTTTGGGAAGGGCTAAATGGTGATGTTAAAAAATTTATGGTTGAACGCTTGGTTTGTCAAAGAAATAAAGGGGAGACAATTAAGACATTGGGTCTCTTGCAACCCTTAGTTATTCCTATCCAATGTTGGGAAGAGGTATCCATGGACTTCATCACATGACTTCAAAAATTTAAAGGTAATAACGTCATCATGGCTATAGTAGATTGCCTCACTAAATACACACATTTCATTGAATTATCACATCCTTTTACAACAAGTGTAGTGGAAAAATATTCTTTGGAGAATATACAAAAGCTACATGGTACATCTAAGGTTAATGTCAATGATTGTGATCCTATCTTTACTAGTCACTTTCGGAAAGATTTATTCTCTTGTTTGGGTACTCAATTGGCTCATAGTTCTTCATACCATCCTCAATCTAATGGGAAAACTAAGGTTGTCAATAAGTGTTTGGAAGGATATCTATGCTGTTTCACTTCAAATAAACAATATCAATGGGTAGATTGGCTACCATTAAAAGAATGGTGGTATAACACTTCCTTTCATAGTTCATCTAAAATGTCTCCATGTATGGCACTATATGGATATTAGCCTCCTTCCATCACCTCATCATTGAATGTATCACTAAGAACTCAAGTATTGGAGAACCACTTTCTTCATCAAAATTAGGCACTCTAACGACTCAAGGAGAATCTAGCCATGACACAAAATTAAATGAAGCATCAGGTAGACCAACACCATCAAAAGAAGTTTTGAAGTTGGGGATTGTTCCTTCTTGAGATTGTAGCCTTACAAGAAAATGTCACTGAAGCAATAAAAAAAGAACAAGAAGTTGTTTCCAAAATATTATGGCCCATACCGAATTGAATATAAAGATAGGTAGTGTCTCCCACAAGCTAGAATTGCTACAAACAACAAAGATACATCCAATTTTTCATATTTCTTGTTTGAAGAAGGTAATTAGGCATAATATTCCTACTCATGCAATATTACTAGAGCTTGATGAAGAAGGAAAAATCATATTGGAGGGTCACCTTAGAATAGTGGTTTACACTTTCTAAGAGGAAGGAAAATTCGGCTTTTTTCCATTCCTCAAATCAAATGGGTTCGGCCGAACCCAATGGTTCGACCAAACCATTTTATTGGTTCGGTCGAACCAATGAATGCCCAAATTAAAAAATAATATTGAAGTGGGTTCGACCGAACCCCTTCAATATGACAAAAACAAAAAAAAAAAGTTTCATTTTCACACTTTTACTGTGTTCTTTTACCAATCACTGTCTCCCTGGTGCGCGCGGCGAACAGAGTCCGTGACGGTGACCAAACAAAGTTTCTCTCACCGGCGAAAGCAAATTTCCATTCCTCTCTTCAAAGTTCATCATTCCAATTTGCATATCGACCACTATTGAGCATGAGGTATTTAAAATTCAATTTTTTTAGAGTTCAAAATGCATGTATTTGTTTAATTTCGAAACCCTAAATGCAATTTTTTTTAAATTTGTTGAATTCAAATTGCACTTGTTTGAAAGTTTTTAAAGCATTTTCAATATAGTATTTTGCTTCCCCGTTTTGCATAATCCAAGGGTTTGAGTAAGGAAAAATGAGTTTCCTCCCAAAGTTAGTGCAAAAAAACATTATAATGGCTCTCAACATAGTCTAAAAAATGGAGATAAATAAATTCCTAAAGACTAGAAGTGTAGGGGTCAAGGTCAAAAATAATGCAAACTTGTAGATGAAAATGCATACATAGGAGTGAGAAAGTCATAGCTTGGTTTGTTAAGGTGTCATAATATTAAATCTTATAAAAAATCAAGAATATATCATTGATTATGTACATTACAATAAAATATCTCCATATAACAAATGAAGCTAAAAACCCTAACCTTCTTTGTGAATTCTATAGTGTGCTTGCTACATGAGTAATTTTTTTTATGAAAACCATGTTTAGGAATGAAAATATCCAATCCCTTATGCTTCTAAACTAAAGTTTGCAATGCTTATGGTTCTTTTGGCCTTATAGATTCTTGAATCATTTTATAATATAAAACCTATATAACCTAATAATTGTAAACCCTTTAGGAATTCTACATCTTGTCTTGATTTTCCCACCATTGTTATTCCTTTTGAAATTTTTACAAATTAGGCAAAGAATCCTTGCACTTATATAGAGGATCCTTATGTATGTTCTTAAAATTATTTAAGGTTAAATGACTTAATCTAAAATAAAGGCATATACTCTTTGCAATTGTAACCTCTTTACTAGTGTTCAAACATATTTGATACCTTACATGACATAGATGACCCATGGATAGAGATACATCTAAAGAAGAAAGAATATGATAGAATAAGAACTATCTTTTAGACCAAAAAATTAAGGTAAAATAATGTATCATAGTTTCAATCAACATATCATTAGTGCATATGCTTGTTGAGATGATGTCAATGCATAATTTTATTGGTGAGTATCAATAAACACACCCTTACATGGTTCATGATCCACACAAAACCAAATGAAACTCACAATGTGAAAAAGGTGTCGACTTGTTGTCATAAAGTGGGTGGGTAGCTTAGTGGTGGAGATTTGCATCCTAACTAGTTCATGGAAATTTCAACATGGTATTAGAGCCAAGCTAGGTGCATTTGACACCTATGTTGTGGCTCAAGGGAGTGTGTTGGAGAAATGATACACACCTAAGCCATAAAAAGACTCATCACAATGTGAGCCATTAGCTCAATAGTAGAGCATCCTAACACCAAATGGGAGGTCCTAAGTTTGAATACTGGTTAGTCCATAGAAATTTCTATAAAAGTCAATCACTAGTACATAAGAAGAAGAATAAGTACCCTTATAATTTTTATTAATACCAACAAATTATCATTCCTCACATACATAGGTGAATCAATGATTTCAAGCTCGTCAACATGTATATGTACCTCAATCTCATGACCCTCATATAAAACCATTTTATTAGATTTATTTAGTGTAAAATATTTAAATTTTCATTTGGAGGAACAATTGAAGGATTGACCCCAATATTAACCCCCTCAACCTAGTTTTTTTTTTATTAATCAAATCCTTAATCAATTATTCCTTAATCCCATAAAAATGTTGAGTATAATTACAATTAACTCTACAATTTAATAACAAAATTATTTCTCATTATATCTTTTGGGAATAACCTTAGATTTATCTAATGGCCTAATAGGAGGAAGTGTAATCATGTTTGCACTAAGTAAATTTTGAAGCACATTTTACAAAGGAAAAAGTTGGAGGCTTTAGAGTCATAATATTAGAACATTTATAATGTATAGTTTGTACAATGGTCATTTCCATTATTTTTTACTATCCTTTTGGAAATAATTTTTCTTTTCAAATTTACAAGGGTAGGATGATGTAGATGAAACATTAGAAGATCCATAATTAAGTGTGGTAGCCTCTAACAACTTTAGTTCTTAACATTCATCTCATTTGCACATGCAAATGTTAAGAATGTATATACTTTGTAGATCCTTGTTTACAGTCAAAAAATCTAAAATAATAAACTTCAATCCAACATTCCCAATATTTGCATTGACCAATTTCAATATTAAAAAATAGACCCAAATGGAAGATAATACAATCATTTAATAGCATAATATTTTAAATTTCATGGGAAGAACTTAGCCAATAACTTATCATCATACACAAAATCCAAATATGTAGCACTAAAGAACCTTGAATGTGTCATGGGATCTCCTTTAACATTGTGCATCTCAAATCTAGGATCCAAAAATCCAACAAAAAATGGATATGTAAAATTTTCAATAGAAATTGAATTGTGTTTGATTTTTATATGTATGTCTTTTTTTGTTTCCATTAGGTAAGGAATCAACATTACTTTTCATCTCAACAAGCCTTTAAACATTAATGTCAAGGGTAGATAGAGGCACACTAGGATTAAGGACATGAATGAAAGTGGCAAGATGAGAAATGGAAGGTGGTGTATAAATTTTTCGTGACATAATAAATGAGTGTGGAGTGACAAAGACTTGCGTAGGAATATCACAGTGAGGGGAACATGGGAAGTGTAAAAAAAACTAATGAGAACTAATGTGGAGACAAGAGAACTATGTGCATCATAATAAGTAAGCATGAGATGAGATCTAGGAAAAAGGAGAGGATAAATTTGGGGAGATTTGGTGGAAGGAGAAATAAATTGCATTATAAGATAGATAGGAGTAAAACAATAAGGAGGAATACATGAAGAAGAAGCTTGGGATGGAGGGAAAATGGCACATCACTCAAAGGGATTGTTGAGCTTATCCTTTTACCTATTTAACTTTAAGTACTTTCTTTCTACATGGCTTATTAATCAACATAGTATATGAAGGAGATCAATCATTGTACTAGGATTAATATTACTAGCCAAATTTGCAAGATCCAAAGAAAGGTTGTGTGCATCAAAGCTATATCTTGATTACCATTTTCTCAACAAGGGCCTCATGGTCAAATGATTCTTCTCCATTATGATAAATTTAGTATCATGCATATTCCCAATCATACCAATTTTAGCTTGATTCACAACCATGGTGGGATTGAACTATGACTTCTTACTAGGAAAAGAGGATGATTTTGGTATTAGAAGGAAATAAGGATTGAACAATGTTTAGATTTGATTAAGAAATTAGACAATGAGAAAGCACTTAAATCTAAAAACTAAATAAGATTCAAGAAAACCTTTATGGCCAAATCGTAGGACATACCAAATTAAATGGCTTTGCCAAAATGAAAAGAAAATAATTTCTTTAGAGTTTTTTTTTCTAATTAGCTAGGATAAATAAATACAATAAGTAAATACACAAATTACCTTCAAACATACAATTGAATTTAAAAATACTAGACAAGCACACTATAGAATTGACAAAGAGGTTTAGGGTTTTTAGCTTCATTTTTTATATGGAGATATTTTATTGTAATGTACATAATCAATGATATGATTCTTGATTTTTTATAAGATTTAATATTATGACACCTTAACAAACCAAGATATGACTTTCATGGTTCACTCCTACATGTATGGAATTTACATTTTCATCTACAAGTTTGACCCTAAATTTGTAGTTTTAAAATTATTTTGTGACATATGTGTTTAGTTTATTTGTTGTGTTATTAGTTGGATGATAGTTAAGGTGTCCACTACGAAATGGTAGATGATGGGGAGGTGATGTTGGAGCATTTGACACTTGAAATAATGTTGTAGATGCATTGAAAAGGTGTAGATGCATTGAAATTATAGACCTCTCATCCCCTAACAGATAGTTGATAGTTTTGATATTCATTTTTCTCATGAAAGGTGTTTAACAAGACAAAAATATATGCAAAATGGGGAAGCAAAATACTATATTGAAAATGCTTTAAAAACTTTCAAACAAGTGCAATTTGAATTCAACAAATTTAAAAAAAATTTGCATTTAGGGTTTCAAAATTAAACAAATAGATGCATTTTGAACTCTAAAAAAATTGAATTTTAAATACCTAGTGCTCAATAGTGCTCGATATGCAAACTGGAATGATGAACTTTGAAGAGACGAACGGAAATTTGCTTTCGCCAGAGAGAAACCTTGTTTGGTCACCGTCACGGACTCTGTTCGCCGCGCGCACCAGGACAGTGACTGGTAAAAGAAGAAAGTAAAAGTGACAGTGAAAATGAAACATTTTTTTTGTTTTTGTCATATTGAAGGGGTTCGGCCGAACCCATTCGAATATGTTTTTTTATTTGGGCTTTTCCTTGGTTCGGCCAAACCATGGGTTCGGCTGAACCCATTCAATATGGTGAATGGGAAAAATCCAAAATTTCCTTCCTCTTAGAAAGTGTAAACTACTATTCTAAGGTAACCCGATGGCGTGTACCAAATTCTGAAAACTTTTAAAGTATCCACATAGGATTGTATTGCAGGTTTGTCGATCACCCAATCCACATAACATATTCCATATTTGAACATCTACCGACATATCATTATGCCATTAAACTTTACCAACTCCCAGTACCTCACCCGAGAAGTAGAAAAACAAACATATCAACAAGTTACCATATTTGAATGTGTTCTTCTTATCCTTTTTTATTTTTCCCAAATTCTCCAATAACTGGCTTTTGAGTAGTTCACATAAATCATAGTCTACATTCTTTTTGACCATTTCATATGCTCTATAGATAGTTGTGTTGGATACTGAATTCTCTTGGATTGAGTGATAAATCTTATAGTCGATAACCATTGATGCAAATTTTACATCCATTGCTGCAATATCATCTATCGTCATTGCTCTTTTGTCCCATTACAAGCCTGTCGCTTCAATAACTTTACCATTCTTCACATATTTCAAAATTGGAAGTCTACCGGTGGAATTTAGTCTTGTGACTACACATATAGCTTCTTTTGTGATTTTGAATGGCACATCCAACCACATGAATTCATCATGTACATGGCTCAACATATATCGAACCCATTCATCTTCTTCAAATATGGGGAATTTAGAAAATTGCGCAAATATTCTAGGGTTTTAAATTTTGGTTTCACACTATAATCTTCTTGAATTATATGATGAGAGTACAAATCCATCAAATAAGAGGTTCAAAAATCTTCAATGTTTGAGTGCACATAAGCCCTAATATCCTCAATATGCAAGACTCTGTACGACACTCATGAAAATGCACCTAAGGGCTCTATATCTATGGACTTATATAGATGCTATTTGAACTTTGGACAGAGCCTATCCTTAACTTTGACTACATGAGGAGTAGACATGATTGCAATCACACAAATTTATAGGTTTTCAATAAATACCTTTTGGGGACAAAAACAGAATTTGATTGCAGATTCTCCTTTATGCTTGAGTCTCTCCATAGATTCACAATGATCACTTCAATGCTCTCCAAACTACTTTTCTCCAAATACAATGTGACAAATGAGGGTTGAGGTCGTTCCTTTTATTGTCCACATACCTAACTCCTTTTTTTTGCAATAAATTCCCTTGCCCTAATTCATCCAATTTTCTTCCTTTCAGACACCGAGATAGATGACTCTTATGCGGTTCTCCAATATGCTTCACTAATTCCTTTAATTCATTTCACAATATTTGAAAAGTATCAACTCTCCTACTAGACATATCTAGATTCCAGTATCATTCACGTACAAGAGGGGGTTTAAGAGTTTTTCTTGATAGCTCCTCCTATGCAAGAGACCTAAAAATTAATTCCCCGAGGAATTACTAGAAGTTGCTTCTAATGCAGGTCCATTTCCTTCTACAAAGGGATTCTTCTTCAACCATTTCTTCTACATTTGCTTCTTGATCTCATCGGTAGTGACTTTTCCTTTTTCTTTAACATCTTGTTGCATGTTCTATTTTACCGAACCTCTTTTGTTCCAATATAATCTAACAATGTGGCAAAATTTGTTGTAGTTGTAGCACACAACATTTATCTTTCTAGGCCAACTATTCCACTGACTTTGTCTTGATTTGCATTGGTTAGCAATATTTCCAAATCTATTGCATGCACAACATTTGACATCTCTATGAAGGTTATTCATCGCAATTTTGCATTCACTTGACTTATGACCATACTTATAGCAATTAAAATATTGACCTGAGAATGACCTTCTACTTATATTCATTCTACTCCTACATAGAGAAGCCATATGACCAAATTTGTTACAAACATAACAATAGTCATTAAATATTTGAGCATTTGGTTGCCTTACCGGATCTCTTCTAGCTCCTTTCTTTTGACTTCCTTTTTTGAATCTTCCTTGTCTAGAATTCCTTTGTCCAGAATTCCTTTTTCCAAAGTTCCTTTGTCAAAATCCAAAACATTATCCTTCTTCATATCCAAGACCTCGTCTGTCACCGTCAGTCCTCTATCCTTTGATCTGTTTATCAAGTTTAGCTAATCCTTCTTTGAATTTCTCCTTATACTGATTTGAAGTGGCAAGTTCATCTATGAGATCATCAAGCTGCTTTTCAAGCACTTCTTCACTGTTATTGGATTGCTCCAATTCATTATCTAGTTAGCTACATTGTTTATATTTTTGTTTCAAGGACTGTGCAATATTTTCTTCATTCTTCTTTCTTTCCTTAATCTCCTTGGGCATTTTCATCATGATAGATTCCATCTCTCACTTCAAGGTAGCATTTTCTTTGGAAAACTTTTCACATTATCTTGTTTTCTCTTTCAGAGCCAAACTAAGTTGTTCATCTTCCATTCTTTTTTTCTTCTGTTTGAGCTAACCACATAATTCCTTTGTTTTCTCCCTTGATGCATTGATCTTGTCTTTTAGTGACTGAATGAATTTTTCTGCATTCTCAATATTTTCTTGTAGTTCCCGGTTCTCATATTTTATCTATTCAAGATCATCTAGGGCCACCATAAGTTGTTGTTGAAGACTACTTGTATCCATTGAGAAACACTTTCCAAGATCTCCTCAAGCTTTAAGACTTCTTTCAAGGAACTAGCTCTGATACCAATTGTTGGAAACAAGCAACACTAAGAGGGGGAATGAATCAGTGTTGTGAAAAAATTCAACTTTATTATTATGTCATTTAACCTACTTAATCATTCAACAAGAGAAACATGCATAAAAAAAAAAAGTAATCACAACACCATAACACCAAAAAATTTATGTGGAAACATTGTTAGGGGAAAAACCACAATGGATGGATAGTCCACAATATAATATGAGAATACCAAAAATGAAAAGTACAAAATGGGAATGCACTTGCATTTAGGCTCACTTCCTAGAGCTCACTACTCAAAAAGGATGGGCTCACTACCCTACAATGATTTAGAATATATCCAAAAAAAGTGAACTGACGAAATAACATCAACAATGCATGATTATAGTTCCAATTAAGCTTTGTAGATAATCTCCTATCCTTCTGACTAATTCAACAATTCTGGTCTGCTCTACACAAATCACACTGCAAAAATCTTAATGCACAAGTGAAACTGTGCATAAT
Source organism: Sequoia sempervirens (assembly GCA_007258455.2). Lineage (NCBI taxonomy): Eukaryota > Viridiplantae > Streptophyta > Pinopsida > Cupressales > Cupressaceae > Sequoia > Sequoia sempervirens. Next base: position 666,068,165 of record VDFB02193867.1, read on the forward strand.
CGCCTAATCATTGTTCCTAATGATCGCAACACACCACCACACATATTTTTTCATATATAAAATGATATATCAAATCTTTTATATATATTCACATCAAGAAATAAAATTGCTATAGGTTAACCTTAATAAAACATGGAAATATTATCAACTGTTGACTCAATTTTACAATTAAATTTTCAATGTTGATCTAACACAATCAGCTAGACTATAGATGAGACCCATAATTAAATATTTGAACATAAAGACATTTTAAATAATTTCACTTTACACATCCACAATGCGCCACATTCACTGAGTTGGCTACAATGAGCAAATAGATAGAAAACATCCTACCAGACCTCCAAGCTCGTACAACGACTATTGCAACACCACAAAATCTTGTAATAAGATAATATATGTGCTTAACAAGTAATCCCAGGGATCTACAACTCAAAATGATGATCCAGTGAAGTAGACAAATTAATTGACTGACCGAATACCTTGTTCTTCAAGTATTCTATTGGTAACACATAGTGTTTCACTTTATCTGCTCGTATGACTAGATATTGATCTGCAAACCATGGAGATGACTTCAGTTGCCTTCAATGACAACACTAGAAGCCATATGCCAATAGATATAAGAAATAAGAGTCTATGGAGACTCTCAAATAGTTATCAACCAAGTAAATGATGACTATCAAACTAAAGATGACAAGCTCACTCCTTACAAAAAAATAGTGGATAATCTCAAGGATATTTTTATAGACAACTTTTTGGAATATCCCTCACATGAACAATAGACCAACAGATGTCATGGAAATGATTGGGTCATTGCTATACATATCGAACAACATCCTCCAATGTGAATTCTTGGTAGAACAACTTCTCATACAAACTTTTGAAATCCCTGAATTAGAATTCACATGTGTCATTGTTGGTCCTGGATCCCCATGGTACCATGATATTTTTATCTACTTTAATAGAGGAATCCTCCCATCTGATATCACCTCGAACCTTAAAAATACCTTTGTTAAAAAGGCATCTCGATTCATGATCCTAGGTGATACCCTTTACCACCGAATCATCGAAGGGACACTGCTATGATGTCTTAACCAAGAGGAAGCCTTGAATTCTTTAACAAAGGTACACAATGGCATATGTGTGTCCCACTCGAGCAGTATGACTTTACCTAAAAAATTATTGAGGATGAGGTATTGTTGGCCAACCATGGAAAATAAATCTCATCAGTATGTGCAAAAGTGTGTCTAGTGTCAACAACATGAAGATCTAATTCATGCTCTTGCTCAAGAGTTGCAACCCATGATCACACCTTGTCCTTTCTCATAGTGGGAACTTGACCTCATCTACCATTATGTTGTTCCCAAAACCCTAATCTCAAACAATGGAACACCCTTTAAGAATCAGGATGTAAGAGAGTTGTGTCAAAGATTCAACATCCAACATTGATTCTCTACCCCATATTATCCCCAAGGAAATGTCCAAGTAGAGGCTACAAACAAAACTATCCTAAAAATCCTAAAGAAAACAGTCAATGAAGTTGGTCATGACTAGCATCTATAGCTAAACCCTGCTCTTTGGGCTTATCAAACTAGTATTCATACACCAACAGCTGCAACTCCTTTTTCACTAATCTATGGATATGAAGATATCCTACCTACTGAGGTTGAGATCCCATCATTGTGAGTGTCACTATAGAGCCTGATCATCGATGAAGAATATAGAGTATCTTGGTTGACGAGTTAGATTTCCTAGATGAGCGTTGCCTTAACACTCTCAATCACTTACAAGTGTATCAGAACTAACTAAAATGCAACTATAACAAGAGGATAAAATGTCAGTATTTCCATGTAGGGGATCTTATCCTCAAACAAAATCAAAAGAACCTTCTAGATCAGAATAATAAAGGAAACTTTGAACCTAACTGGTTAGGTCCCTTCGTCATCATAGCAAGCTATGGATCAGGAGCATACCAACTATCAAATCTTGAAGGTGAATCCTTGTAGGATCCAACTAATAACTTGCATCTTAAAAAAATTTAGCCTAGTCTTGAAGGGTGTAATATGAAAATACAAAAAAACAAAAAGCAAAGAAAAAAAATCAGCCTCTAGTGAAAACCACTTTAGTGGCGCTTTGGGAAAGTACCTTGGTGAAAACCTAGAAAATTGATGCCTTGCATAAATAAAGCACCTCCATCTATTCTTTGGATCTTTGGTCCTATCATTCTTTGCACTGTCGGTCATCCATCTCTTATCTAAATCCTTATCATAGCTTAGCATAATGAAGTATCGTGAACCTTTTAGTACTACTTGGAATATTCCAAAGGTCAATTTTTTTGGCCGCTATCGAAGTAGTCTACTGTGTTACACTGGGGGCACTTCATCATGGATCATATTGGGTTCTTGTATATCTTGAGGTCATTGGAAGTCTTATCAGAAAACACAAAAAACATCCAAATCTTATATAATTTGAAATCAAAAAACATTTGTAAAATCTTGTATAGCTAAAATCCAAAAACATTCAAAAAATTGTAAAGGAAAAATCCAAAACATCCAAAACACATTGAAACCCTAAAAAGGTTGAACATCAAAAATCCAAAAATAGAACCCTTGTCACACTACATTGTCTTTGAACTTGAATGTACACATTGGACATCACTGATGAGCCCTCAAGACACCCTAGGTCAATCCTTTAGGAGTCCATCATAATAAACCAACATCTCTCAATTGTTCATATCTCATCTTGTTAATAAGTCGAGTCAATCAAACTATGTGGTCTCTACATGTATAACATAGGCAAGGCATATTTTTTATCAGCCCTTGAGACCCCTAGCATAGGTCCTTAAGTTAGGTTCTTGGTCAAAATTCTTGAAAATCCCAAAACATCTAGATAACTCAAAAAATCCAAAAACATTCATAAAATTCTTGAAAAAACCCTAAAAATTCAAATATCTTCAAAACCCTAAACATTCAAATATCAGAAAACATAAAAAAATTTAAAAATGGAAAATCCAGAAACATTAGAAAACATTCAGAAAACCCTAAACAACCTCAAATATAACAAAAAATCCCAAAACATCCACATAAACTTTCAAAAAAGACCAGAAACAACATCAAAACATTTCAAAATATGAAAACATTGAAATATTCAAAAAATCCAAAACCATCCATCCCATCTCACTTTCACCCACAATAAACCATCACCCCTAATAATTCAATCATCGCCTACAAACTTTGGCAAAACAAATAGAAAATAAGTATACCAAGTTGTAAAGTTTAAACCTAAATGTCAAAATATAAAGTCTAGATCATAGGTAAATGCATCAATGAAGTTTATATCAATGACTCATCTTAGCATCATCATCCCAACATCAAAACAACTACCTGATCAACATGTCCTAGGATGTATCCTTCCTACGATGGACATCAGTATCAGGCATCACCTTAGCTAAATTAATAGGAAAGAGATATAGATAACATTCATTGTTTATCTTTGATCTTTTTCTTGTGATTTGTCTTAATGATCCATTCTGAGGACCTCTCAATGATGTCTATCTAAAAAGGTTTAGAGAGAAAGGAATGGTGCATTGATCATTATCTTTTGTCTATTGTGCTTGTAGATACTCTTGTAAAATAATATTGGCACATACTTGCTTAGTTGTGTGTAGGAAGTTCGTTTAGGGTATGTTGTTGACTATTGTATATGCATTGCTCCAATATATTCTAAGTTTCTAACTTGCATTCCAACGATGTTTTTGTATGTCAAGATGTGAACAAGATCTATCTTATATGTTTTTCAAGTCAAATTCAATTACATTGGATACAACGCCATCTTGGTTATCAATACCTTGATGCATCATGTCTATGTGTTATATCAAACAATAAGGAACAAGGAAAAAATCCCAATCCCGAAATGTGAGCAACTCATCATCCTACATTCATCTTTTTTTTGCATTGTCTCTTCACCATCTCTAATAAAGTCTTGGTGGATTATAGACTTGTTGGATCTTTTGAAGCAATCGTCGAAATCAACAGTCATACATTATTTATTCTTCTATCTTCTATCTATGCTACCCTGGTATCATGACAATCAATAAAAACATCATCAAATGCATCCATCTTGCATCCACAAACCATCAGCATACATGCATAGCATAATCATAAAAAATCCATCTCATAATCATATCATGTCATACATTCAACATTATCATTTAAGTTGTGATGAATAATATAGATTTGTTATTCTAAGCATCTTGAATCATTGCATAGCATATCATATCATATCATACACATGCATTACATTATCATTTACATCTATGTAAATACATGATCATATCATCATAAAATATGCATAGAAAATACACAAAAAGAAATGCATTCACATCATTTGCATAAAAATTTGCATCACATTCATCTCATATTATCACATATTGCATACACATAAGTAAAGTGAATCCATACATGATCAAGTATAGGCATCTCATATCATATACATTCATAAGCATGAAATAAAGTGCACATGCCACATTCATAAATTATCCATATATATGTATCATATATATATCAAAAAATGAATGTCATGACCATCCAAAATATAGATCAGTGTATGTATATCAATCAAAAGTACAATATCCATGAGGCTATCAAAAAGGATCCCATGAATGTATATCTATATCAAAGAATCACACAACAAAATAAAAAAAGTGTTTATACATAAGAGCTAGCCCTGATGGCTACTACCCTCTCCAGCCTGCCTCTTAGGCTAATCCTCTACTCTTGGTCATGCATCACTATGCTATGAAAAATTAGGTTGTCTAAGTGCCTAAGGTACATCTTGATGATAATACAATCTATAATATGTGACCTCTTTCACAACCTCTCTATATAGTCTCACTGAAACAATCTTGCCATGTGTGGCCACCATCATAGCCTCTATTTGTTACCATCAAGCAACTTCCTAATCTCTCTCTGCGGTCATGGCCTATACCTAATGTAAATATTGATCTCTCTCAGTTGTGATGGACACCACTTGTTGTCATGCCTAGTCCCTCTCAACAGCAATACCCAAAATCTATTGGCGGGCCTGATCCTACTTTTCTATCAAAATCTGCACCTACTGCTGCAACTCTTGTATCTATGCATCTCTGGCATCTGGAGGCGGTGGTGGCACTGCCTGCTGCTAAATCAGATGTTGAATTGAAGGTTGTTGTACAACTGGTGGAGCCCCAGAACCTTACCATCTTGGCCACCCTAGCTACCATGTCTCTATCCTCTACCTTTGGCCCCTTGCCTCTGGGTCTACTTCACAGAGGAGCACCTACTGGATCTATCAAGCATCGCAGAGGTTGAAACCATGCATCATAAGCAGGCATAGTATGTGCTACCACCTGACCCTAGTCATAGGCCCATGGCGAAGCCACCAATTGTCTAAATATCTCCACTTCCTCTAGACTTAGAATAGTAGGTCCCCATGTGGGAGTCTCTCTGGCAGACCACGCAAACACAAATTTTTAATCATCATGTGGCATTTCTTAGGCCTCCCTGAACTACCTCGCCACTCTATCTAGCAAATACCACTCAATGATGGTATGATCATGACCTTACATATATTGAGTCCACCTCACAAAATATAGTTGTTGCACATCATCGAACCATGGTAGCATCTATAACCACAGGCACCAATGGAAAATTGTCATGTCATCGATAACCCGACGCCAATATGGGAGCCTAATCTACCTAGTGTGTCACAAGGTGATCACACCTCTATACCTCCAAATGATGAGATCATTTGGATTCACATCTGCCATCTGAACTATATGACAGAGCACAAAAATATGCTCCCATGCCCAAATGTGTAGCAGAGTCACCCCTACACCAATGGCTCTCCCATCACAATAAATGAAGTTGTGCACATCATAATAAAGAGAGGCTAGCATCACTAGCCCCCATGCAAAAAATTTCCTCCTATGTAGCATTTTCTACCATGCCAAGCCCCATCCTAGGCTAAACCCTTAGCTTCATCTATTAGGAGCAACCAAACCTGAAATGATGGTTGTGATGATCAATCTAAATGTGGGTACTCGACCTCTATACATCTCAAGATTGATCTAAGACATAACTAGCACAAGCTCTTCCATCTCCATCACCTCGTGGTATGCATCAAACTCGACTTCATAAAAAACATGCAATCTCCATGTATTGGAAAATGAAGGATCCACCATACACCCTCTAGGGTCATTGTCGCCTCGCTAGTATGAAGATGAAACAATGAAGTCTCACTGTTTCATCTCCTGCACAGAGCAGTCATCATGGCAAGATGAGTCTCCAGGATCATGGGCGCATATACAACATACTAGAGACCAATCTCTCCCAAGTGCTCCTAGTGTAACTCTGACAAATCACCCAATCTCTCCAAAATAGTGGGCATGTGCTTGTGTGACATCGGTGGTGCAATGACCTCCTGCACCCATGAAGCACACAATGTCAAAAAAATGAAGAAATTTGACTCAATTTGAAATTTTCAATTCAAAAATCACAATAGTGTCACTTTTTGCAATAGTATCACTATATTCAAATTTCAAATTGTGACACTCGAAGGCATTTCAAATTAAAAATCACAAAATATGTTTCCAAATATATTGGTATTGCAATTTAAACTTTGGCAACCCTAATCCTAATTTCTAAATTGGCAAGTGGGTCGCTATATACACGTGCATCGCAATTTAAAATTAGAAACCCTAATTTTAAATCGCAAATAGTGTCGCTATATACATATGTGTCTCTATAATTCATTTTAGCGTCATCGATTGCAAAATGGGCATCACTATATAGCAATGCCATCAAAGTTTAAATTTCAAAGCATAATAAATGCATCAAAAAGTCAAATTTCAAATCAAGTTTTTAGTTACATATCAGTGGTCATGTGCTTGGAATCTATTGCAACTCTCAGACTCGATCGAAAATGTGTTTAGGAAGTTCTCAGTGTACCATTTCATTGAAGGGTCAAAGCTCAAATCATAACAATTCCTTAAGGTGTGAATGCACAAATTAACTGAATTTGACACCATTTTCCAATGGACGTTCATTGGTCGTTTGACACAATCTTTGTCGGAAAAGCGATGAAATGACGAAAACATTTTCGTTGTTTTTTCGTTGAAAGGTCAATGATGAATTAAATGTCAAAATAACGGTGTAGATTCGTTGATCATCAGCATCATAAAATGACTTGGATATTCATCAGAATATCAATGAAAACTTTGTATATCCATCGATGAATTACACCAGAAACTTTTGTCACCATTTTGACGAAATGGGATAGGAGTAGCATCAAAACAACACTAGAAGTTCATCACAATTTCAATGAAATGGGAAACGAGTAGCGTTGAAACAACACCAGAATTTCATCACCATTTCGACAAAATGGGAAAGGAGCAATGTCAAAACAACACCAAAAGTTCATCGCAATTTCAACGAAATGGGCAAGGAGTAGCGTCGAAACAACACCAAAAGTTCATCGCCATTTCAATGAAATGGGCAAGGAATAACGTCAAAAAAACAACAAAAGTTCATCGAAATTGTGATGAAATGGGCAAGGAGTTACGACGAAGCCTTCGTCACAGCTATAGCAACTTCGTTGGACCTTTTCGATGATTTTTCAGTGGTTTTCATCAAAATTGTGATGAAACAATGCAATTTTTTTTAAGAAAATATTCAATGAAATGTACCATCACAGAGACTAATGATTGATCATACATAAAAACTGCAAGATGCATAGATTCATAGAAAAAACATTACACTTGAGATGATTGATCATACATATAGACTGTAAGATGCATAGAAAAACCAAGGGCTAACAAGGGAAGGAGTTAAGAAACATCTAGATTGAACATAAAATGTGTAGGGAACATTTTGAGCAGTGTCAAGAGAACAGAGCTTGTAGAACATATTCTTGACCTAATCAAGCTCTTGAACAACTTAAACAAAATTAAAATACTAACACATACATGAGACATGTAATGAACTTCCAATATTTGCTATCTTTTTCATTAATGCAGAGGTAGGTAAAGGAGAAATAATTATAATTGTAACACTATTCATAGTCCAATAAATTATGTTCGTAATTTTTGTTCAATGGACCTCTGTTTTATCATTATACTTCCCATCTAATACCATATTTTAATCCGGGGTTCAACTATCTCAGATCTAAAGAAGCGCCTTCAATTAACCATTTAAAGTACTATAAAATAAGGTGGGAATTTTACTTGAGAAAAGTGGGTACACTTGTAGGATTAAAGTTCTCCAATCATTAGGATTTATTGGCATGAGACACAACACGCAACATATGAAGCAATGGATGACTACAAGTTAGTGAAATGGTCCTTAATATGTGAGTGGTTTCCAAAATTGATTGGTAGAAAATAAGGATACAAACAGATCTACATGAAAAATTATGAGGACAATCTGTAATCATCAAAATAGATGAAAAGTGCAAAGGAAAGAGCTGAGCTACATCTCTAGAGCCTAAAAATAACACATGCAAGAAACATAAAAAGAACAAACCAGTTTTTGGATGAATACAAAATGGTGCCTTCAGCAAGTGATTCATATGCTTTCACACCTGACACAAGACATTAAGAAGATTTTAGTCTTCCTCTATGAAATTAACTACTTATAGAATAAACCCATAAACCAATATTATATACCTCCATGTCTAGCCAAGGGTAGGTATAAGAGAAAAGTTTCTTCAATGCAATGCCAAAAATATCAATGTGTGTGTAGGTTTGTATTACTCAAAATATCATTTCACTGCCTAAGGAAAAATACCAAAGTGATGTTTTAAATTTCAATCTTCACATAGGCTCCCTTATTGCTACACATGCATATACAAGCATTATTCGAGCTCTAAACTATTCAAATATTAAGGATTTAATTAGCTATAAGATGGAAAGTTTTTGTTTAGACATAATCCATCATCTTTTACATATCTTTATTCACTCCTAGTGCTTTAGATAAATTTGTGTAAATGAGACAGAAATGTGAATCTTTTATGACAAATAAAATTCTTAAAAGGAGGGGGGAGAGAGCAAAGGGTAGGGGGCAAGAGAATGCTTGAATGTATAGAAAAGTATAACATTTTGATCATTATAACAATGAAACGAATCTTAAGTTTGAAGCATTAATATCATTTACAACATTTATGATCAAGAATGAATGTAAGTAGAGAAAATTTTGCATACCTGCAGTTGGTACAAAATTTCATGGTTAAGTCAAAGCCTCCCATCAACAACAAGATCCAAATATTCATGTATCTATCTCAATCGAGCCTCTAAACCCTTCAGAGCTGTCAATTTTTCCACTAACCTTGTTATGCACAAAAGTCAAATTTTAGAGTTATGTCACCACTAAAAATAGAAGAAACAGAGCTTTGAAACCAAATCCACACACAACACAATGTGGTATTCATACAAAGCCATACAAACAAACTAATCTCAGAACATTGGAATGGAAACAACTTCAAATTATGATGCAAAGCATGCATTTAGGATACATAAACAATCATTTTTCTACCACCATGGTGAAAATTTAGCACTTTCTTTCATCTTTGCATATTGGTTTGATGCTTCAAAGCGATGCATTTCTTATATTGAAAAGTGCATTACCTTATTGCTTCTCTTTGTTTCAAGAATAGTTTAATATTCTCTACTTAGCAGGGGCCAACCATGTGACGGTGGAAGCTCATTTGGCCCCTCCCCGCACATCACTCTCAATTCCCCATACCCAATCATATAACATTAGTCATTCATTCATCCATTAATAACATATAACATTCATTCATTAACATATAACATTCATTAATTAACATATTCACATTCATTCATTAACATATAATATTCATTCTTTCAGTTTTTACATATTATCAAAAATATGGTTGTCATGATATGATTACAATCACTTTTTTTTTGTTTCTTTTTAAAGCTACAAAAAATCTGAAGTGGAGTATCATTTTCTAAATCATTTGTCCCCCTTTTAGTTGTTATGCCCTCTGCTTGTGATCTTAATGTGC
>VDFB02193867.1:666078323-666159121 GCA_007258455.2 Sequoia sempervirens
GCTCTATCAATCAACGCAATACTAAATGCATGTATCATATTTTTATCATTATGGATATACACACCAAACACTATGTATATAAAATCAATCGGATAGACTAAAGGATGACCACAAGAAGATGATGAGTGAGAATCATAAGTAACACATGGTTTCAATAGTGAAGTAATCTATGAAAGCATATGAAAAATCATGAATAGATGTATAATAGTCATGATATGAATCCCATTATTTAGCTCTATCAATCAATGTAATACTAAATGCATGTATCAAATTTTTATCATTATGTATATACACACCAAACACTGTGTATATAAAATCAATTGGATCTACTAAAGGATGGCCACAAGAATATGATGAGTGAGAGTCATAAGTAGCACAAGGTTTCAATAGTAAAGTAATCTATGAAATCATATAAAAAAACATGGGTAGATGTATAATAATCATGATATGAATCCCATTATTTAGCTCTATCGATCAATGTAATACTAAATGCATGTATCAAATTTTTATCATTATGTATATACACATAATTTAAATATATGAATGATATAACATGTAAATTTGCATCTTCATTACCATTAGTCGAATTTATCATATTTCTATTAAAATAATGTGCAAATAAATTAAATCAGCATGAATCAAAGAGATCGATCACATTATGAGAAGTTAAAGATCTATCACTATGCTCTTCATTAAAAATATCATGAATAGAGAAAGACCTACAACAAAGGGTAGAAGGACTAACAACCTTATGTGTAGGTGAAACATGTGTATCACCATCACTAGGATCCTCAAGGAAAGATAAAACAATAGGCACATGGAGGAGATCCCATAAGTGGACATGGAACACTAACATGAGATGTATAAAGGATATGCTCACAAGATATATCATCAACACATTAAGGAGTAATATCATTGTAAGGTGTAATAATGTCATGAGGTACTAAGGAAGGTGCAACTTCATCACATAAAGCACCATTTGTATATGTCACTAGAGTGTAATGATACCTCATCTTCATGGATTGAAGCATGTGAAGGAAAAGTACTCAAAGGTAAAACACCATCATGCTTATGGATACCACTACCACTAGTCATAAGGAAGTGACAATCTTGAAATGAAGTGCATGGACAAGTGAAGTGAGGGTATCCAAAATAGAAATAAAAGTGAAAAATACTTATGAAGGATGAGAGATACAAGCATGACAAAGAAATACCTCAATAGAAGACACTTCCCCCTCCATATGATAAAATTATGAAAGTGTCAAAATCATGAGGGGATCAAATGAAACAAAGCATAGGAAAGCCTCAAACTTTTCAAGATAATCATGAATAGATGATAAGTGTAATATACTATGTTAATCCAAGATAAAAGTTGCACGAGTAAGGGTCTGTGGGTAAAGATCAAAGTAAGATTGAGCAATACAAGCCCAAACCCTAATAAGGATTAATTATAAACAAATAAGGTTGGATCCAAGCCCTTATCAAATATGAGATGAAGAATAAATAATTAGAAAAAAAATATCTAAAAACCTAATATAGAAGGAATACACCTAAATACCACAATTTATAGGGTATAAGATATAATAGTTCAAAAAATATATACACAAAACTATAAATGTATTTCTTTGGGTCAACTAAACTAATTCAATAAATGCATTCAATTAAGAAATACTTAAACTAGGAAAAAGAGTTGGGATTTATTTTTAAAAATTATTAAAAATTAAAAGCTCAAATGAATTTAAAAAATAAATTAATTACATTGGTGCTTAGCTCTAATTTTGAAGCATAAGTTTTTACTAAGTGTTAGGATTCCATTTGTCAAGGCATTAGAGTTTTGCAATTTATTGTTGACTTGTGAATCTCATTGTACATTATCTAAGGTCACTTCTACCAATTTCAACTTTTCCCTAGAATATTTATTATCAAATTTCCTTGTTAATTTTTTTGGGTGAAGTTTATATATTGTTTAAAATTTGAATATAGATTTATTTGTTGTGAAAATTATAAGTTTATTTGAGAGGTTTTTAACTACTTGAGTCTTTAGGAATAATAGTGAAATTTTCAATTTGAAATTGTATAAGAGCACATTGTTATTAAGGTAAAATAATATTAAGCTATGTGTAAGTTTTATTTTAAGGGACTGGTTGAGTATTTATTTGCATGAAACTCTCCAAGGCCTTGTCTTATGTTTTTAGATTATTGTGATAATTTCATGTGATGATCTAAATATGGCAGGGAATGTAACTTATGAGATATTAATTCATGTCTTTGAAGGGGACAATTTTATTTATGGGTGCACTAGAATGTGAACTCTTCTAAAATATAAATTTGTGAAAAAATGATAACTAGGATATGTAGAGCTAGTATATGTAGTTGCATTAAATGATAACTAAAATGAATATAAAGAAAATATAAAAAAGATAATGAAGCTTTCTTTTTTATTCAACGTATAATACATTAAGTGATATTCCTTGGATGAATGGTGTTTTTCAATATTAGCAAACATGGAAAATATTGGTTAATATATGTCAAGGTGCACAAACTACAAACACTAAGAAAAATTTTGAAAAATGAAAAAAATAACTAATAATGAATCAATAAATGTTTTTTTTGAAAAAAGTTAAAGATTTGGTTAGTCAATTAGAATTTTTAGGTGAAGATGTGGACAACAAGAATGTTAGAGAGAAATTTTTAGGGATATTGATTCAAAATTATATTAGCTCTCGAAAAAGGGATGAAGAGTAATGAAGAAAGCCTAGAAAAAACATTTTCTTTTAAAGATAGCCCAAGAGTTATTTAAAAAAATCAAGAATCATAATAAGAAAAAATCTAGAGATGACTCTAACAATAAAAAATTAACCTAGAGGTGAATCTAGCAATTTCATCCTGAGAGAGCTAATAATTTCAAAGGTATAAGTAATAACGTTAGACAAAGAGGAAGAGAAAGAGGTAGGAATAATTGAGAAGATAATAATTATAGAAGGAATATGCAATACATTAATTATAGTAAGTTTAGGCATCATGAATTGGAATGTTGGAGTAAACAAGTTAAAATGGAAAAAAGAATGCTCAAAACAATATTGAAGAAAAAAAATTGTTCATTTTTTTGCTTCAATACAAATGCAAGTGAAAAAAATGTATGGTGTGTTGTTTCTAGATGTTCTTATATGACATCCAATGAGAATTTGTTTATCACTTTAGTTGAGAAACATAATAACATGGTGTTATTGGGAGACAATAATTCTCATGGAACCAAAGGAAAATGTAATATTATAATTACAACTAAATTGGGCTAAAGCATCTTAATGAAATACTATTGACTCTATCACTTAATTAGAATTTGTTATCTATTGGGAAGATGTTAAAAAGTAAATTATAAAATATTTTTTGATAAAGATGACTGCATAATAAAAAATGAATTAAAAATAATTAAGTGGTTGCAAAAGCTAATGTGACAAGTGATAGGATGTTTCCTCTGTTGCAAGTATGAGCAAATTTGGTTGTGTTGTCATTGATGTCAACATAGTAAAGGATGTTGTAGGTTGTGCATGTATATTTGAGATGTTGATGAGATGTTGTGAGTACACAAAGCTATCTTTATGATGTTGTAGATGTGTTGATATGACAGGTTACCACTTGTGCTTTTGAGAAAATTAATAAATAGAGAAGTCAAAATTGAGGGTATGTTCAAAATGTGCTCCATATTTCTTCTATGTTGATCCTATGCTTCTATGAATCTGAGGTGTTTTTTTTGGGCTTCTTTTGGTGACATTTCCTAATTTCTAGAATTTGGTTTGATAGAGAATGAAAGTTGTGTTCACCAGTATGTGAATTGGTTTGACAGAGTTGTTTAACTGTGGATTGGGAGAAATTTTTCTGCTCTACAGTCCTCCACTAGTTTGTTTCAAGTCTTGCGGATCTAGAATATGTCTTGTAATGGTGTACTTTGTGTTCTGGCAAAGATGTTCGTGATCTAGTGCTCTGGAAGTTGAATTTTAGTATTGTTGTATGTGTTTGTATAGTCTGGATGGACTGATGAGAAGTATTTTGAGGTTGAATGTTATTTCAGCTGATGTGGATAAATCTAAAGGAATCTAAGATGTGTTATAGTGACTGGTGAAGTGTGTTGTGTGGTCCACATGTTATCTTCTTGATATGGAAGCATGTACTTCAAAGTTCATTTGTGTTTTCATTAGGTTTGTCCGACCTGGTGTTTACACTTCATACGAAGGATTAAGAATTAATTAAGTGTGTGATTGATCTGAGATGATTTTTTGGGTCTTGGTTAAGTGTTGGTTTGGTTTGCTCTCATTCCTTTCCACCACGAGAATGTTAGGTTGCTGACCTAATTTGAATTTATGAAATGAAGTGTGTGTAGCCAACCTTGGAAAAAGTTTCTAAGGTTGAAGATGGTATAAATACAAGTCGAGATATAACAAATTAATCAATCAATCAAGCCACAAGCTTGAGAAGTAGAGTTGTGCAAAAGTGAATTCAGGCAGTAGTACTTTAATGCATTAGATTCTTGAAAGCAGTGAGTTGACGGTATCTACAATCCTTTTGATCAAGGTTGTGAATGTGTGTAACTTGCAGTGGTGGATCTTTCTGTATTCATTTCTTTCTATAAGCAGTGAGCCTCTTTCGAAACAGTGAGTCCTCTCTATAGGTAGTGAGCCTTTGTATCTAAGTAGTGAGCCCTTGGCAGTGAGCCTCTTGTATTTGGTTGTGCTATTACTTTATATTGTGAGTTAATCCTCATCGTGGTTTTTTTGTTATTGGGTTTTCCATGTAAAATCTAGTGTTTCTTGTGTTGATTTTTCTTTTTGTTATTTTCATTTCATGCTCTTACATAATAACATAATTAAGTGGTTTTGAAGTTGATAAGTGTTTGAAGTTTTGTGTTTGAATTTGGTGACAACTAATTCACCCCCCTCTCAATTATCTTTTACCTTTCAACATTCTCTCTATTTCACTCAAGGAAACCATACATCAAGGACTAGTGAAATTAATGAAAAGAATCTACCATCAAAGATATGGGCATCTTAGCTTTTTAGTGGTTTATTTTTACTCAATAAAATGACAATGATTGAAGTATTGTCTTTCCTTGAGAACACAAAAGAAGTGTGTGAAGAGCATATTGTTGGAAAATAACATAGAGTCAACTTTGCATTTGGAAAATTCAAAAGAGTTCAACAATCTCTTGAGATAATTCATACTAATTTGTATGCTTTCAATAAAACACCTTCTTTTAACAAATCAAAATATTTTCTAACATTAATTGACAATTACTCAAGAAAAGCTTACTTATATTGTTTGGCTTCAAATTTAAAAGTATTTGAAAAGTTTCTAGAATTTGAGAGGTTGGTTGAAAAATGAAATGGTAGCTACATTAAAATAAATAAGTTCAAATAATGAGAATGAATACAAACCTGACTAATTTCTAGATTTTTGTAAAAATCATGGAATCAAGAGTGTTCACTACCTCCTACATTCCACAACAAAATTGAGTTGTTGAAATGAAAAAGAAGAACATTGTCAAGATGTCAAGGAGTATGATGAAACAAAAAAAATTGGATGAGTTTTTGGGCCAAACAATACATACAATAGTATATCTTCTAAATAGGAGTCATAAAAAATAGTTAAAAGAATGACTCTTGAATATGCATGGTTTGGAATAAAGCCAAAAGTTGATTATTTGGGGAAATTTGAATGTGTTGTTTATGTACACATTTCAAAAGAAAAAATTCTAAGTTGAATGATAAAGAACTAAAATGTATTTTCATTAGGTTTTAATTAGAATTTACAATGCATATAGATTGTATGATCCAAAAAGCAAGAAACTAGTGATAAACAAAGATATGATGTTTAATGAAGAAATGTAATACACTAAGGAAAACAAGGAAAAGGAAACAAAGGAAAATCAATTTGTGATTGATGTAATTGAAGAAGAAGAACTTGAATGATTAAAAATAAGTTATGCCTTGATTATTCAAATCACGGAAAACAAAGAACCGCAAACCTTTGAACAAACTCAAGGAAAAAAAATAGATAAAAACAATTAATAGTGAGATAGAGACAATTCAAAAAATAATACATGAGATTTGTTTTAGTTGCCTCTTAGTAAGGAAGTTGTTGGTACAATTTGTTTTTTGAAGAAAAAAATACCTCAATGACCTCTAAGTGACCTCTAAGTGAACATGTATGTAAACTTGTCTATCTTTAATTTAGTTAAATAAAAAAGATAATAGATAAAAAATAAATAAATAAAGAAATAAAAATTAATAGGTATTTTGTATTTGCAAGATAAAAAATACATACCAATAAATAATCGTATACAAAGTTTTTTTCAAATTGTACAATGGTGCAGGAGCACACAGGTGCATAGGCGATAATCACCACCTGAAAAAAAAAAAAAAATCTTGTTTGATTTCTAGTTTTGTTGGTTTGTTCTAGTTGGTGTTCTTTGGAATTTCTCAAGTTCACAGGACTTCAACAGAAACAAGAATGGAAAGAATCAACTTTCCTCAATAGTGGTAGCATTAACTTCTCATTAAGTACCCTTATCGTGCCCCCACGGGTGATTAGACTATTCATGGTGGGCTAGCGGGGTGTGTTGTGTTCATTTAGCACTTAACCACACTCCCATAAAGGTTATCCTCTAGGCCCTCGGTAATGCAGGGGTACCCATTCCCTATGAAAGTTTGAGTAGAAGTTTGTGGTAATGCAAAGGCACCACCATCCCACAGCAAGGTATTTTGGAGAATGCAGTGATGTAAGAGCTCATTAACTGCAACCCCACGGTCAATGTTATAATAGGCTACAATATAGAGGGTTGACTCGCTATCACACGATATGGTGTCTAATAGCCTGCAGTAGTACGGGGACCACTACCACATGGTCAAGATCTGAACCATCTGCGATATTATAGTTAGTGCTTGGCATGTAGTTAAAGGCAACCACTAACCCATGACTATTACCAGGAAGTGTGGCGAGACTACGATATGATATGTTAGTCGAAGATCTTCTTCAAGATCAAGGGTGAGAATTCAAATGAAATAACAAAATGCGAACGATCGTAAAAATTTGAATTTGGTGGAGAGAACAAGGGGGAAAGGTAGGACAGACAAGAGAGATATGAGAACGTGCAAAACTAGAATGAAAGAGGAATAGAGATGGGGGAAGGAATTAACAAAGGTTGTATTGGAGTAGGAAGATGCCTATGTGAAGGATAAGATCTGTAAAATGATGAGACCATGACAGGCCAATTGGAATATATTTTGTAAGAAAATAAATAAATTGAATTTGTGTTGTAGTATTTGATTGTATGAGTTGATGTATTTTTTTTGTTAGTTTGTTTTTGTGAGTGGTTGTTGGGTAGAGGGGACTACCCTCATGCATCAATTGGTATCAGAGTAGGTTATCCTAAGTGGAGAGAATTTTCCAAGATCTATGGGAGTGAGTAAAGTTTGAGGAGGGCTCAAGAGGATTGTTGTGGGTGTGTGTGGAGTCCCAAACGATTGAGAGCTAAATTCGTTGATTGATAGAGATTCTACCATGAAGTGGAAGACCCAAAATAGAGGCAGTGTTGGAACAGTTCCAAGAGAGGCTAATGGAAGATATCAAGAATGATATCAAAAATGAAGTGATACTGGAAACTAGTAATGCCAGATATTCTGAGAATGAAGAAGAATTTGAAGAGGAAGAACAATGAAGGGAAGAAGGAGAAGAATGACCAAAGGATGCAAGAGAAGAGATATTTTTAAGAGGTCTTTCGAGAATAATAAAGCATAGTAAAGTAGATGTGCCAAATTTCTCTGGAACATTAAATCTAGAAGAGTTAATTGATTGGATTGGAGAACTAGAGGAGTACTTCGAAATGGAGGACATAAGAGCCCTGCAGTGGGTGAAGATAGCCCAAATGAAATTGAAAAGGCATGTTGCACTATGGTGGAAAGGGTTGCAGAGAGAACAGAAAATGGATGGAGATCCTTGGATAACAAGATGGAATCAGATGGTGTTGAGATTGAAGAAAAAATTTACTCCTAGGGATTATGAAATGGATTTATTTAAGAAACTGCAGAATCTGAGGCAAAAGGACATGAGTGTAAGGGACTACACAGAGGATTTTTATAAATTGACCATTCGATCTAGAAGGCATGGAATCAATAAAGAGAACGTAGCCAAGTATGTGAATGGCTTGCGGTTTAATATTCAAGATGAGATGAGTATGATAAAAATTACAACAGTTGAGGAAGCATACCAATATGTGTTAAAGGCAGAGGAGAAATTGGTGAGGAGGAAAATGAGCAGTTCCAAAGGCCAGGGAAGATTTGCAACTAACAAGGGACAAGCGAGCAGTAGTAAAGGGAAACATATTGAAGAAGAATTCAAACCCTAAAGGAAGTGGGCCAAAACACCAAGGAAAAGGAGGTTTCAACAAGAGGATGTGGTAGCAATAGCATAGGGTTCCCATTCTAATGTTACCAGTGTGGAGAAGTTCTTCATTGTGCCTTCTAGTGTCATCAAATACAAGGAGGCAACAAGAAGAGTGCAGCAAGAAATCACTTGGCATAGGAAGATGAGGAATGTGATGCATCATGGAAAGGTGAAGAACCAAAGAAGGAAAATCATTCACGATGAGGAGAATGTTGGTGAATCCAAAGACAGATGAGGAGAAGCCATCCCAAAGAAGGAATATTTTTTAAACTGTGTGCAAGGTTGGAGGTAAGTGTTGCAAGGTTATAGTAGATAGTGGTAGTACAAATAACTTAGTTTCAAAAGAGATGGTAGAAAAGTTAAATTTGAAAAGGAGTAAGAATCCTAGTCTATACAAAGTTTATTGGTTGCAAAAGGAGCATGAGATGATTGTGAGTGAGCGATGTTTAGTTAATTTTCAGATTGGATCTTATAGAGATGAGGTGTTGTGTGATGTGATGCCTATGATTACTTTTCATGTGTTATTGGGTAGCTCATGGCAGTTTGATAGGGAAGCCATCTATGATGGTAGGAAGAATGTGTATACCATCTCGAAAGATGGAAAAAAATTAATATTGAATTCTCTGAAGGAGAAGGAGAAATAGATAACATATTCTAGCACTATTGTTTGTTATAGTGTAGAGAAGCGACAAATAGAGGAAAAGGAATAGGCTAAGTGAAGTGAGTTACAGCCATTCAAAGGATATATTTCCAGAGCAAAGAGCAAATTGGAGTTTGACTTACCACAATAGCGCAATAAGGGAGTGAAAGATAATAGTTTAAAGGGGTGTGGTGGTCACAAATGTGGACCTATGGTATGGATTTGTTTGGACAAACGAGATGACACCAGTGGTGGTGGCTTGGGTGTTGAGGTTTAGCATAACAACAAAAGGGGGAAGGCTCCCGTAGACAAGGAGAAATTGTGGATATTAAAATTAAACATGGGATTATCATCCCATGCATCTATCAATGTTCCTAATTTTATCAACTCAAGGAACATTTATCTTACCTAGTGTGTCTAGTACATGAGCACATGGGTGCATAGGCGATCAACACCACCCAAAAAAAATGTTTTCTAGTTTGATTTCTAGTTTTTTCTTATTTTTTTCTGGTTGGTGTTCTTTGGCATTTATCAGGTTCACAGGACTTCAACAACAACAAGAATGGAAAGAATCAAATTTTCTCAATAGTGGTAGCATTAACTTCTCATTAAGTACCTTTACCGTGCCCCTGCAGGTGCTTAGATTGTTCCTGGCAGGCTAGCGGGGTGTGTTGTGTTCATTTATCCCTTAACCTCACTCTCGTAGAGGTTATCCTATGGGCCCTTAGTAATGCGGGGGTACTACTACCCCACAATAGTTTGACTGGAAACCCGCAATAATGCAGAGGCACTGCCATCTCATGATAGGGTATTTTAGAGAATGCAATGATGCAGGATCTCATTAACCGCAACCCTGTGGTCAAATTTATGATAGATTGCAATATCACGGGTTGACCCGCTATTCTACGGCATGGTGTCTGGTAGCCTACAGTAGTGCAGGGACCGCTACCCTACATTCAAGATCTGAACCGTCTGCAGTATTACGGTCAGTTATTGGCATGGCAGTTAAAGGAAATCGCTATCCCATAGCCATTACTAGGAGGTGTGGTAGGACTATGATATGATATGTTAGTCGTAGATCTTTTCAAACATCAAGTGCGAGAATTCAAAAATAATAATAGAATTCCAATAGTCGTATAAGTTTGAATTTGGTGGAGAGAACAAGGGGGAAAAAGGGAAAGATAGGAGAGATCTGAGAATGAGCAGAATTGGAAGGACGACAGAACAAAGATGAAGGAATTAACAAAGGTCATATTGGAGTAGGAAGATGCATGTGTGAAGGATAAGATCTATAAAAGGATGAGGCCATGACAAGCCAATTGGAATGTATTTTGTAAGAAAATAAATAAATTGAATTTGTCTTTTAGTTTTGATTGTATGAGTTGATGTATTTTTGTTGTTAGCTTGTTTCTATGAGTGGTTGTTGGGCAGAGGGGACTACTCTCTTGCATCAATTGGTATCAAAGCGGGTTATTCTAAGTTTATATATTATCCACCAACATATATGGGAGTGAGTAACGATTGAGGAGTGCTCAAGAGGATTTTTGTGGGTGTGTGCGGAGTCCCAAACAATTGAGAGCTAAAGTCGTTGATTGATAGAGATGCTGCCACAAAGAGGAAGACCCAAAATAGAAGCAGTGTTGGAAAGGTTTCGAAACAGGCTAATGGAAGATATCAGGAATTATATCAGAAATGAAGTGAGACTAGCTACTGGTAATGCCAGATATTTTGAGAATAAAGAAGAATCTAAAGAGGAAGAACAGGGAAGGGAAGAAGGAGAAGGAGAAGAATGACCAAAGGATGCAAGAGAAGAGAGACTTTTTAAGAGCTATTTTGAGAATAACAAAGAGTAGTAAAGTAGATGTGCCAAATTTCTTTGGAACATTAAATCCATAAGAGTTAATTGATTGGATTGGAGAACTAGAGGAGTACTTCAAAATGGAGGACATAAGAGACTCGCAATAGGTGAAGATAGCCCAAATGAAATTGAAAGGGCATATTGCACTATGGTGGAAAGGGTTGCAGAGAGAGTGGGAAATGGATGGAGATCTTTGGATAATAAGATGGAATCAGATGGTGATGAGATTGAAAAAAAAAATTTATTCCTATGGATTATGAGATGGATTTATTCAAGAAACTGCAGAATTTGAGGCAAAAGGACATGAATGTAAGGGACTACACGGAGGAGTTTTATAAATTGGACATTCGATATGGAAGGCGTGAAATCAATAGAGAGAAGGTAGATAGGTATGTGAATGGATTGCAATTTAATATTCAAGATGAGATGAGTATGATAAAAATTACAACAGTTGAGGAAGCATACCAATATGCATTAAAGGCAAAGGAGAAACTGGTGAGGAAAATGAGTAGTTCCAAAGGTCGTGGAAGATTTGCAACTGACAAGGGACAAGTGAGTAGCAGTAAAGGGAAGCATATTGAAGAAGAATTCAAGACCTATAAGAAAGTGGGCCAAAACACCAAGGAAAATGAGGTTTCAGCTAGAGGACATGGTAACAACAACAAAGGGTTCTCATTTTGATGTTACCAATGTGGAGAAGTCGGTCATCGTGCCTTCGAGTGTCATCAAATACAATGAGGCAGCAAGAAGAGTGCAACAAGAAATCACTTGGCATAGGAAGATGAGGAATGTGATGCATTGTTGAAAGGTGAAGAACCAAAAGAAGGTGAATCACTCATGATGAGGGGAGTGTTGGTGAATCCAAAGGTGGATGAGGAGAAGCCATTCCAAAGAAGGAGTCTTTTCTGAATTGTGTGCAAGGCTGGAGGTAAGTGTTGCAAGGTTATAATAGATAGTGGTAGTAGGGATAACCTAGTTTCAAAAGAGATGGTAGAAAAGTTAAATTTGAAAAGGAGTAAGCATCCTAGTTCGTACAAAGTTTCTTCATTACAGAAGGAGCTTGAGATGACTGTGAGTCAGCAATGTTTAGTTAATTTTCAGATTGGCTCTTATAGAGATGAGGTGTTGTGTGATGTGATTCCTATGACTACTTGCCATGTGTTATTGGGTAGGTTGTGGTAGTTTGATAGGGAAGCCATGTATGATGGTAGGATGAATGTGTATACCATCCAGAAAGATGAACACAAGTTTGTGTTGAATTCTTTGAAGGAGATGGAGAAACAAATGAAAAATTCTAGTGCTATTGTTTGTTATAGTGCTGAGAAGCAACAAATAGAGGAAAAGGAACATGATAAGTGTAGTGAGTTGCAGCCATTCAAAGGAAATATTTCCAAAGCGAAGAGCATATATTGGAGTTTGATTTACCACAACAGTGCAATAAGGTAGTGAAAGATAATAGTTTAAAGGGGTGTGGTGGTCACAAACATGGACCTATGGTATGGAGTTTTCTGGAGAAATGGGATGACACCACTAGTGGTGGCTTGGGTGTTGAGGTTGAGCAAACTAGCAGAAGGGGGAAGGCTCGGGTAGACAAGGAGAAATTGTGGATTAAAAATAAACATGGGATTACCATCCCATGCATCTATCAATTCTCCCAAGATTTTCAACTCAATGAACATTTCTCTTACTCGGCGTGTCTAGTGCAGGAGCACACAGGTGCATAGGCAATCAACACCACCCAAAAAACACATTTTTTGGTTTGATTTCTAGCTTTTTTTAGTTTGTTCTGGTTGGTGTTCTTTGGCATTTCTCAGGTTCATAGGACTTCAACAACAACAAGGATGGAAAGAATCAACTTTCCTCAGTAGTGGTAGCATTAACTTCTCATTAAGTACCTTTATCGTGCCCCCGTGTGTGCTTAAATTGTTCTTGATGGGCTAGCAAGGTGTGTTTTGTTCATTTATCCCTTAACCACACTCCCACAGAGGTTATCCTATGGGCCCTTGGTAACACAGGGGTACTGCTACCCTATGACAGTTTGACTAAAAGCCTACAGTAATGTGAAGGCACCGCCATCCGGTGGTAAGGTATTTTTGAGAATTGGGTGATGTAGGAGATCATTAACCGCAACCCCACAGTCAATGTTATGATAGGCTGCAATATCACAGATTGACCTGCTATCCCGTGACATGGTGTCTGGTAGCCCGTGGTAGTGCGAGGACCACTACCCCGCGATCAAGATTTGAATCGTCTACGATATTGCGATCAGTACTTGGTCTAGAAATTAAAGGTAACCACTACCCTACGGCCATTACCAGGAGGTGTGGCAAGACTATGGTATGATATGTTAGCCATAGATCTTCTCCAAGATCAAGGGTGAGAATTCAAATGAAATAACAGAATGCCAACGGTCATATAAGTTTGAATTTGGTGGAGAGAGCAAGAGGGGAAGGAAGTGTGTCATATTAAATTGGACCGTCTTGAGAAAAGATACAATTTCACGCATAATCAGACCCACTTTTGAGTCCCCTCACATCATTTATCCTTCAAAACAACATTTATAGGCCCCTAAGACCCATTATTTTTATTTAGAGGCTCGTTTCACCTAAGAAATCACTTAAAACCCAAAAAACAACACTTAATTCTTTCATATCCCAAAAAACCCACTTCAAAAATCAGTAGTGGGACCCATTCCCCACCTTAGGTGAATGAGTCCCCTTTGGTGGGACCCATTCGCCAAGGGTGGCGAATGAGTCCCTTTTGAGGGAAAATTCAATTTTAAATGGGAATTTAATTAATTCAACTTGAATTTCCAATGAATGTTAGCCTCTTAGGTCTAAATAATAGGAAAATTAGGTGTTGTTGCTTATAAATACTCATTTTAAGTCATTTTACACATCTTTTAGTCATTTCACAAAAGCAATTTCTAAAGACAAGTCTTCTACAACAAGTCTCATTAGCAAAAGTTAAAGTTTTAGGGTAGCAAACTAGGGTTTTTACAGGTCTTGAAGCTCACTCTTTAGGTCAAGATTCAACATTGCAAAGGGTTGATGATGGATTCCTATGGTGAATCATGGATAAATCTAGGTTGAGGAGATGCAACTAACCATCAAATCACATCTAAAGACTTGGTTTCAAAGTGATTTCATCTTCCATTTTCACTCTATCTTCATATTAAGGTTTTCATTTTGTTTACTTTTCATTTGCATGTCATTTTATCTCCATTTTTTATGTGTTGTAAGGTTTCTAGGGTTGAGATCTTGCATTACACAAATCATATTTGCATTTCTTATTCTAGCTCAATAGAATAGGGATTTTGTCATATTTCAAACTTTCCTAGTCATTAACACATCTAAGGCTAGGGTTTTATGTATATTTTTCTCCATTTAAGGTTTAATTACCCAACTAGGGGTTTGACCAAGGAAAACCCCCCATTAGACAAACAATTTTAAGTTTTTTTGCAAGAATTTTTTGAAATCTCGAGTTGGGTTTTTGTTAGAAATTGTTGTGCATGTGTCAAGTTGCAGAACAAAGATTTGAAGTTGCAAAAATTTGAAAGTGGACTGGTTTTCCATGCATGGTGAATGAGTCCCTCCTGAGATCTAGTTTTGAGTCAGATGTAGATCTTGGTTCCCAGTTGACAAAAAATAGCTTTTGTGCAGAAAAACCTAGAACTGGGACTGATTGGCCCAAGGTGGCAAATGAGTCCCAGACAGCTAAAAATTAGATTTCATTAGTTTTCCATCTTTTTTCTAGTCTTCTTTAGTTTCACAAGTGCACACGTTCTAAAACATAGTCTTTTGTTTGGTTTAATTTGCATTCTTGTTCATTCTTTAAACTTTTTTCAAACAACACTATGTTTTCAAACATTGCATAAATCTTAGATTTTGTATGCATAATTAGTCATTTAGATCACTTAATTACATTTAGTTCATTTCATTTAGTCTAAATAACATCCTACATTGCATAATTTGAATGAACCAAGCTAGCATTTTTGGCCTACCTCTCTCCTTTTAGGTGCAAAACCCTAGAAGAGTTGGAGAGCCTTGTGGTGCCAAAAATCTATAGTTCATTTTGGTGAACCTACATTTTGAACATTCTATCATTCTAATTTGCATTTCTATTTACATCTTAGGACTTAAGAACTTTATCATTTTGCATTGTTTTGCATCTTAAGTCTTCTTAAACATTGCATTAGTGAAAGCATCATTTAGACTTCGTTATTGCATCGCATTTCATTAAATCATTCCAACATTTTGCCCTTGCATTATGTCTCTGCATTGTACAGACCTAATAACATTCAGAAAAGACAAAAAAAATAGAAAAAACTTTAAAAAATCCATCCACTGGGACTCATTCGCCACCTTGGGCGAATCAGTCCCACTATAGTTTCTAAATCAAAATTTCCAGATTTCAGTTTATTGCATTGCATCTTTTTGTTTTCGACAGTTACCTTTCTGTTATAGTGCGGTTGTTTTTGTTTTCTTAGCATAAATTTTACTTTCTCATGGAATTTATGGATAGTCTTAGATTTTTGCAACTTTCCTTTTCATTATTTGTTCCTAGCTCTTTTAGATCAGATTCATTGATACATAAAAACACAAAAACTGAAACATCAAACCAGCCCTTCAAATAAATGATTCAAGTTAGAAACATCTCATCCAAGCCTCTTAGTAGTGATGATGTTGACAAGTTAGATGAAGTTCTTCAGGACTTCCTCTCACTCACTTCATCCTCTAATGCTTGCAATGAGAAACCTAACTTGCTTAACGATAAAGTCCCCCTCAAACCTTTTTCTTGTGATAACTTTTATTTGTTAGATGAAGCCCTCCACGACTTCATCTCGCATAAGTCATCCACTAAGGTTTGTTGTGACAACCTTATGATAATGACCGTTAACACCCCTAATGCTTCTCTTGAACACCTTAAACCAATCGATGATACTTTACCCCTCAAACCTTTTAGTCATGATGATTTGCACTTGTTAGATGAGTCCCTTCAAGACTTCATCTCACCCAAATCATCCGCTAAGGTTTGTTGTGAGAAACCTAAAACCAAGGATGTTAATGTAATTCAACCTCACCTTATTCTTTATCCACCCTCACATAAACTCCATCCCTCTAACCAACCTCAGTACACTCTTTACCCACCTAAAACCCATGTGTTGCAGCAATCAAGTAATATTATTGTTTCTCATACATATAATACCTGAAACAACCTGCAACCGCCACAACCAACACCACCCTCTTTACCTTTACCCAATCCACCTAGTGCTCCTCGCTACAACCCACACACAAAGGAGTATGATCTTGTTGAACAATTAAAGAATACTCCTGCAAATATTTCCCTTTTGGATTTACTTCAAAACTCTCCTAATTATCACAATATTCTTCAAATAGCCTTAAAACAAATCGCAATTCCTCCTAGTACCACTCCAAATGATGTGGCAGCTCTAATCCAAAAAAAAAATCTTGATATTACTTTCCATCAACATGAGCTCCCTCCTTTAGAATTGTGCAAATAAATGAAGCCTTTATGATAATTTCTCAATACAATCACATAGGTATCAAACTTAGAACCCTCATTGATATTGGCTCTACTCTTAATGTGTGTAGTATGAATCTCCTTGATCAATTATGCATTGACAAGTCACAAATAATACCTGATTCTGTATCCATTCAAGGATTTGACAACACAACAAAGCAACCGCTTGGGATAATTACTTTACCTATTACAGTTGGGGTGGCTACTTTGCAAACTCCTATCCATGCCATGCCTTATGATCTTTAGTAATATCTTCTTTTAGGAAGACCATGGATTCATGAGATGAATGTAGTGCATTTCCTTCATCTTATCATGAAATGCATCCATAACAATCATATTTATCAAGTTTAAATAGACCTCGAGCCTAAAAGTTTCTTGCACCTTGAAAAAGGAGCTACAAATCCTCTAAAAAAATGAATACCAACATCCAACATAGACCCTCTTGAAATTGAGAAAAACAATATAGAATCGGTATCTAAATTGTTTGGCGACGATTGGGGATCCTTAGAATTCACACCATCATTTATGGGTGAATACATAATCACACAAAAGAAAGATGAGAAAGAAGACCAACCAACAATCATGTCAACTCAAAATTTTGAACAATCATCTATCTCCTATAATTTGGATGAAAACACTACAAAGCAAATTTTGATGAGATAGATTATCAATCCCTGCCTAATTCGCAAGAAATGGAAAGACCTAATGGAAAAGACTATGAACTTGTAAAACAATTTTGATATACTGGAAAAGGATGTGGAAAACATGAACAAGGTATTCGTGTCCCTATTGAACCTAATACACAAGAGACAAAAATTGGATTGGGATATTCTTTTTCTAAAATGACAAAAGCTACTCAATGACCATCTTTGAACATTAATGCTATTACATGTCAACCAACCCACCAACTCACAATTAAACATCCTGAATTGCTTGATATGAACTTACCACCATCATGGAAGTATGTTGATAGTGATGAAACTATGAAACAAATGTTAGGTGTTTATGATAACACATCCTCGCTTACTTCCATGAAATGAATTCCCCATTCTCTGATTATTACTAAGCAAGAAGAAAGTGATATCACTAAAGCACCCTATGAATCTGAAGTTCCTAAATCCAATGCACTCCCTTTAGGAGATACAATTGATGTCCCAATGGACATTAATGATAAAGACAAAGTTATTAAGATTGGGAAGTGCCTTGATGATGAAGAACAAGAAGACACTACCACTTTACTTCATGATTTTCCTAAAATCTTTGCTTGGAAATATTTTGATATGCTAGGGATTGATCCGAAAATTGTCACACATAACATTATCCTTGCTAAAAACACTAAACCTATTCATCAAAAGATACAAAAAATGCACCCTAACATAGCCTTGCATGTTAAAGCAGAGCTTGAAAAAATCCTTGATGCAGGCTTTATTCACCCTATTGATTATTCTCCTTGGATCTCAAACATTGTCGCAGTTGAAAAACCCGATAATCGCATTAGGATATGCATGGATTTTTGAGACAAATAAAGCTTCCTTAAAAGATGACTTTATGCTTCCTAATATAGACATGATTGTGGATTGAACTGTTGGAAATGCTTTGTTGTCATTCATGGATGGATTTTTTGGCTATAATCAAATCCTTATTAATCCTCAAGATCAATATAAAACAGCCTTTACAACTATTTAGGGAACATTTTGTTGGGTTGTAAAGCTCTTTGGTCTAAAGAATGTCGGTGCAACTTATCAACATGCAATGACATTAATATTTCATGATTACATTCACAAAATTTTGGAAGATTATGTTGACGATATCCTAGCTAAATCTTTAACACGACAAGACAATATAAATGTCCTTCACAAAATCTTTGAACGAATACGTAAATACAATATGCAATTAAATCCAAAAAAGTGTCTTTGGTGTAGATAGTGGTAAAATTTTGGGGTTTTTCATATCTCACAAAGGCGTCAAGGTGGACACAAAGAAAATTGATGCAATCATTAACATGCCACCTCCTAGGAATATTTCTCAGTTGTGCATGTTACAAGGTCAAATTCAAGCTATTCATCGTTTCATTGCGTCTTTAGCTGATAGCACATTACCTTTCATGCATCTCCTTAAAAAGGGTATAACTTTTGATTGGGATGAGGATTGTAAACAGGGTTTTGAGAGTTTAAAGGAATACCTTGCAACCCCACCTGTTTTACAACCCATTTTTCCAAACAGACCGTTTATCTTGTACATCGTCACATCCACCCATGCTCTTGTAGCATTATTGGCTCAACTAGACGATCATGGAAAAGAACACCTCATTTATTACATAAGTCAGACCTTAATTGATTATGAAACTCGATATTCACCAATTGAAAAAAAATTATTGGCCCTTGTATTTGCTACTAGTAAGTTGTGACATTATTTACTAAATGCTAAAATACAAGTCATCACAAAATTTGATCCTCTCAAACATCTTTTTAACAAAACAGATCTTTCTGGACACCTAGCTAAGTGGGAAATGTTGTTAACTAAGTTTGATATTAAGTTTGTTTTACAAAAAGAAATCAAAGGACAAGCCTTAACTGATCACTTATTTGATGCTCCTTCCCCCTTTGCTCTATCTAATCATGACTCCTTTCCTAATGATAATGTCTTAACTGTTAACATTAAACCATAGGAATTGTATTTTGATGGATATAAGTGTCGAACAAGTTTTGATGTTGGAGTGGTATTACTTCCACTTGACGGAAAACCTCTTCCCTTGTCCTATCAATTAAATTTCCTATGCACAAATAACACAGTTGAGTATGAGGCATTGATTGCAGGTTTGCGAGCTGCTTTAACAATGAATGTTAAACATATCAAAATCTTTGGTGATTTGCAATTGGTTATCAAAAAAATAAATGGTACATATAAAAATAAACATGACAAGTTATCTGGAACCATTTGAATCTAGACCTTGCACAAACACAATAAACAAACAAACAATTAGATCAAACACAAGATTAGAAACCAATGATTCCTCAAGAAATCCATTTGAAATTTGCAAAAGATAAGAAATGAAAATGAAGAACACAAATGAAACAATTAAATCCTATCTAATGCAAGCAAACTCTTGATCTCTTGAGGGAGTTGGTGCAAATAGGTGTGTGGAGATTTTCCCTTTCCCAACTCCTTGAATGCAAATGTTGATTGAAGATGATTGATCCACTTGATGAAGACTTTGAATGTATGCTCCAAGCTAAAATCTGCAAAAAACCTAGCTATGATTCAATGAGATGAATGAGAATTGCTAAGTATTTTAGCATGGTAACTTTGCTTGAGATGTGGATGATGAAATAAGGATATAAGCTCTTTATTTATAGATTGATAAGTTGAAGAGATGTCCAAATTTGATCAATGTGGGACAAAGATTCAACCAATGATATAATGCCACTTGTCAACATGTGAGAGGATGAAGGTTGAGCAAGTTTTGAGGATTGTGCAAGTTTGAAATTTGAATTTGATGAGATGACATGTTTAGGGGGATGAAAAATGAGTTAAATGCCAAGTGGGAGACATGTAAGAGACAATGTAAGAGCTTTAAATGCTTTGTTGGATGGACAAGTCCTTTTGGGGGGAGATTTCAAATTTGAGGAATATTCCCACTTAGATGCCTTTTTTGAATGTAAATAGAGAATTAATAAATCAAATAAATGATTTAATTGTGCAAGTTGCAAAATCTAGAGGATTTGAATGATTAGGATTAAATTAATCAGGATTTGATTAATTTAAGGGGATATTTAGCTGATTTGACAATTTGATTTAGATTTTTGGATTAATTTAAATCAAAAAGAGAGGAATATGATAAGAGGCTAATTAAATAAAGATTTTGATTTATTTAATTAAAAGGATGGTGTTAGATTAAATCAAATAAAGTTTTAATTTATTTAATTTAACAGATAGACTTTAGAGATTTAATCAAATAAATTGATTATTTAATTAAATAGGGATAATTAGATCAGATGAATTGATTGAATTAACAAGGGAAAGTGACTTAATTAGACAAAATAATTTATTTAATTAAGAGGAATATTGATGAATTTAATCAAATAAGGGAATTTGATTAAACAGTTAGACCGAGGGATGATTTAGGAAGAAATGATGTTAGTAGATCAGAGTGTGATATCAAACATATTTTGATGTCTACATTATCAAAATACAAGGATCTTATAATGAGATTGCTAGAGACATTTGAATCATTCACCATTGATAACATCCCACGAAAAGACAATCAACATGCAAATGCAATGGCGAGTGCAACTTCTCTTATATCCCCACACGATCCTTCTACGGACTTCACCTTTGTTAGTCATCCTATCATGAAACCTTTGATTGATACTCCTCTAGAGGAAATTTTGGTAATAAATCAAGATACCTCATGAAAATGGTATGATACAATATACAGCTATTTAAAAGATGGTACCATTCCCAAACCTACCACAACAAATACTCAAAAATGTTTACACAAGCTAGCGGCTAAATATGTGATCCTCACAAATGCATCGTATAGAAGATCTTTCAATGGTCTCTTATTATGATGTCTTAAAGATTTTGAAATCCCTTTAGCACTCGAACAGGCTCATGTTGGTGCCTTTGGAGGTCATTTTGGAGGTTGATCGTTACAGCAAAAGCTTATCTATATGGGTTATTATTGGAGACATATGGAGAAGGATTGCTTCACTTACGTTAAATGATGTCGCAAATGCCAAGAACATAGCAATTTGATCCATGCTCCTTCTGTTGAGCTCTATCCCCAAGCTCCCATTTGGCCATTTTCAGTATGGGGGTTGGATCTTATTTGAAAATTTTCACCTCCTTCTATTAGACATACATTTATCATCACTGCAACGGACTATTTCACAAAGTGGGTGGAAGCCATTCCTCTCTATTCTACAAATGCTAAAAAAAAAATTCATTTCATATTGGAACACATAATTGCTCGCTTTGGGCTCCCTTCCGCAATTGTTTCAAACAACGGAACTCCATTTAAGAATACCAAAGTTCAAAAATTTCTTAAAACATTCAACATTCAACATCGCTTTTCCACACCATATTATCCACAATCCAATGGACAAGTTGAAAACACTAATAAGATTCTTGAGCAAATTCTCAAGAAAACTGTCAACAAGCATCATAAAGATTGGCATATGCAACTATTTTATGCACTTTGGGCTTATAGAACAAATGCTAGATAATCCATGGGAACTACCCTTTATAACCTTGTTTATGGCGCTAATGCAATCATGCCCTTGGAGTTAGAAATTCCTACATTGTGAGTTGCTCTCCAAGATCTTATTGATGATGATGCCTATAAAAATCAACGATTACATCAACTTGAAATGCTCGATGAACAGCGCATTAACATTGTCGAACATCTCCAAGCTCACATCAAACAATTACAACACAAACACAATATACATGTCATCCCTCAATCATTTTCTAAGGGAGATCTTGTTTTTATTGAAAATCAATGTAATACTAGTGCTAACAATGAAGATAAAGATAAACTCAGCCCTAATTAGTCAGGACCTTACATAGTTGATACCAATTATGGGTCTGGTGTTTATATCTTAACGCAACTTGATGAAACACCCCTTAAGGAACCCATTAATGCCACGCATTTGCATTGGTATTATCTCTAACCTCTTTGAATAGTGTGATGGATAAAGCAGTGTTGTTTAAAGTTATCTGATATTATTCTAAATAACTTTCACATTGCTTCGTTCTTGACAACTAATTTTGTGTTTGTCTTGAACACTAAGGTAATTATTTAAGTTCATTTTATAATTACTTTAGGATTCATACTATTCACCTTTGTGTTATGTTAAGTTAGATCCTTATATGAGTTATAGGTGTATTTAATTTAACATATTCTCTTCTAATCAACAATGTTGTATCTACAATAAAACTGAAATATGTTATAAACTAGATCACATTTAATCATGTAGCCATTAATTAAATATTTTTACCATAAGTCATTTAATTAATCACATTGCATCTAACATCCACACAAAGAAACACATCATAATAACACCAAATGCACATGTCTATATATATATATATATATCAAAGTTTTATATACATCTTAGTATCATATACAAAGTCATAGAGGTTTATGAGAGGTAGACCCCTCAGGCTCTGGAACTTGTGAGCTAGTCCCTGGACGTTGTGAGACGGTCATGTGTGACCATGACCACGAACTGTCGAATCTGAGTGCAAACTCTAGACCCTGCAATCGACCAACGACCATAAGTCGCTCATCTACCATTCGATCCCTCTCCACTCATGTTTGTTCCAACTCTGCATGTAGTCTCTCAACCTCTGCTGAGGTCTATGATGTCTCTATTGCACTCTCAGCTCAACGGAGTTGTCTCCTCACACTCTCGTACGTTGCCCGTAACCTTGTGAAAGGTCTGAGCGACTCTGGCTCCTCCTCCACGATCGGTGGGGCACGTAGTTAGGATCCATCTCCTCCTCATCAATGGATGCAAGCACTATCTCCACGGTACCTTGATGATAGAAATCTTGCTAGTCTCTCATCACTCTTGCAAGATAGACAATGTACGCAATCAGTAATCATCATCATGATATATATAAATAAAAAAACAAAGCATAAAATAGTAAAGTACATGCGTAAAATCAAATGTCATCACTTATGTCTCCAGTCGGATGAGGAATGTCAACCTCATCCTCTCTAAGGGGCATTGAGGACATGCTAACCTCTCTCTGACTCTAGATGTCGATGTATGTTGTAGCTACTGCATGAGATCTGGTCATGTAAGTGTGTGAAGACTCTCCATGCTCATACTGATCCTCAATAGCTACCTCATCACCCTCACTCAGGGGTGGCTCCTCGTAATAATCATCCTCCTCATAATCCTCCTCCTCATCCTCCTCTCCTCCATCCTAGTCCTCATCGTCAAGATCGGCATCGGACTGGTACTCCTCATCAATAACATCAGTAAAAATATCTGCTCGCCTGTACCGTAACTCCTCTACTCTCTCCTTTGACTCATCCCCCTCATTTGGTACTAGTCCCACATCACCTATAGGGAAGTCCATGGGGAACACAGGAGCTGGTCGTGCATATGACCACCACTCCTCGTGCTCATCTACACTGCCAACATCATTAGCATCGGATGTTGGTGGCTAGTCGTGATCTGAATCATTGGAATCACTCTCATGAACATGATCTATAGTCAACAAAATAGTATCACCTAGCCTTTGGGCACTCCACACTAATCATCTAATGAAGAAGCATGCCCTCGGTGGTGTCTGCACCTATCCAAACTATTGCATGACTCGTCCATAATAGAAAGGTCGTACAACATAGTCATGCCTCCCAGCTAGATACCTATCCATCTGCATACTTTGTAGATGTCCTGTGGGATCTGGCCACTATAGAGTGAGTAGATAAGGTCTCCACAAGATCTCATCCTCCTCCAACCGCTCAAACCTCACCCTCGAAAAATGTAAATCCTCGTACTGCCACAAGTGTCGCAAAGGATAGTTGAATGCTCATGGATATCCTATAGCTATAGCATAAGGGAATCTGACAGGCCTAGTGCATGTGATATGCTTGAGGTACCACACCTGCAGAAGCATACAATGCACCATACTATCGATCTCTTGAAACACAAACCAACAAGTGTGCTAAAATGCAACAACCCCAAGCATAGATTGTCCTCTGCTCATACATCCCTCGTATCAAATGTACCAATCCTCCATCTAAGTGTGCCACTCTTCCATCTAGATTGAGAACCAAAGCCACTATGTGCATCATAATCCGTCTAACAATTGGAGCTCGTGAATATAACAGCATGGGGAGCTCGATCCATGCTCTAACCCGCTCATCATGTATAGGTCGACCTAAACAGTACTACATATCCCTCTTCTTCTCCCGGAATTCCCAATCCCCCTGGAAATATACCCGCTCTCCCTGAATAGGAACTTGGAGAATGCGGTGTATGTCCTCAAGAGTGATGGTCATTTCCTTGGTCGGAAGATGAAATGTACAAGTATCAGCATCCCAACGCTCGCACAGAGCCATAAGTATGGCGTCATGGTATCTCATAGAAGGCATAAGATATTCCCAATAGATACCCACTTACTATAAATGCTCTATCTCTGATGCCAATAGCGCTAGTGAATGATCTCTCAGAAATGTGAGTTGTCTTCCCCCTAGCCGTTGCTACGACCGAGTGGGGACCTATCAAAATCATCACAAATTGCTCTAAAATCCATCTAATTTCTTCAATTTTCACATATTTCATCATGCCAGTGTGCTAAAGTACAATCTAGTGTGCTTTTCTAATAGCCCTAGACACTTTAGAACCCTTTTTGGACACTTCGCGAAGAAATAGGACACTTTGCGAACAAAAGGGACACTCTGTGAACAAATGGGACACTTTGCGAAAAAAGGGGACACTTTGTGAACTTTTTTTCCAAGACCCTAAATTAACCTATCTATGCATTAAAATCATTAAATTATTATAAAATCACAAGGCAATAGTTGCAGAATAGACTCACCTCATAATACAGCTTGTCGCGTACCACCTGCTCCCAAAGATCATCCAGCAGCGAAGGTGTATAGTCCTGTTTGCTCAGCATTTTCTTCTCTCACTCGTCACTCTCCAACTACATGAAGGTAAAATGAATAGTGACACCTTACTTTCTTCTACTTATTTTAATCCATTTTCACCTATTTTTACTCTAATGCATTAACATAGGGTTATTATCTTTTAAAAGAATTCATAAAGTATATCTTCTTCAAATCAACATAACGGGCGCTAGGGTAATCCATTTTCGATGTCGTTTAATACGTTGGAATCGTGCTTTTGCACCTGACATCATCCTTCATCTATCGTTATGTGGCATGGTACTTGGAAATGCCCTACGATATGATGTTTCTTATTCGACGTGGCTAGATTGCTACCTTGATTCCACCTTCGCAAAGCAAGCAGAATCAAGGGGGGGCATACACCTACCCTCGAATTGGATTCCTAGGAGTTAGATAAAAGGATTTTTGGATAATTAACGAATGTGTATTGCAAGATGCGGTTCCTAATGTTGTGGTTTTGCAGAGAACTACATTGGGGGTTTCGTTCTCCCATCTTTTGAATAAGTATCATTTTATGTAATAAAGTGCATCGTTCAAAGTCCTTTGGCTTACATATGCATTTAGAATCATATGGGCGCTAAAGTGGGGGCTAAATGTGTTGTAGAAAATTGGACTCTCTTGAGAAAAGAGACAATTTCATGCATAATTAGTCCCACTTTTGAGTCCCCTCACATCATTTATCCTTCAAAACAACATTTATAGCCCCTAAAACCCATTATTTTTTATCTAGAGGCTCGTTTCACCTAAGAAATCACTTAAAACCCGACAAACAACACATAATTCTTTCATATCCCAAAAACCCACCTTCAAAAATCAGTAGTGGGACCCATTCGCCACCTTGAGCGAATGAGTCCCCTCTGGTGGGACCCATTCACCAAGGGTGGTGAATGAGTCCCTTTTGAGGGAAAATTCAATTTTAAATGGGAATTTAATTAATTCAACTTGAATTTCCAATGAATGTTGGCCTCTTAGGTCTAAATAACAAGAAAATTAGGTGTTGTTGCTTATAAATGCTCATTTTAAGTCATTTTACATATATTATAGTCATTTCACAAAAACAATTTCTAAAGACAAGTCTTCTACAAGTTTCATTAGCAAAAGTTGAAGTTTTAGGGCAACAAACTAGGGTTTTTGCAAGTCTTGAAACTCACTCTTTAGGTCAAGATTCAACATTACAAAGGGTTGATGATGGATGCCTATGGTGAATCATGGAGAAATCTAGGTTGAGGAGATGCAACTAGCCATCAAATCACACCTAAAGACTTGGTTTCAAAATGATTTCATCTTCCATTTTCACTCTATCTTCAGATTAAGGTTTGCACTTCGTTTACTTTTCATTTGCATGTCATTTAATCTCCATTTTTTATGTGTTATAAGGTTTTTAGAGTTGAGATCTTGCATTATACAAATCATATTTGCATTTCTTATTCTAGCACAATAGAACAAGGCTTTTGTCATATTTTAGACTTTCCTAGTCTTAAACACATCTAAAGCTAGAGTTTTATGCAGATTTTTCTCCATTTAAGGTTTAATTACCCAACTAGGGGTTTGACCAAGGCAAACCCCCCATTAGACAAACAATTTTAAACTATTTTGTAAGAATTTTTCGAGATTCCAAGTCGGGTTTCCATCGGAAATTGTTATGCAGGTGTCAAGGTGCAGAACAAAGATTTGACTTGTTGCAGAATTTTGAAAGTGGACTAATTCGCCGTGCATGACGAATGAGTCCCTCCTGAGATGCAGTTTTAAGTCAGATGCAAATCCTAGTTCCCGATTGACAGAAAATAGCTTCTGTGTAGAAAAACCCAAAACTAGGATTGATTCGCCCAAGGTGGCGAATGAGTCAAAGACAGCTCAAAATCAGACTTCAACAATTTTCCAAATTGTTTTCCAATCTTCTTCAATTTGCCAAGTGCACACATTCTGAAAAACAATCTTTTGTTTGGTTTAATTTGCATTCTTGTTCATTCTTTTAGGCTTTTTGCAAACAACACTATGTTTTCAAACATTGCATAAATCTTAGATTTTGCATACATAATTAGTCATTTAGTTCACTTAATTGCATTTAGTTCAATTCATTTAGTCTAAATAACATCCTACATTGCATAATTTGAATGAACCTAGCTAGCATTTTTGGCCTACCTCTCTTCTTTTAGGTGCAAAACCCTAGAAGAGTTGGAGAGCCTTGTGGTGCCAAAAATCTACGGTTCAAGGACGAACAGGGGAGGTCTGAGAAGGGGCAGAACTGGAAGGACAGTGGAACAAAGACGGAGGAAGGAATTAACGAAGGTCGTATTGGAGTAGGAAGATGCCTATGTGAAGGATAAGATCTATAAAAGGATGAGGCCATGACAAGCCAATTGTAATGTACTTTGTAAGCAAATAAATAAATTGAATTTGTGTTGTAGTATTTGGTTGTTAGGCAGAGGGAGTACCCTCTTGCATCATACAATCTTTCTTTGTTTGTTTTGTTTGATTGACAAATTTTTTATTAGTATGTACTGAAATATAATATAATCATATTTGGTGAGGGTAGCATACTATAAAATTCGTATCATTTCAGGTAACAATAAGATGATTTTTCTGTGGCGTGTTTCCAATAATTTTACACAGGTTTTCGCTAAATAATTATAAGGATACGGCTGTCCTGGGAACAAGGGGATGGCAGGGAATGTCCCTGAAAATTTACTCAGGACTTTCTTATGGAATCCTGCTCTGAAAATTTGTAATTCATATTAAGCTTTCTTCATTTTTAGTTGTATACTTGTTAGATGATTTAATTTTGTCCAATCTCTTAATGAAAGCAATGGCAGGGCCATACTATCATAATTTAAAAGCAGGTCTGCTACATTAATACACCATTGATGATTTATCATTTGTCTGTGTTGTTTTTGAAGTCAGTGTATTCCCTTTTACAAAAATATGCATAAATACATTCAGTCAAGATTACATCTTCTCAGAAACAAACCTCTCTAATGGGCATAACAGTCCTTTGGAATGAAACTCCTCTGAACTACAGAGAAGTCAACTCCAAATGAAGCACACTCCTATTACTACATAATTACATTTCAAGAACTCAACATACATGATGGAATCCATTATCCACTCATTATTCCAAGTGTAGCATACATTCATCTAATTGAAAATAAAACTAAGCACGAGGAAGGAACCACAGAAATTAACTACTTGCAACAGAATATTGTTTTGAAAGATCTTTCCCAAGGTAAGGAAAAGCCCATTCTTCTGAATTTTCTACTTCCAACTCTCATTTGCCATGAAGTTGAACAAAGGAGAGCTTGAGCTCCATTGTGGGAATTGAAGCTGAAGATGGCTGCTGTATTGTTCCCACCAAATCATAAAGCTACTCTTCTTCAAGAAAACCTCTACAGAAATACTCTTGTCTCTGATCAGACCCCAAATATAATTTTCAAACTCTCGGCTTTCTTGCAGTGAAGCATTCAAGATTTGATGCTGGTCTTGCTCTTTCTGGAGATTTGTCATCGCTTGACAAGCCTCTTCTAAATGAGCCCAAAAACAGGAGTCCAGAGTTAAGGATGCAAATTTTGTGCGATCCTTCTTATCTCTGCCAGTACGAGTTTGTTCTTTTTCTTTCATCCATTTCTCCAGAACTATGTAATGGTGGGGTCTCACTGAAAGATAGCTTTTGTTATCCTTCCGTGTACTATAGTAGCGTGCAATGTCCAGAGGCTCTACAAGTCTTCTATATGCAGTGCCAGCATTGATCCATTTATTTTGGCATCGGAAGTCACTGGGCAATACATGCTTCTCCTCCTTCTCAACAATTTCTTCCCAAAATGTTTCCAACTTTTCTCTAGTCAAATTTACATGAAAATCTGACTTTCCACCATGCTGTTTGAAAGAATCATAGTAGCCAGAACCCTCCTTACAACGTGCTTTGTACCATTCCACCTCTGCCATAGAACTTTGGCTTATCCTCAACTCGTCATTGAGCTTCTCAATGTTCATGTCTTGCTTATTTTTCATCTCTCCAGCTATTCTGAGTGCAAGGGATGCATGAGGGTTCTGCTTAAAAATAACAAATAATCAACCTCTTTGTATAAACAAAGAAAACAACTTTAAGAGGAAAAACTGCAGTGAACTAAGAAGATACCACCGCTATTGAAATAAATGCCAAAAAGAAACAACTAATAAATGCTGTTAAGCAAAGGTTGGGAGGATAATAATAAATAGACACTGTTGATCTATGTGTGGCATATACTGCAGGCAAAGTAATGCAAGAAAGACTGACAAATGAAATGGATGGAAAATTATTCGATGAAGTTCATAACAATTTATCTATTAGCAGAAATGAAATGACTGTTCAGTTCATCTTCTAATATATCTTGAAAATATAAAATATAAAATATTTTATCCTACTATGCCTATAATTATGTACAATAGTGTATACACATCATTTTGATTTTGAGTCACTGAAAACATAGAGGCTAAATACAATCCAAACTTATTCAATGTCAAGATTCCAAGCATGCTTGGAAGTAGGGCTATTGATAAAAGAGTCTGTGAGGAAAGCTTGATGAGTCTGCAGAGCATGAAGTATGGTACTATGATACATACAAAAGAAAGCAGAAATTACAACATTACCTGAGCTTCAATACCCATTGCTTCCAATTCCAGTGCTATTCCTATCTCGAAGGAGTCTCTAGCAAAATTTGCAATTGGCATTGCATTTAGCAAGTTTTTGGTGATATCTTCCAACATTTGGCCATAACTTGTGTGATCTGAAGCACAGGTGTCTGCAAGTTGATCAAAAGGCATTCCTTGCATGGTGAAATGCAGCATCTTCAGGACAGCTTCAGAGTCATCAATACAAGCTGCACCTTGGGTTGAACAGAACATGTAAGTACCAAAGGGTCTATATGGACTTCTTAGACCAGATTCTCCTGGGTAATTATTTGCTATTGTAGATGTGCACTGTAGGACTTTCTCAAGAATAGCTTTGCAAGCCTCTGGTATAGAAAGATGTGTTACAGAAGCATAGTCAATGCCCATCATGCTCCCCCAATGAGGCACAATTGCATTCAAAGGTTTGGCAATTGATTCGAATGGTGCAAGGAGCATCCTAGAAACAATATCATACTTGGAGACAACATGGCAAAATTTCCCAGTCCAATCTTCACGCCCAATTGCTTCCCCAAGAATATCATTTCCCACCAAAGGAGAACCAAATGTAATGCAAAAATAAGATATGTTTCTTGCCTTCTTTTGCAGAAACCAGAGAGTGGCCAGCGTTGCAACTGCACCTCCAACGGAATGGCCCACAAATATAATGGCTTGTGCCTTTAAACCTTGTATCTGATAGAACAAACAAATAACGGGCATTAGTTATATTTACAGACTTAGATCTCTACCGAATGAAGTAAGACGAGTGTGCAATCTGGCTGTCAACAATGCTAGATATTTGTTCAGAGCATGTGATTGACTGGTAAAGCTGGAACACAAACATGATGAAAACCCATTTCATATCTGTAAATCAACTGCAGTAATCAATCCCACAAGAAAGCAGCCCAAAGATTTGAGGGAAACCCTCATTGACCAAACCTGAACAAGTTATTGCTTGATATTCCCTAAGAACTAAGACTATGGAACTTGAAATTTGCAAATAATGGAGGCACAGCAACATGCTACTGAAATACGAGCATTAGGACACAACAATATGGAGCGACTGAAGCATACAAATGTTCTGGGCGCTTTTCACAGTTTGAACCTGGATGTTCTGCATCATGATGCATGTCTCAACAACCCAGTTAAAAGAAAATTTGGCTCACTTCGCTTGCAATTACATTAAAAAGGGAGAATTCTTTCTCCTTATCTTTACCAACAAATACTTCTTGTTCAGGTGAAAGAAATTCTAAGTTGATACATGTGCTAAAGAAATTCTAAGTTATACATGTGCTAAATGGCCCACAAATATAATGGGTTGTGCCTTTAAACCTTGTATCTGATAGAACAAACAAATAAACGGCATTAGTTATATTTACAGACTTAGATCTCTACAGAATGAAGTAAGACGAGTGTGCAATCTTGTTGTCAACAATGCTAGATATTTGTTCAGTGCATGTAATTGACTGGTAAAGCTGGAACATAACATGATGAAGACCCATTTCATATCTGTAAATCAACTGCAGCAATCAAGCCCACAAGAAAGGAGCCCAAAGATTTGAGGGTTCTGCTGTAAACCCTCATTGACCAAACCAGAACAAAATATTGGTTGATATTACCTAAGAATTAAGCATATGGAACTAGAAATTTGCAAATAGTGGAGGCATAACAACATGCTACTGAAATACAAGCATTAGGACATAACAATATGGAGCTGCTGAAGCATACAAATATTGTGGGCGCTCTTCCCCAGGGTTTAAACCTGGATGTTCTGCATTATGATACATGTCTCACAGCCCAGTCAAAAGAAATTTTGCCTTACTTCACTTGCAATTACATTTAAAAAGGGGAATTCTTTTTCCTTATCTTTACCAACAAATACTTCTTGTTTAGGTGAAAGAAATTCAAGTTAATAAATGTGCTAAATGCCCCTGTAAAAGTACAAAACTTGTGATTGCAGTAATTTTCTGGATTGAAAGATCTTAGTTGGTGGTTATAGGAGAATTGTATCTAGGGAATGCAATGGCAGGGATCCCACATCACAGAGCAATTTTTTAATAAGAAACAAAGAGCCTATTTACCTTGGTTTTGAAATCTGGACTTTCCAGAATACTCAGGAATCGGTTGAAAGCTCCCTTGTGCACAAGAGCCGGCTTTTCATCATTACCCTTGAGGCAGACAGAGAAGATTTTCTCATTCTGGATATTGTATTCTCCATATCTACTGCCTGTGTCCATGAAATCTTCTTTAGAAAATGAAGGGAAGGTCACATATGCTACATCATCATCTTGTTTCAGAGAGAATTCTGCGCCATTTTGAGAAACATCGCAGATCTCCTCCCAAGCCTTGTGCAGGATCCCGCAGGAAGTAAGAAAAGTTGCTTGTTCCCGACCAACACTGAACCTATAACAACAATTCTTCAAATTGGCATTCATGTGGGCATTATAAACATCAATTCTTATCTTGTTAAAAACCCTTAAATTAAGAAAAGAAAGATCAAAATCTATTAAAAAAAATGCTTTCTGGTAAACCCCACTTATATTTTTAAAAAGAAAGTTCAGATTTCTAATGTTTTCTGAGAACCCAGTTAACAATTCTAATTGTTTCCTACCAAGGTCTTCCCTAACCTCCATCAAATCTAGTTTCAAGAGGCCTACCAGTCCCTTAACACTCAATTAACACCAGAATCAAATCATACTTACCGTGGTGTGGTCTGCAAATCGAAAGCCATCGTTTGAAAACTGTTGCTTGCTTGCTTTCTAAGCTATTATCAGAAGTGGTAGTGGTATTTACAAAAAGAGAAGTTCTGGTTTTATAGAGAGTATGGAAGAAGAATCTCAAATACAAGGAAAGGGGAAAGAAGAGGGAAACGAGCAGGCCCGAAGCATCAGGGTAGTAAGCCGGGAAGGAGGGAGGAAATGGCTCTGCCATTGTTATGTCAAATCACTGATTCGCAGTTTTTGAATATTCTTATTAAGCATTCTATTAATTGTATTAATGATATGCAGATTTTGATTATCGTATGGATTATCGACATTGTTATGGAATTTAGTTAAAAGTCAAGATATTAAAAATAAAGTTCTGAAGTCTTTGGAACCTTCCCCAATGAAGCTGATTGATTATGTGTAACATCATGGTCTTTGATAATTTATTTGTCGTTGCTATTGCAAGTACCTAGTGAGTGCTTATGTTTTTAATAATAATCATTTTTAATGAATGAATAAGTAAAAAATAATAATAATAATCATTAAAAAGATAATAGTATATAATTTATAAAAGAATAAAAGTTGAAATAGAGTCTTAACACAAAGGGAAAAATAAAGACTAAATCTAAAAACATGTGAAGACCAGCAACTATTTGGATAAGATCAAATTTTAAATGTTCTCCACAAAATGATAATCTTGAAATTTAGAGTTTGATTCTTATCAACATTATCAAAATCACGAATAGAAATATTATCATTTTTTATGAGATTCTTATCTACACCAAGCTTATCTAGAAGATCAATGCTATAAACATTAAGACCTAATTCATTGTCAATAAGAGTACATCTAAACATTTTGAATCTGTTGTAATGTAATTATTTTCTGATTTTTTTTTAGGATTTTTTAATGCCTTCTTCCATATAATTATTCTTTTACTTTGATTCAATATAAAAAAATAAAACCCAAACAATATTAAATATTTAAAAGTTTATATTTACATTATTTATTTCATTTTATTTATTTAAGTTTTAATAAAGTGTGTATGTGTGTGTGTATATATATATAGTTTTGTATTTTATCTCTCTTTCTAAAATTATCATTAGTATTCTAACATTATTCTATTTTATTTT
Organism: Sequoia sempervirens; assembly: GCA_007258455.2. Classification (NCBI taxonomy): domain Eukaryota; kingdom Viridiplantae; phylum Streptophyta; class Pinopsida; order Cupressales; family Cupressaceae; genus Sequoia; species Sequoia sempervirens. Next base: position 666,111,932 of record VDFB02193867.1, read on the forward strand.
ATATTTTTATTTTTAAATTAGTAAATATTATATGTATATATAATTTTGTAATAGTCTCTATTTTTTTGTCTTTATATTTAAACTAGAATGTCCACCTTTAGAAAAATCTATGTAAAAGATGTTAAGAGATATCATTCTTAAGATGATTATTAAATTAGCATACCTATCTTTAGAAAAATCTATATAAAAGATGTCAAGATATATCATTCTTCAAGTTTGTGTTTCACTCAAATTACAAATGTTGTCAAAATTAGTCACCTTTTGAATGATATCTTAGGGTCTTTTAAATAGATTATTCTAAAGATAGCTATGTTAACATCTATAGTCATCAAAATTTCTCATACTTAATTTTTCTATAGATGGGGTATGCAAGCATCTACAATTGCAAAATATAAAATAAATAACAATTTAATATTTAACAAAATTTATGATACCTATAAAATTGGTGATATGCCTAATAAATGCCTAGACCCACAGTTATTCCTTAAGGGCTTATTCTTAGAATATGCAAGATAGACATGATATACACTATGATAGCATATAGAGAGACCTTGATTAATGCCATCCTATTCATTAGTGATAACTATTTCCCTTTCTAAGAGAAAAGCTTACTTTGGATTTCGTTCACCATCACCTTTCATTCAATTCTAAAACTTCTAATCTAGAAGGAGAAAGCCTAGGTATGTACTTGAAAAATTATTGACAACAAAACTAAAACTCCTTAAAATGTTAAGTGGATCTAAACAATGTTCCTTCAAAAAGAATATCCCAAACTTGTGAGGGTTGATCTTTTCACTCACTTCTCAAACCAACCCAAAATTTTATTGAATGAGAACCTCTCTTTAACATACATATTTATATAATATTAAATAAGTAATTAATGTAAAAGTAATATATTACATAGTAATATCATCTTTATAAAATATGCATTATATAAGAGCATTATTACTTACATATATCTATCGTGTATATAATATGTAAGTAATATTACTTTTATACATATATAAACATTATATAAGAATTGTATAGATGGATATATTTGTAAGAGTTTTTTTAGTTTAAAATTATTTAATATTATTTATACATTGCTTTGAAAATAATTTTATATATTTATAAGAGACAATAAATTTAAAAGGGGTCTCACTCATTTTGTAAAGAGAAAAATAGAGATCTCGTCAAATAATAGAATAATACATTATTAAAGGAAGGTTCATGGATGGTTTTCATAGTTTGTTGGAGCTCATTGGATTCAAGTCACCTTGATTGGATCAATGTGGTGCGTGTTAATTATTAGTTATTTATGATTGTTTATATTTATTTTTATAGTTGATAGTTTATAGTTTGTGTATTGTTAGGTTTGCATTAGTTTCATGGTTGTAGATTGGACTGTGTTTCTCAATCCCTCTCTATAAAAAGAAAATAGTATATAATTTATAAAAGAATAAAATTCTAAACAAATTCCATAGAGAGAAAAATAATCAAGTTTGTGTTTCACTCATTACAAATGTAGTCAAAATTAGTTAGAATGATATCTTAGGATCTTTTAAATAAATTATTCTAAAGATAGGTATGTTAGCATCTATAGTCATCAAAAATTCTCATACTTAATTTTTCTATAGATGGGGTATGCAAGCATTTGCAATTGCAAAATGCAAAATAAATAACTATTTAATAATCAACAAAATTTATGATACCTATAAAATTGGTAATATGCCTAATAAATGCCTAGACCCACACCTATTCCTTAGGGACTTGTTCTTAGAATTTGAAAGATAGACATGATATACACTAAGATAATATATAGAGAGACAATGATTAATGTCATCCTACTCATTGGTGATAACTATTTCCCTTTCTAGAGAAAAGCTTACTTTGATTTCAGATCCACCATCACCTTTCATTCTACATTAGATGACTTCTAATCTAGAAGGGGAAAGTCTAGGTATGTACTTGAAAAATTGTTGACAACAAACCCAAAACTCCTTTAAATGTTAAGTGGGTCTAGACAATGTTCCTTCAAAAAGAATATCCCAAAGTTGTGAGGGTTGATCTTTTGACTCACTTCTCAAACCAACCCAAAACCTTCTTGAACACGAGAACCTCTCTTTAACATGCATATTTATATAATATTAAATAAGTAACTAATATAAAAGTAATATATTGTATAGTAATATCATCTTTATAAAATATAAATTATATAAGAGTATTATTACTTATATGCATTATGTATATGTAAGTAACATTACTTTTACACATATATAAACATTATATAAGAATTAATTAGATGGATATATTTATATTTTTTATTTTATTTTGCTTTAAAATTATTTAAAAATTATTTTATATTATTTGCATTGCTTTGAAGATCATTTTCTATCTTTATAAGAGACCTGATAAACTTAGAATGGGTTCTCACTCTTTTTGTAAAGAGAAAAATAGATATTGTTGGTATGTGGTGACTGATCATGCTATACTGTACACCTGACATGTATCATCGCCAGGGTCTGGGGCCAGGCCGAGCCCCGAGTGAGGGTTCGGGGGAAAAAACCCTTGAAAAGTGGGGGTTTGGGGGTGGCAGCCCTTGAAAAAAAAAATCCCATTTTTTGCGTCGTCATCGAAAAAAAAAACTTTGTATAACCCTAATTCTAGAAGCTTCTAAAAAGCTTGTTATAAGGGGTTGGGATGGGGGTTACAGTATGTAGAGAAAAGGAGATTATTCGTGAGATTGTAATATGTTTTGCACTGGATAATAAAATCATTGGATGGCTATGGTTTTGTGGATGTAGCCCAGATTGGGTGAACCACATTAAATTCTTTGTGTTGCCTTGTTTCTGCTATAATTTTTTGTGTGTTTTATTGATCAAATATGCATTTAACTGTTAGATATTTGTCTTCTAACCCTAACAAGTGGTATTAGAGCCAGGTTGTGTTTGATTATTGTCTACAAAAAAGTCTCATGGTTGAGTGGGAATCTCACAGCTAAGTGGGAGCAATGGCGCATGAGGGTAAATTGAAGGTAAATAAATTTAATGGGATGAACTATCAATTATGGAAGATGCAAATGGAGGATTATCTCTATCAGAAGGATTTATAGAGGCCATTAGAAGGAATAGCCAAGAAACCAGAAACAATGAGTAATGAGGAATGGAAAATTTTGGATAGAAAGGCACTAGGAGCCTTTCGTTTATGCCTGGCACAATAGGTGGCATTCAATATTACAACAATAAAGACAACTCAAGAGTTGATGGAAACCCTAGCGAAGTTATATGAAAATCCTTCCACTTCAAATAAGGTATTTCTTATGAAGCATTTATTTAATATGAAAATGGTAGAAGGTGGGTCAGTTGTTGATCATTTAAATGAGTTTAATATAGTTACCAGTTAATTAACTTAAGTAAATGTAAACTTTGATGAAGAAGTTAGGGCTTTTTTGATTCTTTGTTCTTTGCCAGAAAGTTGGAATAGCTTGGTAATGGTTGTTAGCAATTTTGTTTCTGGTTTGAATACATTGAAATTTGATGATGTTGTTGGTGTTATTTTGAGCAAGGAAATTCGTAGGAAAAGCTTAGGTGGAACGTCCACATCAGGTAGTGTTTTGAATGCAGAAAGCAGGGGTAGGACAAAGGAGAGAGGAAACAATTCTAGAAGTTGTGGGAAGTCATGAGGAAAATCAAAGGACAAAAGGTCTCAATCTAGAGACAAGAGGGATTGTTGGTATTGTGGTAAGCCAGGTCATTTAAAAAAATATTGTTGGTCTCGAAAAAATAAAGAAGGGGACAAAAAGGAAGGAAATAAAGAGGCAATGTGGTAAGTAATAAATCTGATGAGGATGTTTTGATTCTTTCCCTTGATAATGTTGATGATTCTTGGGTGTTAGATTCAGTGACTTCATTTCATGATATGCCCCATAGAAGTTATTTTCTTGATTATGTCCAAGGGGATTTTGGGCTAGTTTATTTGGGAGATAACGAACCCTGTCAAATTGTTGGAAAAGGAAGAATCAAGATTAAGTTGTAGAATGGGAATCATTGGCTACTACATGAGGTAAGCCACGTTCCAAAGTTAAAAAGAAATTTAATTTCAGCAGGGCAACTAGATGATGAAGGTTGTGTTGTTACATTTAGTGATAAAAATTGGAAGGTTACAAAAGGTGCCTTAGTGGTAGAAAAAGGTGTGAAAGTAGGCACCTTATATCTTTGTGCAAGTCATACTATTCCTTCTACTTTAGCTATTGTAGATAAAAATTAATGTTTAGGAACAATTGTTGTAGTTCAACAGTCAAAAAATCAAATAGTTGTTGTGGATTTTGAATCAACAGTATGGCATAATAGACTTGGGCATATGAGTGCAAAGGGTATGAAAGTACTTCATTCAAAGAATGTTTTACCAGGTCTGAAATGTGTTAATATGGATTTATGTGAAAGTTGTGTATGGAAAACAAAAGAGAGTTAGTTTTCTTATCCTTAAATGGGAAGCAAAAGAAAGATGAGAAATTGGAGCTTGTGCATATGGATGTACGGGGACCAGCTCAAGTATCTTCTCTTGATGGATCTTGGTACTATGTCACTTTTATTGATGATGCAACAAGGTATGGATTTATTTCCTTAGGCAAAAATTTGATGTATTTGAAACTTTTAAGAAATGGAGAAACTCGGTTGAGAATGAGACAGGTAAAAATTTAAAATGTCATAGATCTGATAATGGTGGTGAGTATTACAACAAAGAGTTTGAAGATTATTGTTCCTCTAATAGTATTCGTAGGCAGAAAATGGTTCCAAGGGATCCATAGGAAAATGGAGTGGTTGAGCGCATGAACAAAACAATAATGGAGTGTGCATAGACTATGAGATTACATGTTGGGTTGCCTTTAAACATGTGGGAAAAGGTTGTAAACACTGTTGTTTATTTAATCAATAGAGGTCCCTCTAATCCTTTGGGTTGTGGTATTCCAGAGGAAGCATGGACGGGTAAGAAGGTGAGTTATTCTTTTCTCAAGACCTTCGGTTGTGAAGCATTTGCACATATAGATTCTGAAAATAGAACCAAGCTTGATGCAAAATCAAATAAATATATATATGTTGGATATGGCATTGATGAATTTGGTTATAGGCTTTGGGATTTTAAAAATCAAAAAATTGTGAGAAGCAAGGATGACATATTCAATGAGAAGTGTTGTACAAAGATCAGTTGCAACAACATGAGAAGAAAGAAAATGATTATGTAGTGTTGGATGATACACCAAACAACAATTTTCCAGTAGCTCCTCATGCTCTGCAACAACAACAACAAATACCAAAAATTCCTATGAATGTTAGACGATCTTCAAGGATAAGTAGACCTCCAGAAATATTTTCTCTCTTTGTATTCTATTTTATTAACTAATGTTGGTGAACCAGAATGTTATGATGAAGCTATGCAGGTGGATACCAAGGTTTAGTGGGAGCATGGAATGGAAGAAGAAATGGAATTCGTGCTGAAAAATTAGACTTGGGAATTATGCAAGTTGTTTGTAGGTAAAAAGGCTTTACCAAACAAATGGGTTTATAGGTTGAAAGAGGAGAATGGAGGTAAGAAAATATTTAAATCCAGATTAGTTGTAAAGGATTTGCACAAAAAAAGGGTATTGATTTTGATGAATTATTTTCTTCTGTTGTTAAAAATGACTTCTATTTGTATTGTTCTAAGTATTGTGGTTGTTGAAGATTTACATTTAGAACAACTTGATGTTAAAACAACCTTTCTCCATGGTGATTTAGAAGAGGAAATATATATGGAACAACCACAAGGATTTTGTTGATATGTTTCTCAACACAATCAATGCATAGATGCATCACCTCTCTTGAAAGACAATCTTCCACAATTAGATTGCAAAACACTATCCCAAGGTCTCTAATGGTGGGTCTTGACAGTGCTTGGAATATCTCGGTTGATTTGTGTGATTTGTTGGAATCACAAGGCGGACTTATGGATGAGTTACAAAGTGTGGGAAGTTGGGCTTACAAATACAGTTTTAAAGTGTTGTAAGTGAATGAACAATGGTTGCCCACTCAAAACAACAAGCTAAAACCCACCAAATTCATCTAATTTAGCTTCATGGTGATGGTTGAGATCCTACTCTAACCAAGGACTAAAAGAAATAGCAAAAGGAGTAGGGTTAAGAAATTTTTTATAATCTTAAGCTACAAATGAATAGTAACAATGGTGGCTACTACAATAGATAAACTCCCTAAACTAGGTTTTGTTTGGCCAAGAGGAACCTACAGTTACACAAAACCAGTGCAATCTTCTAAGGACTATAGATTTTCAGATTGCACATGCACATCATGCACATGTGATTGAACTAAGTTGCAACATTGAAATCAAGAAGCCCATGCTAACTTTACACAAAAGTTTGTCATCAACAAGTGCTAAAAGTATGGGCTGAAAGTTCATCATATACCATAATAGCAATTTCCATTATCACTTACATTCAAGAATCTACAACTAAAATAAAAAGAGAAGTAGAACCGTGCATGCAAGATGAGCAAAATCAAAGAGAACATCCATAAAATCATGCAATGTTGTCTTCTATTGCTGCAAATGCTTTTTACAACAGCTCTCCAACCCCTTACAAATGAGGGGCAAGCCCCTATTTATAGTTTTCCAAAGCCCAAATAAATGATTAGGATTGAATTACATCGAAGGGCCCAAATTTGTTTACATTAGGGTTTCACCTACCCCCCATTATCCAGTAATTTAAAATACATCTTTTGTCTTTTCCCTATTTTGTCTTGTAGTGGCCAGTCACTGTAGTAGTTTTGTCATTTGGTTGATTTCCCTTTTCACTGTAGTAGAAACTACCTGAAAGCTACCCTTTGCTTGATGTGTTTGCAATATTTTCCATTAGATCAAATGGGCCCGTCGACGACTAGCATCAATGGATTGGTTACCCCTGATTCGGGGGATAGGTCATCATCATCTAGTGAAAAGTAGGACAGCTCCCTCATGCCTTCTTCAAGGGAACCCCCTTGCATTTTTGTCATTAACTTCCTTGGCACAGGCCTTCTTCTAACACTGGCCCTATTAGTGGGTGCTAGGGGGAGAGGCAAACATGAAATGAAAGGTGACAGGAGTTATGCGCATTCCTTGTTCAACTTTCTCAATGGGTCTCCCCAATGAACCCACGATAGGCTCTATGAATCCTGCGTACATGAAGTGTCGTAAGTGCTTTCATACACAAATCAAGACAAACATTAGTCAAATCCTGATAACTCCTTGTTAGATCCATCCTTGCATCATCAAAAGATCATAATATTCATATTTGGAGCTCATTTGGACCATACGCATTAATGTGGGCCCAAGGGGGCGGGCAACGAACAAGGGACAACAAACCGGAAGGGAAGTTCCCAAACCTCACAAAACTTACCAAAACCAAGATTTTTTAATTATAGCGCACGGGAAAAGGGGGAAGAAAGAGCACCAAGAAAAACTTCTTGAAGATTTGACTTATTTGAAAAAAGCGAAAGCTTGGAAGGAGAAAGTCGGAGGGTCACTACCCTTTTGAAAGGACAATGGGCACACAATGACCCAGAAGGAAATTCCTAGATGGTGACGGAGGGGCGGAGTCCCGAAAACGGCCACTGAGGAGTGGAGTTCTCGAAACGGCCATGGAGGGGCCGGGTTCCGAAGGCTGGGTTGCCGAAGGGCAGGAATGTTCAAAATGGCTTTGGAGGGACAGAGTCTCAAAAATAGCCACAGAGAGGCCAGGTTCCAAAGGCCAGGTCGTTGGGGCCCGATAGATGTTCAAAATGGCCACGGAGGGGCAAAGTCCTAGAAACACCAACGGAGGGGCCAGGTTTCGGAGGTCGGGTCGCCAGGGGTTGACGAATGTTCAAAATGGCTATAGAGGGATGAAGTCCCAGAAACAACCATGAAGGGGCTGAGTTTCGAAGGCCAAGTCATCGAGGGCCAGCGGATGTTCAAAACAACCATGGAGGGGCCGAGTTCCGGAGGTCGAGTCGCTGAGGGTTGGTGGATGTTCAAAATGACTACAAAGGGGCGGAGTCCCGAAAATGGCCACATAAGGGCCGAGTTCTGGAGGCCAGGTCATCGAGGGCCGATAGATGTTCAAAATGGTCAAGGAGAGATGGAGTCCCAGAAACGGCCATAGAGGGGACAAGTTCCGGAGGTCGGATCGCCAGGGGTTGATAGATGTTCAAAACGGCCAACGAGGGACGGAGTCCCTAAAATGCCCATAGAGGGGCTGGGTTCCAGAGGCCGGGTCGCCGAGGGCTGATGGATGTTCAAAACGACCAAAGAGGGATGAAGTCCTGGAAATAGGCACAGAGGGGCCAGGTTCCGGAGGCTAGGTCGCCAAGGGCTGACCGATGTTCAAAATGGCTGAGGGATGGAGTCCTAGAAACGACCATGGAGGGACCACGTTCTGGAGGCTAGGTCATTGGGGACCAATGGATGTTCAAAATGGCCACCAAGGGATAGAGTCCCAGAAATGGCCACAGAGGGGCCGGGTTCCGAAGGTCGGGTCACCGGGGGCCGATGGATGTTCAAAACGGCCACGAAGGGGCCGGGCCCTGGAATGAATTTTTTGCAACTTCCTGAAACTTAACGAAACCTTGGAAGCTCACTTAGGCTCCACAATAACATCTCAAATCCATAGAAAACTTGTCCCCAAAGTCAAAAATAAAGGAAAAAGCGAATCGAGCAAGCAAGGAAATTTGATCAAGGAAATCCGGTAGGGCAGACCTAAAGGACCCAAAGGACTCAAAAATTTTGTGGGGTGAAACATGGTCAACTTGAAATGATACTATGAGGCTCATTGACCATTTTAGATGCCAAAATTTAGGGCACAAAAAATGAGGCAATGACAAAATGACCCGGCAAGGCAATAAGAAGAGAGGGTCCCTGTTCCAAATGGGGTGTGTGTGCAAAACATGCACAACAAATGGCAACTCACTGGGAAAATGCTCCAAAGCATTTTGATGACAAACTGGAGTCACAAACCCAAAATATTTGGTTCCAACCTTCACGCTAGGGAAAACAAACCAGACACTCAACCAAAGGATCAAAACCACTAGCCAACCCAACCTTCAGTATGCTAAAAATCCAAATGTGTGCAATTGCTTTAATTCCCACCCTTCAATTGCTATAGGAACCCAAGCTCTGCCAAGTTAAGCTATGTAGTTTATTCTAACTCCAAAGGCATCTAGGACATTTCCTCGCTGCCAGTCAAGCATCCATAGCCCCGACAAGGTTGTCGTTGTGATTCTCCCAAACATTGTTCTACTGCTGGTCAGGCGTCCATAGCCCCAGTAGAGTTGCTTAGATACCCCTAAAAAGCTGAATTTCTTTTCTTTTGATTTTCAATATTTTGATTTCTTTCTTTTGTTTGCTTTCTTTTGATTTTCAATTTCTAACTCCTTTTATTTCAACCCGCAAGTATTGAAGCTCGCACTCAGGGTTGAGAATCACAATGGCGTTGAAGCAAAATTTTAGATTTTTCACTTAACTAGACTTCACAAAGGACCAAAAACAACTGTTAGATTCTTAAGATGTGAGAGATATAAGATTCCAGAATACATCAAAAGAAACCAACCACTGACTTATCCTCTTTGAATCAAACACCGAGATCACTTGACAATAACAGAAGATCCTCACCATCCACTCTGAAAACTTGATTAGAGTTTGACAAAGAAATACTTAGAATAACCCCAGGTGATAAGTATGGTTGTTGTGCGCACAGATGTGCCTAGCTAAAAGCAGAGGGACCCTGAGAAAAACAACAACAAAGTAGCAACAAAATGAAAGCAAAGCAAACAAAAAGCGAACACCAAAACTAACCAAAGAAGGACAATGAAAGAAAACAACAAAGAAACTACTCTAAAGAATGCAACCTACAACAAACCAACTAACCTAAGGAAAGCAGGAAAACAGAGTATTTACAAGAAAACTATACTACTCAAAATGGGTTATGTACAAAGATATTTACAAAGCACTATGTTCAGACAGGGTGAGCTGACATTAAGATTCATTGGATTTCGTAGTGCATGCACAAGAAAATGGGCAATCGTTATAGTTCTTAACCATGCATATTTATCCTTATATTCAAAAAAAGGATGTTTATCATTGCAACATTCAAATTCAATCACGTCATCATGTAAAATTAGCAATTGAGGTGATTCGTTGAACCCATTGTTAATCCATAAACATGTTTTCCTTCCCTCATTACCATAATCAAAATGAAACATGCAACTATGACAATTAACAGGAGCAAGGAAGGATAGAACCTAGATGTCATCATGCAAAGGTTGCATTGTTTGGTAGTCAAGAACAAGCATTGCGTTGTCGATAAGTGATCCGGGGGACAATTTTTCAGTGAAAATTCAAGTGTTCCCAATACTCCAGATTTCAGCTTCATCAGAAAGAGAACAACATCCTGATTCCAACGCAACTTGAACAGGGCGAAAAGGACTCCGTTTGTGCAAGTTACGGCCAGTCAAACTGGCTTTAGGGGCGTCCAGAAGGCAAAAAAGATAATCATTTCAGAAATTGACGGAACCGGCGTCATCGCGAAGAGCTCGTCGAGATGACTCCAACAACGTTGTTTCGTCGAAATCCGATGTCGTATGCTCGACTTACAAGCAGTCAAAGGTCGGTTGACTTGATAGTACAGATGATGACGTCATCATGCTGACGTGTCAGTCCGTACAGTACGGAAGTCAAGTGGACGAATTTTGGCCCAACATGTGGCAGGTGACTCGGATCTTACTGACCAATCATAATGTGACACGTGTCCAGCCGTACGGTACAGACACCATATGTGGCAATCCAGTCAGCACACATCATCAGATGAGTCAGCACCTTCGGCGAATAGCAGTAGGACACGTGGCAGTCCAGTCAGCATGTCGTCGGCGTTGTCAGCGCTCCAATCAGTGTACGGTTTGTCTTTGTCAGCGGACACGTCGGATGGCTCTGGCGAATAACTCCTTGACACGTGTCTCAATGGCAGCGAGCCGGTCGGTGGGATTGTTTGTTCGTTGCAACAAAATACATAGGCGGGTTTGAACCCGTGATCTCTGCCGAAACAGCCGGGCGGTTCTACCGTTGCACTCGCGGTGGATGCTCTAACTATGTATGGAGAGGCGTTTGTTTTGTTGTGGGTTTCGTTGAATTTTTGTTTTAAAATGGCTGGTCGGGGTTTTGAACCCCCGACCTTGCGGGGTCTAAAAATATATGCCACCACTGTGCCACGAAGGATATCTAAGATATGTAGGGGAAGTGGTTAATTTTGTTAAAGATTTGAAATCGAAACCCCTAACAAATGGCCAAATAAGGCCAAAAAAAACAAAACCCATTGTAACCACCCAAACAAGAAGATTGCAGAAGGTAAATCAGTCATGATACGAACTGATAGAGGGAGATATGCAATTAATTGAGTGGTTAGGCCTAATTAGGCAAACTTTTTGTATAAAAGGAGAGGTAAAGGCCTTGATTTTCCAAGTCCAGGTGGTGAGATAGCGAGAGAATGCTCGGGAGATTTGAAGACGTTTCTGCACATCAGAGTAATGTCATGCTGCTGTGCTTGAAGGAGATAGTCTTGAAGCCATTGTAACTGATTTTGGAGCTAATCGGATCGGTCCTCCATTGGAGAGGGACCCGGAGACGTAGTCCTTAGGGACGAACTCCGTTATCAATTGTGGTTTCGTCTCTCTATTTCTTCTCTCTTTTCTTTCTCAGTTCATTATCTTGGCATTTATTTTATGTTATGTTCATTTATTCATTTGAGCATTTAATTATGTAATCATTTATGTTAATCGTTGTAATAATTGATCTTTTACGTTACGCATTTTGTAAAAGCAATTATTCCTAGATCCTATATAGATCAAGTTGGTATCAGAGCTTTGTGTGTGGCTTGTATTGCAATTTGAATGCTAACGAGATCCAGGTTGCAACGAGGCGAAGGAGAACTCGAAGAGTACAATCCAGAGATCGGAAGACGAAGAGCTAATCAACCGTCACAGATGGAAGAAAAAGAAGGTGGACAAAGTTCAGAGCTTAGTGTCAAGGATTTCCAGAAGCTATTTCTTGACATGAAGGCAATGGTGGATGGAGCTTTTATCTTTGAAAGAAGCGTGAAAGGGAGGTTCTTCAAAGCACAAGAAGCAGGAAGATCAGAAAGACACAGAGGAGAAAACTCCAGAAACTCCTTCTCCTCCATCTTCTCCCTCTTCTTCTCCTCCCCCTTCTCCTCCTTCTCCTTCTCCTTCTTCTAATGTAAATCCATTTAAGAGCAAGTCTAAGCCTGTTATTAAGCTAGATGTAAAATTTGAGTTACCTAAATACTGTGGGGAGTTAAATGCTGAGAAGTTAGATGATTGGGTCCAACAAGTAGAAGTGTACTGTAGGATTCAAGGCCTAGTAGAAGATGCTTCTAGGATCCAATTAGCCACTCTCCGGTTGGGAGGTATAGCTCTCACCTGGTGGGAGAGTAAGACTCGGGAAGAAATTGCTCGCCATGGTCAAAGTTAATATGTCTTGGATGGAGTTTGTTGCTGCCCTTAGGAAACAATTCTACCTTTAGGTTACATGCAGCAGGTTAACCATGAATTGGAAACCTTTAGGCAAGGTAAGAGGCTGATCTGTCGAGGTATACTCATGAGTTTAGAAAACGGGCCATTGCTCTAAATGTTCCCTTGTATACCCAAGACACATTACTTAAGTATATTGGTGGTTTACATTCTTACCTTAGGCACACTATTTTGATGTTGAGTCCCAACAATCTAGACGGGGTGTCTGTTCAAGCTACTCATATAGAGTCAAGGGGTAAGAACACTTTTAGTGATAACTTTTCCAAGAAGCCATCTAAGTTCGAGGGTAAGTCTAAAGGGAAAGATAAAGACAAAGATAAAGGAAAAGGGAAGAAGACAGCTACAGCTAAGAAAGAGGGTGAGAAACCCACATGCTCCCATTGCAAGAAAGAGGGGCATGATGATTCAAGATGTTGGAAGCTTCATCCTGAGTTGAGGCCGAAAAGATATGGAGTGTAAAGGCAAGCGAGACTCTGCGGTGATTCAAGCAGGGATCTTGGTTACGACTCAGGAGATGAGACAAGATTGTTGCTCTGAGATCCAAGGTAAAAGCGAAAGAGTATATCTCTCTCATGATGCAAAGTTTTTTCTAATGCGGTGCAAGTACAAGTAAAGAGAATCTTCTCCTAAGGTTGATAAGCAAAGAAATGAATTGTTTCATATTAGTGTTGTACAAAACACACTAAGATTGATACTTTTCTGTTTGTCACGGGTTCACAAGTCAACTTAATATGCGAGAGAAGTTGTAAGAAACTTGAATTTGGCTACAACACCTCATGCAGAAACCATATCCCACTCGGATGGGTTTGCAATGATGCACAATTGCAAGTAACTAAATAGTGTAAATTGAGATTTGCTATCATTGCAAACTTTGTTGATGAGGTAGAAGTAGATGTAGTTCCTTTGGATATTTGTGGGCTTGTGTTGGGAATTCCTTATCTTTATGACAAGAAAGCAATTTTTTATAGGGGGAGAATAAGTATCATCTTTTTAAAGATGGGGTAGAATACATTGTACAAGCACATAAGGTGAAGACTAATCTTACTTTAGTTAATCTTTGGTCAAATAGAGAGGTTGGTCAACTCAAGTAAAAACTTTGTATTGATGCTTGTAAAAGCCAAAGAAGATGATAAATCGAGGTATTGGTCGAACTTTTCGAAGATCATGTAAGTCATGTAAAGAAGTCTTTGATGTATTGAGGAAAAGAAAAATTGTATGTAAAGATGTCTAAATGTGAATTTACAAGACATCCTTAATTATTATAGGCTATGTAAGTAGGGAGTGAATTGATTGAAAGTATAGACCACTACTTGAAGGTCGAGCTTATTGTAAAATGCTTTAAGCCAAGTCCACAGTCCGCAGTCGAAGCTTCCTAGGTGCAGTTCATTACTGGAGAAAATTTATTGCAAATTTCTCTTATATAGCATCACCATTGTATGCATTAACCAGTACAAAGGCAACTTTTTAGTGGGGAGGTCCACAACAGAAGGCTTTCAACACTTTGAAGGGAAAGTTGAGCACCGCACCAGTTTTGGCCTTACCGGATCTACATCAACCATTTGAGATCCCGAGGCGGATCACGAGTGGAGTTTGCCATGGGGCCCGATACTCATGCAAGGAGGTAAACGGTTGCTACCACTCACATGAAACCTTTTGGGGCGATTAAGTAACTATCCTACATATGATAAAAGAACTTTATGCTTTAGTTGGTCAAAAATGGAAACATTACATAATGGGGAAAGAAACTGTAATCCACACTGATCACCAGCCACTTCAATATTTTCACTCACAAACTAAACTGCAACAAAGTAGGCACTTTCGGTGGATGGGTTTTCTACAACAGTTTCATTTGGTTATTAAGTATAAGAAAGGAACCCATAACAAAGTAGCAGACATGCTCTCTAGACCTCCTATGATGAATGCTTTGATAATCCTTCAGAATAGTTCTATGGTTCATGAAAGTTTTCAGGAACAATATGATAATGATGAGAACTTTAAGGATATCTATGCTGCTTTAATGAATGGTAAACATGTAGAAGAGAAAGACTATTATGTGCAAGATAAACTGTTATATCACTTGGGTAAATTATGTGTTCCAAAAGATGAACAAGCACAGGTGATTAGAGAAGCACATACCTCATTGATTGCGGGACACTTTGGGGTAAACAAAACATTGATTCAGCTGCAGAAATATTGTTATTGGCCTTTTATGCAAGAAACTGTAACTAAGTATATTAGAGGTTGTGTTATGTGTGCAACTAGTAAGCCTAGTAACAAGAAATTGGGTTTGTACACACCTCTACCTGTACCTTCTCGTCCATGGGAAAGTGTGTCAATGGACTTTGTTGGGGGGTTACCTATGTCTAGGAAGGGACATGATTACTTGTATGTAGTAGTTGATCGGTTCAGCAAAATGTGTATTTTGATGCCATGTAAAAAGCAAGTCACTGCTGAACTGACAGCTCATATGTACTTTCAATTTGTATGGGTTCATTTTGGGTTACCTACTTCTATTGTATCGGATCGAGATTCTCGATTCTTGGGGGAATTTTGGTCAACTTTGTGGGGACTCATGGACACCAAGCTGAAGAAGAGTACAGCCTTCCATCCGCAGACCGACGGGCAGACAGAGGTTGTAAATAGGACAGTTGTGCATCTACTCAGAGGTTACTGCAGCAAGCATCCTAAGTTGTGGGCTGAGAGTCTTCATTATGTGCAACATGCCTACAACCATGCAGCACACTCTTCTACTAAGGTCTCCTTTTAGACATGCTTTGGTTATGTGCCCAAGACAGATGGATTTTTCTTTTGAGAAAGATGATGTTGAAGATGGACGCCATGATGCAGAGAAGGCTTTGAAGTTCATCCAGAAAGTTCAAGCAATTCATCAGGCAGTGGAAGCACGGTTGGAATAGAGCCAAGCAAAATACAAGGTTCGCCATGACAAGCATCGCACTGATCATCATTTTCAGGTTGGAGACAGAGTTTGGTTACATATCAACAAGGAAAGGATGCAAGGTGAAGGTAAAAAGCTTAAGCCAATTAGATATGGTCCTTTTGAGATCCTTGAGAAGATTGGTACTAATGCCTTCCGCCTCAATCTTCCTCCATACATGCATATTTACTCGGTTGTCAATGTTGAGAATTTGAAACTATATGAGCCTCCAATGATCCTAGATGAAGTCTCAGACATTCAGGTTCCATCGGAGTTGATGACGCTACCCGGTACATGTCCGGAGTTGCAGGAAGATATTGTTCTCATGAGAATGCTCAGAACTTCCTGAAGGAGATGTTGGAGTACCTCGGATGGCTGAAGGGGATGCCATCCAGCAAAACAGATGGATGATTGGTAAAGTGAGGGAACTTTACCCTCACTTTCCAAGTAATCAAGCTTTCGGAGGTCCTAAAGCTCTCCAGTGGGGAGGCCTGATCCGGGGGACAATTTTTTAGTGAAAATTGAAGTGTTCCCAATACTCTAGATTTCAGCTTCATTAGAAAGAGAATGACGTCCTGATTCCAATGCAACTTGAACGAGGCGAAAAGGACTCCGTTTGTGCAAGTTACAGCTAGTCAAACTTCCAGTCAAACTGGCTTCAGGGGCGTCTAGAAGGTGAAAAAAATAATCATCTCAAAAATTGACGGAAGCATCATCATTGTGAAGAGCTCGTCGAGATGATTTCGACGGCGTTTGTTTCGCCGAAATCCGACATCGTATGCTCGAGTTAGAAGCAGTCAAACTTCAATCAACTAGAGGGTACAGAGGATGACATCATCATGCTGACGTGTCAGTCCATATAGTACGGAAGCCAAGTGGATGGATTTCAACTTGACACGTGGTAGGTGAGTCATCGGTACAGAGCCAATCATATGATGACACGTGGCTATCTGTACGCTTAGTCAACATTGAAGTGGCAGTCTAGTCAGCTTGACACGTCAGCATCACGGGCGAATAGGAGCACGACACGTCATCTGCCTCGTCAACATTTGTAGCGAATGAGAACCAGACACGTGTCCTCTAGGCTTCGACAGTCGAATCAGGTTTTGCCACATGGCACCTCCTCGGTATGCCACGTGGCCTGTCACTTGTTCGGCGGATGGGTAAGATGTTTGTTTGTTTTACCAAAAATACCCCGACAGGTTTCAAACCCACGATCTCCGGCGTAACAACCTCGGACTCCACCGTTGCGCCAACCAAAGCCCTCTAACCATATACTATTCAGCGTTTTGTTTTGTTATTGAAAATATGCGGAGTTCAGTGTAAAGCGTGGCCGGCGGGGTTGGAACCGTCGACCACGCCCTTAACAAAATGAATAGCCACCGTTGGGCCATGGCATAGTTGCTAAATATATGTAGGTGACTGTTGATTTTGTTAAAGGTTTGAAACCGAAAACTTAACCAAATGGCCAAATTAGGCCAAAATAAACAAAACCTCCTAAACCACCTAAAACCAAAAGATTGCAGAAGCCAAATTAGACCTGATACGAGCTGATCAGGGAGGTTATGCAATTAATTGAGTGGTTAGGCCTAATTAGGCAAACTTTTTGTATAAAAGGAGGGGTATAGGCCTTGATTTTCCAAGTCCAGGTGGTGAGATAGCAAGAGAATGCTCGAGAGATTTGAAGACGTTTTTGCACATCAGAGTAATGTCATGCTGCTGTGCTTGAAGGAGATGGTCTTGAAGCAATTGTAACTGATTTTGGAGCTAATCGGATCGGTCCTCCATTGGAGAGGGACCCGGAGACATAGTCCTTAGGGACGAACTCCATTATCAATTGTGGTTTCGTCTCTCTATTTCTTCTCTCTTTCTTTCTCAGTTCATTATCTTGGCATTTATTTTATGTTATGTTCATTTATTCATTTGAGCATTTAATTATGTAATCATTTATATTAAGCGTTGTAATAATTGATATTTTACGTTACGCATTCTGTACGCATTTAGTCCTAGATCCTAAATAGATCATTTTAAGACATCTACTCAAGATTTTTCCTAGAAAGGTTGTCTAAGATTTCTTTCATACTAGCCTAATTGGGGTATTCATGGTAGCAACTCTATACAACTATCTGACACTAGCTCTATTGAGACTACCTAAGCCAACTCTATGCAATTTTACTTAGCTGCCTAACACCAATTTTTAAGCTAACTTCCTATATCAGTTCTGCTCAAATTGCTAAGTGTGATTTTGCTATTGCCTAAGCGCCTATTTATAGAAATAAGCCAGGAGATGCATGGTAATTTGCATACCATAAGCATGGTGCTAATCAAGTACCAACTTGGAAAATCACACCAAGGCTTGCTCAAATTTCCCACCTAGTTGCATGTACTAGATATGGTTTGTTGCATGCAAGATTAATAAGGGCTAATTAATTAGCATAATTTGGTGGTAGTCCTCGACGGTAGTCTATAAGGCTAGATGTTGATGTGTCATTCTGAAGGCGCTTCTCGAACTCCAAAAAGGAATAAAAATATTTTTAGGAATTCATGGCATATTTTGAATTATTCATTATGTTTGGGATATTAATGGCCACAACATATGAATACCTAGACTTCCTTCAAATTATCAGCTCAAGTTCCAAGAAAATCACACTAGAGGACATCATTACCAAAGGTCATTATGAATTCTTGTCATTTCAAAATGGCAAGTAATTCATTTCACACGAGCAAATAACTGGCAGTACATTCTAAATTTAATGCTAAAACGTGAGTGTTGTTGGCCACCCCAAGAAAGAAATAACTAAGTCTCACATGAAAAAGGCTAACATTGTGAATGATTTTCAAACATGCTACCTAGAGCAATAGTTTTGAGTGTAGATAGAGTCGAGGAAAATTACAGAAGATTTGAGCTAAGCAGAAGTCTCCAACAAAAGGAAAATGGTAGAAAGTTCTCAAATAGAGGCACAAGTAGAGGTACAAGGAGAGCCAACACAAAGCTTGTTTGATGCTATGTGTGCATTATCATCTGTCTATGTCTTTGAAGATGTTTCTTACACTTTGCCTAGTATACCAAAGAAGCCAGAGTGGGTAAACACGTGGCCCCTGGACAAGCCCAAAAATTATAGGGACTAGAGCCTAATCAAGGAGGAGTCAGATAATATTCATGATCCCATCCTCACAAAGAACCCTAAGTCTTTGAGGGAGGTGGCCTACGAAAGGATGAAGAGATTCAACAACCCAAATACTTTGGTGCAGAAGTTATGGTTCAGTGAGGTCCCACAATATATGGTCCCGTTTGAGCACTATTGCTTGGAACTAGTTGATGCGGCCATTGAACATCTCAACTCTAGCACTAACAACATCGAGGATAGGAGTTGAAGGTTAATATTTTCCTGGGAGCTATCTAGAATATGTTGTGCATCCTTGACCAAAGCTCGAAAGTGGAAAAGATAGAGCCATTCAATCCAACAAAGGGGGAGGAAATATGGAGAACCAAACAAAAGGCTTTGGATTTTTTATTAAAAAGAAACCCAAAGGCCTAAGGAAGATCATAGAAAGCCACCAAAGATTCTAGTACCACATAATTCCTTCCCTACAGACATGCAAGAAACCTTCTCAATGATGGTATTTCTTTGCGGCATGGACATCGACTAGCATGTTCAAGAGTTTTATTTGGGTTCAGGGTTTTAGTTCCATAGGAAACATTCCTATTTTTGGTATGACTTCACACAATTCCTCATTGATGAGATGATAAGGAAAATAAGGGACTACCAAATGCAACGTCGGTTTAGGTTTCCATCTTTTCTTGCCCATATGTTTTTGCATCAAAACCCTGATTTCTTCAAAAAATATATGAATTTGGCTATATTTGATGAAGTGGGGAAAATAAGGATAGTTTTTGTATGGACTCCTCTCCTCTCTTCAATTTATGACTATTATGCATTCTCAGATTATTTCCTAACTCTAATTCTACAAGATTTGAGAGGGGAGGACAGTATTGACCGACTCACCAAGGAGCAGATAGGGTTATGTAGAACTTAACTCCCAAATGTGATTGGTTTCTTGGAATGGATTTCACATTCATTCAGATGTGTGGCTTCACCAGGGAACAATTTTGACTTTCAACATGTATCACAAATTAGGTGCTAGCCCACGAAATGTTCTAACAAGTATTCATTATTGACTATACCTTTTGTTAAGGACCAGCCAAGAAGAAGGGATATTTTGTCTGCCCACTAAGCTTTAAAACAGTGGTAATGGCCAAAAAGAAGATAAACAATTTTTTGGAGGATAAGCTGGCTCATCTAGGATTAGTGATGATTTGTGAAAAATGGAATTACAACCCCGAGAATGACTTACCAAATGAAAATTTCAAGGTAGTGCACAACCCCCAGGCTTATTGGGAAAAGAGGTGGAACTTGTTGAAAGATTTGGATGATCTATTGGTTGACTTGATTCACATTCCTATAGATGATAGTAGGCCACCATGACATAATTTCTACTTCATTGAGGCGAAGTATGATGAGAAGTGAAAAATGGGAGTTGACCTTCAAACTAGGTTATCAAGAAAAGAAGGATGGAAAGAGGAAAGAATCAAGGATTTTTGGATGTACCACCAAGAGATCAAACAACCTAAGGTCCCTTATGGAAGCATGGAGTTGGATGAACAATTTGATAAATTATGGAATGAGGCACACAATGATTCTAACACGAGTGTTGAAAAGGACAATGAATTTGGTGAGGATTCCAAAATGCGTACGAGGAAGGGAAAGGAGAAGGAATCAGAAGTGTTGTCGGCCTCCGCTTAGCAAAAGAGGAAGGTGACAAAGCAACCTATCCAGGTTTCTTCAAATGTGTGGATGAACATATTGAGATCCTCACGGACACTCACCTGGATCGCGGTGAGAACCAAGATGACCGCACATCAATAGTCAGATTTTATAGAGGTAGATGATTCCCCGTCTGTTAAATGGAAGCACATAGAAGAAGTTTCTAGGGAGAGTTCATAAGAACCCGTAGCATGCCAAGAGGCCATGGCAAGCCAGGAATTGCAATCATCCAGACATTAGGTAATTTTGGCTCCCTCTTCTCTTACTTCACAATCTTTAGTGTCCCCTGCTATGTCCGCGGGGCCCTCACCACAAGTGTTGGCCTTTCCTTTTCCACCTTTGCTACAATGGACATGAGAGGTTTGTCCTAGTTCTCCTAGGTGAAACCATTTGTCTTGAAACCTCCACAAACTCTTACACCTTTCTCCTCTACCCATTCTATGTCTGCTATCTCTTCAACCTTTGCATCTATGACCACTATTGATATCCCTATTGTTGCTACTACATCAGGCCCAACTCAGTTCGCTTAGTAGATGGAGTCTATCATGACTCCACCATTGCCACAATGGCTAATGAGTCCTCTTGCTGGGTCACAAATTGAGCTTTGGTATATCCCTCCTTTCTCCCTATAGACAATCACTCTTTTGAAGAAGAAGACATTAGAGACCACTACCCTCATGTTCTCTTTCATCGTACCTCCTGATGCACCTTTCACGGGAGGGATAGTTGAATCGCCAACCCAATTTATGGTGTAGGGTGATGTCACAAAGGAGGCGTAGACTATCAAAGCCCAAAAGTGAGAGTCCAAGGATTTCAAGAAGCCAACAGAGCCACAGGTGTATATGGTTTTCAGTGAAACTTATAAATTGATCCATTTCATAACCATGTATCCAAACATCATCAAACCATAAGGGGAGATGCAACCTAATGACTACAACATGTTCGCCATAGGACTCAATCTCAGCATAGCCTAGTTGTAGGACAAAGTCGAGCTCATGGAGGAAACACAATGGGTGGTGACCATTGACTTCCTCAAGTCTGGTCACCAACTAAAGAAGGAAGATGAGCTAAAAATCGTGAAGGATAGGGTTGATGTCTTGGTGGAAAAGGAGAAACTGATGAAAGCATAAATTGTGTAGTTATTAGAGAGAGCGCAGGGAGCACGGGTAGAGCAAAAACAAATGCAAGAGGAACTTTCAAAGTTCCAATCCATTGACCCCACCCTAGTTGACATGTTGTGGCAGAGAAATCAAGACTATCAGAACAAATTGGCTTTGGTAGAGTGGGCGGTGCAATAAAAGAGTGAGGAGTTTGAATGACAGTGCGCTCAATTCGAGCAAAAATGCAATAGAAAGATGCAGATTTTGGGAACCAAATGGCCCAATTGGAAAAGGAGCTCCAAGAGGTGAATCTTTCCCTTGAGATGAAGTCAGCAAACTAGAGTTGGGCTGAGGAAATCTAGTCTAAAGAATTAAGAAACATACAAGAAAAACTTTCATCCGCAAACAAGCAGGTTGTGGAATTGACACAGGATATCAACTTGAAAGATGCAGAGATTTCCCTTCTAAGGAGTGTTCCTCAAGCCCCTATTGCCCAGCTAGACCTCATTCTAGTGGCTCAACAACTATATGTTTCGTACTAGGAAAAGGTCAAGGCCTTCTGCCTAACACTACAGTCAATGCTCCAATTTATGTTAGAGGTGACAAGCTTGAGCAAGGAATTTCATGGAGCAATTGAGCAATTCCCATAGGTCATCATAGAGAGGGTTCCTGAAGAATATTTTTTGCTAAGTTATACATGGTCTCAGATGAAGACTTAGCAAAGGAAGGGATCAAGGATTAGAAGGCTACTTCCAAATGGTCAAGAATTTCATCCACTACCACTCAACTATCTACTATGCTAGTGCATGCGCAATCACTTTGATCCAAACTATGGATAACATGTAGGAGAAATTATCCCAGCTAAATAAGATGGGCCTACCCTCCTCATTCCTCATAAATGATTCGTGGCCACAGTAGAGAAAATTGCAGTGAGGATTAAAGAGAAGCAGTAGGACACATCCGCTTTCCAAAGCTTCAGCCAACCCCCTACCACATAATAATATATTGAAGGTGTCACTCATCAAATTATGTGGCTACTCTTCCAACTTGAGTCAGATGGGGCCAGTTTATCTCTGACATTTCCTTACAAATAAATACTCGATCTAGGCAAAGCGTAAGAGAATCTGCATGACATATTGACACCATCATAGGCTGATTGGTTGCCTCTGTAGACTACTCTTTTTAAGCTATGACTTTGTTGCCAAACGGATGGGACTCTAGTTTGCAAGCTAGAGAAAAATTTTGGTTCCTTGCTTCATAGGCGAAATGCCCTTGGTAGTCACCAAAAGCTGTGAATATAAAATTCCTCGCGGGTGGTTATGTTTTTATTAAGTGTTGGACCATGCCTCATATGTTCAAAATGTTGCAATTCACTTCTTAATCGAGCCTCTTTTTGATAAACATCATTAGTTGTTGCCATGTGTCCATCGATCACTCTTCTTAGCAATTGCTTCCTTTGCTCTTCTACCGGCTCTCACCATGCTTCCACGTGTTGACGTCATGGGCTCTTCAAGGCTACTTCCCTTCACTTTTTAATCGGGCCTTGTCTACATGCCATGTAGCCTTCACCTGCATACACTTTTGTACGGACCCCATAGTTGGCGCCGATAGTAAAGATTACCACCACGTTTCTTCCTAGTGAAATATTTCATCACAGAAAGGGAGAAATGAACCACGGGCTGTGACCTGCTGCCATGTGTCTCCTCTATGGAGATTCTGTTGAAGGGAAAGATGGAGTGAATAACAAGCTATGACATTTTTCCATGTGTTCTAATTGCCTTCATGGTTGAATGACACTTGTCAACATGGGGCTTTTCTGGGACCATTGCCATCATTCACAAGGAATGCATTTGGTTCGGAAATGACCATGTGCTAAGGCCCAAATGTTTTTTGCTACAACGGCTGAGGGGAATCATTGCTACAACCATCATTGCTTGAGATACAAAATATTTTCTATTAATGGTCCTCTAGGTGGTGAGATTTTAGCTATATATACTACTTCAAGTTCTTTGGAAGAAGAGTTTGGAAGATACAAAAAAATTAGGGAAAGACACTAGGCCTTTAATATTTCTTTTAAATTATTGTATGATACTCTTAGACTGTGTCATTCTTCAACCTTTCTGTTTTTCTTAAGCTATTTGATAAAAAAATAATACTATGTGATTATTGTCCTAAATTGTTCATTTGTAGAACTTTTATGATTTTAATGCAATTTTTCTACTTTAGATCATGTCTTTGACTCCTATTTTTAGTGAATGTGTGTAAGAATTATTTTATGTCATTAAATGAATTGTTCAAGTCTTTATCTTTGATTTTTGTTATTCTAGAACATAGCAGATTGTTGACTGGTCCCTTAAATCAAATCCCAAAAGGTAGATTTGGTGCGCCTATATCTACCCCTTAGTGCATCACCTTAGTTAGATCTTTATTTTTTATAACTAATTCCTTTTCCCATTCCAAAACCCCAATTACAGAAGAATTCAGCTTCTTTAAAAACTTGAAGTTCACTCAATTTAGCACAATTGGTTCCACATTAACTAAGTTTCCCATAAAGGCTAATACCTTTCCAAATTTTGGCATCAATAGAAGCCTTTAAGGATAAAATCCTTAGGGAAAAGTAGTGAAATTTGGACTCTTCAAGGATATTTGTTGTTTCCAAAGGGTTTGAAATTTTGATGACTTGTTGAATTTTTTTTTCAAAGTTCTAGATCCAAGCAAAGTATTTAATTGACTCACAAATTCCACAACCCTAGGATAGAAAGGACAATATATTTTGAGCTCCCACTTGGATTTCTCCAAACACTGAGACAAAGTGAACAACTAGAGATTTGGTGACATTGGCTCCCGTCCACAACACACACTTCTTGGGACCACCAAATCTCAAAATCCTAAAGATCTGGTGATCCTGAGGATTTATTATCTTTCTACTTTGAATGGTAAAAATGTGGGTGGCTTCAGAATGACCGTTCTTGCACCAACAAATAGTAAGGATTTTGGCTTCTAAACAAATTGGTTCTTAGTTCAAGTAATCAAGGACATGGCAACTTGTGAGCATCTAGTAAGCCACTAAAGGCTTTAATCAATCCTACTAGAGGATCTTATACTTTTTACAGTAGTACCTCATTCTGAAAGACACTATATGGTCAAGGAAGGCCTACATACCATGAGGACTTGACATTTTAGTCTTATCCATTTATATACCGGCCCTCGAGTGAAAAACCGGTTGGAGTCACCTTTGAGTTGTTCTTAGGCAAGCCCCTATAAAGGTGAAAAAAAGAAAGGGAGTATACTTGTAGTTCGATTTCCCAGTTCATGTAAAGCACAAGGAGGGAACACACAATTTCTCTTTCTCACATTAGCATGATTATTCAATTTTCAATCCAAATTTGAAATGTGTGGGTAATTTTTTAGACAACCAATGTCATTAGAATGATTTTTATTCTCAAGATCATTGGAAAGTGTGAGAGAAGTGTGCATACGCATTCAAATGACATGAATTGTAAAAAAAATTAGAACACAATGAAATAACATGTTCATTTTAAGCCTCAAAGCAATGATCAGTTTGTTTTAAGCACCAAAAACCAAGTGTGAAGTTTTTTATTCAATTTTATCCCAAAATCAAAGTCTAATGAGTTTCTATTGTTCAATTTTAGCCCAACTTTGAAAAAAACTAATCAAAGATTAATTTTAAACTCAAATTGATCTAGTTGACCTAAAACAGAAAATAAAAGCAACAATTGGATGTTATAGACTATTACAATAAGCATTTAAAAATTCTTTTTGAAGTTCAAGTTCAAGGCCCACTTTCAACTCAAAAATTCTCCAAATATTGTTTCCTACGCTTCAGTTTTGCAAGTTCCTTGTGCAAACGAAATCCCTCCTGCTATCCCATAGTGGGAGTGATGCACCTTTGATGTGGAAATAATTACCTTTCCCACCCTCTTGATAAGCTTCCAATGAGCAAAATGTGATACAATGCAAGATGAAATGTATGCCCAATTTCCCTCAAAGATAATGATAGCAATTGGATATGAGTGCACGTCTATAGTGAAAATGCATAAGATTGTGGATAGAAGTGGCTTCTATTTATAGGTTGAAGGGTTGAAGAATGGAGAGATGGGAGGAATATGGGACTACAGGAGAGCCAATGAGATTGTGATACTTGTCACAAATCTAATGGGTGAAGCTGGAGCACATTTTGGAGAATGTGCATAGTTAATGCATGTAGTTGAGATGTAAGAGGGGTGTAAGAGAGATTAATGCATTTGTAAGAGGCATTAAATGATTATTTTGGAGGGAAATTGTTTGGGTAAGAAATTCAAATAAAGGGCTCAGTTAATGAAGGAATATTCCCTAGAATATTCTTTTGAGAGGATAAATGAGGAATTGGATAATTAAAAGAATTGTTTTTCATGTGCAAGTGGGTGAGTTATTCAGGGGTTGAGTTTGACCAAGGTTGATTCAAAATCTAGAGAATGGGTAATTAGGATTAGGAGTTAATTAATCTAGAATTAATTAACTTGGAGGAATTTAGGGGATTTGACATTTGATTTAAATAATTTGATTTATTAAATCAACTGAGAGGACTTTAGGATTTTGATTAAATAAATTTATTTATTTAATCAAACTAGATGAACATTAGTGAATTAATCTAATAAATTACTTTATTTTATTAATAGAGGAATTCAATGTTAATTAGTCAAATTTAGATGCATAATGTCAATTAGGATTATTTGCATGTCTACAATAATAAATGTAAATTTCACCTAGTTTGGGATATTACACCTTTCACACACATAAAATGAATTACATTGACATTCCATATCATTTTCTTTCACATGGTGGAGGGTGATAGGGTGTTGCTAGAGAAAGTTGATACTTTAGAGAATTTTGTAGATGCATTGACATATCTAATGAACATAGAGAATGTTAGAATGTGCAACAAGTCCATGGGACTCATAGCCTATAACAATTATATCAAAATTTAATGTAGCTATCCCCTTTTTCTCTTACAATGTATATGAAAAGTGGGAGAATTTTGGGATATGTTCCATACACCCTACAATCCTAAGGTTCAAAGTATTTAATTATTTTATATGTATTTATTATGCACCCACATATTTAAGTGTCCCACTTGGAGTAGAAATATGTGTCACTTGTAGTTTAAATTTTAGTAATTTTAAGACTTATTTCATGTCATGGAAGTTGTTAACTGTAACTATGTGTGTCGTAGAAAAATGGCCCCTTGTCATTTTCATGGCCTTTAAGGTCTTGTTTCTTGATGTTTGGTCTATTGTGCTTTGATTTTATGATGTAACATGGCTTGAACATGCATATTTAGGTACTAAAATTCAAATAATGACATCTTGTGAAGGTGTTGTGAAGTGTTGTAAGACATTTCTACATTCTTCTAGACTTTATTTATTATAATTCACCTAAAAATCACCTTTTCATCACTAAAAGAGTCCTATTTTGAATTTTTGTAAAGTATTGTAACAAGATTCCATGCTTTTCTAGGCTTTCTTTCACTATTTACACCTTTCTTATGCTTTATTGGACCCCTTTATGCCATTATAAGGCTTAATTAAGTGTATTTTTGAATGTAAACCCGACAAATAACATTAAATATTACTTAATTCCCAAACCCATTTTCAGGTCCTAGGGGGGCCCATTCACCATGGGTGGTGAATGATTCCCCCTTGGCTCCAAATTCAAAATATTTTAAATTTTCTTTCAAGTTTTTATTCAAAATCACTTCATGTCGGCTTGTGATGAGGTATCAACGAGTTACTAAGGCACAAGATTGTATAAATAAGTGATTTTCACCTCATTTTACATCTCTCCTATCTTCCAATTCAATCTTCATTATCCATCCATCATTCTTCCATCTCAAGTCAAGCAACTTAGGGTTTTATCATTTCAAGCCACCAAGATACCAATTTTTAGACTTTCAAGGGAAAATCCTCCATGTTTTGTTGCATAATTTCAAGATAAAACATCATGGCAAGGTAATCAACTCCATTATTTCATGTTTCATTCCTTTCTTTCATCATTTTGATTTAATTACCTAAAAGGGGTTTGACCAAGGCAAACCCCCATGCCCTAACATTCAACATCTCTTCTTCTTATCTTGTTTGTTTGCAGATATAGGAATCTTGGAAGCTTGGGAATCATTAAGAATCAAGTTGCAAGGTTATTCAAGTCTTCTCTTCATTCAAAAAGTCAAAATATCAACAAAAAGTGACTTTAAGACCTAAATTTGAAAGTTTTAGAAGCAGACAACTGTAGAAAGCCAAAGTGCAGATTGAAAGCTCCATAATCCACCTTTGAATATTCAAAAATTAAAAATTGGACTCATTTTCCATGAGTGGAAAATAAGTCCCACTCTAGGGTCATTTTTTTTTTCATTTTTAGATACCCTTTTGTCAGAAACAGGTTCCGGCTCAATCTTGTAGAACTGAGATTGATTCGCCCAGAATGGTGAATGAGTCCCACCAGGCCTAAAAATCAACATTGAAAACATTTCAGCATCCATTTCCAGTCTTCATCCACATTCCGGGTGTACACTTTTATTTTGGTTCATTTATGTTAAGTTTTGCATTCATTTCTAGTTCATTGTTGCATTACACAATGTGTTTTCAAACAACCTACATTTCTTAGGTTTTGAATTCATAATCAATCAATTACTTAGCTTAGTTACACCTAGAACATTTTATTTAGACATAATAACATCATACACATCTTAAATTGAGTGAACCTAGCTAGATTCTTTGGCCCTTCTTTCTCCTTTTAGGTGAAAAACCTTAGAAGTGCTAGAAAGGTTTAGGGTGCCAAAAATCTACAGTTCACTATGGAAACTATTACACCCCATTCTATTGTTACTGAGTTAATTTTAACTTCATGGGTAAATAGGATGATAAATGCAAATCATGATTTTGATATGTTTGAAAAAGGAATGAAATATTGAAATCGGTATTAAAGATGTTATTGCTTTGAAGGAGTAATTATGTTTATATTGATGAAGTACAATGAAAGAATATGTATTGAAATATGAATATTCTAATGTTTTATGATGAAAATTGATTTCATGTGAACATCTAACTACTATTGTAAATGTTCCAAGTTGGATGTAGGTATAGGTCCATGCCTCCAGAAGGGAGGGCAAGTATTAGTTAGGAGAAGGATTTGGTCTGGTAACCCTTAATGAACCTAGCTGAGCTTACACACACTCACATTCCAAATTGGTCTACTTGAGTCGAGTTATTCCATGAACTAGGTAAGTGCCTTTGGTCATTGTCTTGACTTATTGGAATAATTAGGTAGTCATCCAGGTTGATTGAGATAGGTTGTAAATCTTTGGATAGAATTATCGTGATTGAATCTTTGAGTCTTGGAGCTTTCTATATAGTTATCTTTATGTTGATTCATATGTATGTTAAATGTATATATTTATATGAATATATATCTTTATATATATATATTTGTGCATGAGCATAAGCATGTGCACATGTATGTAAGTAGAAATACTTGTGAGCATACATACACGAGGAATCAATTATATATATATATATACATGTATATATACACTTAATGTATCTATCTGTCAATAAGATATGAATGCATTTATGTTGATAAGAAATAGTAACATGATATATGTATGTATAAACATATTAAAATATATGTTTGATTGATTGTACAAGCGAATGTATATAAATGAGATATATGCATATATACATATATATACACATGTCGATATACGTGTATGTGTTGACATAAAGCGATGCCCATATGAGTATGTCGGTATATGTATATGTGCATATATATGTAAATAGATATATATACATATGATATTGTTCATAAAAATGATAACATGGATATAACGATTTGAATATTGAATGGTTTATTTAAATGAACTCATTTGTTAAAGAGTATATATATATTATATTATATATTGTGTGTTGATTTAAAGAGTATATGGCACTTCATATTATAGCAAAATGTTAATATATAACCCATACATGTAAGATTTAAAAGCATTGCTAATAATAAATCACTTGTTGTATATTGTATAGTAAATGTTAACTTATTACATAAAGCTTCATATATTATCTTTGCATATAATGTGTTGAATATGCATAGCATATGTTTAATGGATAAAGCATAATGAAATAAAGTGTTATGCACAATATTAAGGTGGCAAGTTAATATTGCAACGTGTTGTATAAGTGAATAAAACAATGCTTAAAGTAAAGTCGATCCATATGATATGTGTCAAATACATAAACAAGACCAAGTCAAACTCTATGAAAACATAAAAAATAAACATTGATTGAGTCTGTGAAAACAACAACTAGATGAATAGGAAACATGGTAAATGGTGGTACCAGAATATGAACTATAAATCTAATTCTAATAATTCTTTAACCTACAAATCAATTACTAGTTAGTAAAAGCATGTGCAGATATGAATTTGTAAATTGGAAGATAGCATAGAAAGAGTCAACCTGTGTGATTACCTACCTTGCATATATGAATAACACTTATTTTGTCCATGAATGAAATGACCTCTTGTGCTAATTTTTTGAGTCTTAAGTTAGAAATCTACCACCTTGTTTGTTTGTTGATTCAATCAAAGTGAGCTAAGAAGTGTCACTTTGAGAAGCTATTTCATAGGCAACAAAGGCTCATATTTTTGTATAAATAGAGTAGAGGTTTTCCTCAATTGGATACAAATTCACTTGTAATCTGTTACTTGTTATTTGTGATAATCTTGTTCTGAGTTGAATGTTTATTTGTGAGGAGAGTTGTGAGTCCTATAGTGTGGAAAATATTGTGAGGAAATTTTGTGAAGAGGAATTGAGAATTGGAAAGAGTTGCAAGTTTTTTCTTAGAGTGGGCTTGACTGAGGATCAAATCATTCAATTGGAGTTCAGTGTTTAACAAGCATGCTAGTATCTAAACCTTTTTCTTTTATATCTAGGAAAGGTTAAATAGTATTGATTACTATGTTGAAAGAAATGAATTTGAGTATATGTGTTGCTTGTTATACTTGCATGGTCTTGTTCGATACATGAGAAACCTATCTTTTAGGTTAATAATTTTATATACCGTGTATGGGAATTTAGTTGATGAGGTTTCTATACATAGATAGTCTACACTACATTTATATAGAACATGAAATATATCAATGTCATGAGGTGACTTGACATTGTTAGTTTATAATGCCAGGAAACCTTGGGAATGATAAGGTTATCAATATAACAATAGTGATGGTATGAAAGATATGATAGGATGTGACGTTATGCAAACCACATCAATAATCTATACGTGATTGATCACTTGATTATTACTTTACTTTCGAATGAAACCCTAGGTTGAGAATAATCTATTTGTGTCGAGAAGTTTACTTGAATAATTATTGAAACCCTAGGTTGAGAATTACCTATTGGGTTGGGATATTTACTTGATTACTAATTGGAACCAATAGGTTAAGAATAACCTTCTTGTCTAGGTTGTTTATTTTATCTTTTTTTGGAAACCATAGGTTGAGGTTAACCTACATGATCAGACTAATTATTGATTGTTGACTTTATCCTAGGATTACGGTAAAATAAGGTTGAGATTAACTTATGTGATTATAGATGATCACTTGAATTTGTGGATTACTAATTGATTGGAGTCATAGGTTGGATTACCTATTGAGTTGGAATTAATACAAGTGAT
Source organism: Sequoia sempervirens (assembly GCA_007258455.2). Classification (NCBI taxonomy): domain Eukaryota; kingdom Viridiplantae; phylum Streptophyta; class Pinopsida; order Cupressales; family Cupressaceae; genus Sequoia; species Sequoia sempervirens. The sequence continues at coordinate 666,143,100 of VDFB02193867.1, forward strand.
TGGTTGATTTACACTCTTGATGTGAAGTCATTTTATTGATGAAAATATACTTTTTGAATAATCTTTTATTGATAAGATTACACTCTTGAATAGAGTCTTTTGTTATTGAGACTATACTTTTGAATGAGTCATTTGTTGATATGCTTACTCTTTGATTGAGGTCATATGAAATTATACTCTTTATATATATTCTTGAATGGAGCCATTTATTGATGAGTATTAATCTATGATTCCTTATGAGTATTTGTACATACTCTATGTTAAGGAGTGAATTTTATCAATAGTATTATATACTAGGATTGATGAAGCTTGAATAACTTAAGAATTTATTATATACAAAGTTATTTTGTAATATTAGAATGCTCATATGTTATACCTGGGATTAGATTTTCCAATGAAGGGGGTAACTTATGCTTATTTGGTAGAAATATCATTGTTAGTTGGGAAAAAGAGAATAGGTTGTTTTTGGGGTTAAAGATTACATGCCAAAGGGAATTACCTATGCATAGTATTGAATGGTCTAAATCCAAATCAAGCTAGAGTAGTGTATGTGAATGGGATGACTTTCACTCAAAGTACTAGGTGAAGAATTCTTTGGCCAAAGTAGTAATTTTCCACTGGTTGCACTGTCAATCCACTATGTTCCTTGTATGCATGTTGGTTCAAGATTGTAGTTGGTATACAAGTTCTAGTTATGTAGGACACAACACTAAGCTTGGAAAGGCTATTATTATGAGGTTACCATACAAAAATCTTTGTCAAAGGGTAGGTCCATCTTGTGGTAGATGTTTGGGGGATCGTAATAAGTCTGTAGTTGGTGGAAAAGCATTTGAGTGATGCTTCTCATCAATTGGCAGTCAATGTTTGGGGATGTTTGTGCCAGTATTAGTGACAACTAGAATGTATGCACCATGGAACGAGGACATCTAGAATGGATGCACCAATGTGGCAACATCAAGACTAATTTGTATTTCTAATGCCAATGGAGCTCAGATGAGCTAGGTATGTATCTATTATCTATTTCTATGAAAAGATGGAAAATGTATTTTGTATCCTATTTACGAAATAATTTCTAGGAAAGATTATAACATTTCGTTGAATGAAATGAGAAAGATGAATTATTGCTATATCACAATGTAATGCAATGGAAGCTTGGAATAATGTTTATTTCAAATGTGCATGATATCATTGTTTTAAAAAGAAAGAAAAAATATTGCTATGTGATGGCATTGTGAATTATTTCACTTATGGTTAAAACATTGGAATTTCTTTGAGAGGGACAATGGGCATGTTACAAAAACTTGTAAGGTATGTAAGAGTTATCATTATAGAAAGAGTGTGATGAACAATGATAACTTTAAGAAACCCCCTCAAGAAAAGATATAAAATCTTGACTATTTCTATTGGTGAATCTTTCTTTTTAAAAAAAAAAAAATTATTAGTGAATCTTGGAAAATAATAGGTAAATACATTAACTATGATGATGAATAGTTCCATTAAAAAAATATTATGGAAAAGTAAGGGCCCGAGGGTAGAAATGATTGATGGGTTTAAGAGATAGACTCTATAATATTTAGTTGCCACCATTGATTTAAAATATTATCTAGCAACTCTCATTGTATTTTGTGAGGTAAAATATACCCACAATTTGTAATGCTCATGAGGTCCGAAATTGTTTTTGGATTGTTGATCTTAGGGTTGTTAGATTATATTTTAAACCAATGGTAACAAATAAAGATTGGAAATATGACCCTAAAGCAACTAATAATTATGATATACTATTGGTGAATTAATATAGATTTCTACCATAACCTATAAAATTTTGGTGAATATGATCTAATCATGTATCTATTATTGTGGCAATTTTTGAGTTAAAAAGTTTAATAAAATAAATTATTTGGCTATTTAAATAAAGACTAAAATAAAATTGTATAAAAATGCGAGATTCAGGTCACCTTACAACTTGAACTATAAGCCAAATTTGGATTCCCAAATTTCAACTATTAGCCAATTAATGAGTATTCACCACTAAAATATTCATGTTAACTACGAACTAGGAGAAAATCATGGAGCATCTTGGAAAAAGTAAAATAAAATCAAAGAGAGTGCTCAAATTGGTTATGGGAATTTCTATTTTAATATGTTAGTTAAGTTAGCATGTCTTTTGGGAAAGTATATATTTTTGCATGGATTTGAACCCCTAATTTAGCCCATGTTTTTTCACAAAAGATTTTGGTAACCACTAATGGTTTGTGGTTTTGATATTTCCTATGTATTGAGTGCTCAAGTTTGAGGTAATATTAGAAATTGTATCAAGTAGGTAGAATTATGTTATCAAAATATCTTCAGAATGATTTATTTGTGTGATCTATGAAGGATTGTGCCTCACTATATTATAATCAAGTTTATGATAATACATTGGTTCAAGATTTAGAGGTTATATTTTTATCAAAAAGGTTTCTATAGGGATAACACTATGTCATCAATTATGTGTGTGTTCATATTATTTTTGGTTTAAAACTGAATTATTTTCCTTACTACACTACTCATCTCATAGGTTAATATTGCAAAGTGGAAAGATATTTTATCATTTAGACAATCATAATAAATGATAACCATCTCCTAACATATTAGATTATTTATTTTTCTTACTCAAAACTTATGTTATGTAAGTTTGTAATCCATTTTATTTATTTATTGTTGTATATTATTTTACAATTAACTTGCAAACAAATCACTACAAATCAATGTTAAAGAGATGAGATAATTTGAATATGAATGATGCTCTTCACTTGAGGTATTCCTCCAACTCATTACATAAGACTTGGATAATGATATAATTTATAATTATTTATGAATTTTACTCACTCTAATAAAATATCATTTAATTCAATGATCAAACAATCAATAACAATTTTACACTCTAACAACACTATAAATAAAATTAACTTTGAATATTGAACTTGTGATATATTTCAAGAATAATCTAAAAATAGAGTTAAAGTGAATATACAATGTCACTTCTTTCACTCTAGGAGATATATAAAGTTTATAATTAGAAATAAAAATACACACTATTAGAATGAAACTAATGAATCCCCATAGTTACTATATTCATCTCAACACAAAAGAGAAAAACAACTCTAAAAACTTTTTCCCATGCTTTTATCATTTGAGAAAAAAAAGTCACTCTAACATTGTAGATACACATTTTATGGCATACGTGAAAAATTCACTGCCAGCAATTCACAGAGGGAAAATTCATTGTCAACAATTCACTGCATAAAAATTAATTGTATGAACTTTTGACGATTAATTTTTTGTGACGATGAATTGCTAGTGACGTGATTTGTTGATGGTGAATTTTCCTAGAACCACATTTTATGGATCACCCTTTTCTTTTTCCTTTTTTACGTGCGCGGGCTTGCTTCTGCAACTTCAAATGCCTCTTCTACAAACCCTTCAAACTAGGGCTACTTTCTGAACGGCCACTTGCGATCACGTTGGCGTCTCTCTATCTTCTGGTGATCTTCATTTTTCTTTGACTTGCAGCCTTCTCTTGTGTGTGGGAAAAGTCTTCAGGATTGGACTCCTTGGTGAACATAGCCTCCAATTTCAAATGCTTCAGCAACATACTTCACACTTAACACCAATGATCTCTCTTTAAATTCCTGCGATCCTCCTCAAAGACTGGCTTTAAACTTTTCAATTGTGACGACTTTTGATAGATTTGGGACAGATTTGCACACCTTTCATTCTTTTGGCAGCAGCATAACCTTCACATTCAGACAGGCAATTCCTTTGCTTGGACACCGACTCTCCTCCACGATCTGCTTTGACTCTGGCGTCTTTAGAATAGCTACAACTTCATTTATGCAATGATTTTATTTTGATTCTAAAATCTGTGATCACTTGTTCAGGCAACAGTTAGAGCTTTCTTTTTTGGGCTGCGATTACCATTTCCAGCCTTGCAGCTTCTTCAAAACATTTCACACTTCTGAAATAAACTGTGATCTATTTCAGATCGGACTTCTTCACAAACAGCTGCGGACTTTTCTTCTGCAAATTTCGATCACTCTTAACAACATGCGACACATTATTTTGGAATGGCCTCTTTTTAACAGCCACCTATGAACTCTTGCTTCTGCAAATTTTCAAATCCAAATAATCATCTCAAACCCTTTTTGAAAACCTTGAACTCTGATATCATAAAAGAAAATATGAAACAGAGGAAAAGACGAAAAAAAAAAGTGTAAAACTCTGAATTTGAGCTCTACAGCTCATACATTTAATTTATAAGCAAATACATAATAAATTAGCAAATAGTGTAGAGTGATGTTGGCTCAAGTATTATCAGGAACAGGTGAAGGACAACGTGAATGGCATGGGGCGGCTCAAGACAACGTTGGGCGGCTAGAGACGCAGTAAGGTGGACCTACGGTTGGTATATGCCGACCGACCATAATTAATTTATTCATTCCAACGAATTCTGGCAACCGCCGCCGAAGAGTCAGATTTGACTGACAATGAATATTAGTTTTGTTCTCTATAATTAGAGAATGCAGACAGTAAATATTTGTATGTTTGGGCTTGTGGAGTATTTGTGTGGTGTTGCAAAGCAGCATGGCTTCCCGGCAAGTAAATAAGGATTGCTATGCTTTGGCTCTTTTCATTGTCCTTTCATTCACAATCCATGCAGGTGAGCTTCACTCTTATTGAGGCCCTCAGTTGCACAGAGAGAAGATATTAGAATTGATATATTCTCAGGAATGAAGTATAATAGTTTAAACAATTTTGTTTTAGATATAGGCTTAATACAAATTAAGGAAAAATTGTTACTTATAGAGTTGGCTTTCTAAAATAATTTAGTAGGTGTTATGAAATTTTTTTAAGTATTTTAAAGTAGATAGTCCAATGAATTCTCTGTTGAGTAAACTTTTTTAAGTTTTTAAAAGTTAATAGCTGAATTTTTTTTAGAAAGATGATGATAGTTGACTAAAAAAAAATTCTCCAAAAATTATCCTTAAATTTGTTGACAGGAGTCTTAATTCAACTGCAAAATCGGATACTGGGTTACAAATAAAGGGGTGAATCTTAATGGATATATCTTATTTGGAAACTAGGGAGGTGGAAGAGTGGCCTAATTGAGCTCTGAACTATTAGCTTATGATCAGCCACCTTTAAGGCTAGGTTTGTGTTTTTGGTCATCCATTTGGCATGTGAAAGCCTTTATAGAAAATGATTGTGTTATAATTGGCAGCGGTGCTTAAGGTAGTCTTGTCCCATCGCTTATGCAGCATTTCTTATCTTCGTTCTTGTTGGCAATCAATATCTAGACATTTGGGTTGGAGCATGCAAGTTTATGAGGGGCACCATTGTGGATGATTTTCTAAGACTGTTGAAAGTGGCAGTGGGTGATGCAGTTGAGCATGGAAGTTTTCTTGCTCACTTGGTGCACTATCCTGTTGAAATGGATGTTGGGGACAAGGATAATGTGGGTTTCCAGACAAGTCCTTTGACACCAGGAGAACAGGGCAAGGAGCCTGTGGTTGGGTTTGAGGTTGATATAAAAGCTACAGATGCTACAATTCAGAAATTAATGCTGAAGATGGAGACATTACAGAAAATGTGCAAACACATTTGTATGTTTGTGAAAATGTGCCTCTATTGGAAAATGATAGTCTGGTTAGGGTGGTGTGAAGGGTGAGGTTGCTAAAAGGCTTTAAATTTCATGGGTTGGATGAGTCTGTGGGTCCAAGGACCAATTATTCCCCCAATGGAATTGAATGAAGTTTCGATCAAGGGAGTTTATACTAGGGCTTATAATCACTGATTGACAACTCCACCTACCATGAGAATGGCCCGTTGGATCCGTTGGATAGTTTCACAATTGCCCTAATGTGTTTTGGTAGTGCTATGCTTGTTTTGCAGTATTATCTGGTGGCTAACTACTGGTTGCTAGTTTAATCTTACAAAGATATTTTATGTTTTTGATTAGATAAAAGAGGAAAATTAGGGTCGTAACAGAATCAGTTAGGAGGCTATTACAAACAAAACTCTTTAAAAGGAATAATCAAGAGCACATCGACTGAAAAAAAGTTTTAAAGTCGACATAAACAATAACACCCAAAAAATAACACAGATATGTTAAGACATTCCTTAAGAAATTGAGACATTGCCCATCTATTTTAGTATTAATAGTTTATGAAAATAACCTGTTGATAAAACCCCAAATTGAACTAAATTTTGTTGTAAAGAAAGTAAATTGTATTGATCTCATGTTAATAAAATCTCTTCATGTTCACATATAAATCCTTTCTTTTTCATGTCTAGCCGATGGTGCAAAGATAGGAGTCTGCTACGGAATTGCTTCAGACAGTTTGCCTTCTTCCAACGAGGTGGTCAATCTGTTGAAGTCGAACAACATAGGAAAGGTGAGATTATACCAAGCAAATCGGGACGCGCTGGAGGCCCTGAAGAATTCTGGAATCGAAGTGATTGTAGGAGTAGGCAAGAATGAGCTTGAGGAGATTGCAGGTGATCAGGATGCAGCAAATACATGGGTAACTGACAACATTAAACAGTTCTATCCTTCTGTCAACATCAAATACATTGCAGTGGGAAACTTGGTTTTTGCAAATAGAAAATTCATTCCCTATCTCCTGCCTGCGATGCGCAACATTCAGACAGCATTGAGTAATGCCAATCTGCAGAACAACATCAAGGTCTCCACACCACACGCAACGTCCGTGCTGTCCAAGTCATATCCTCCCTCTGAGGGAACATTTGGTGAGGATATGAGTGGTATACTTAAGTTTCTGTCAGATAACGGCTCCCCTTTCATGGCCCATATCTATCCATACTTCAGCTACAAAGACAACAGAAGTACAATTTCTCCAGACTATGCGTTGTTCAGATCGACAAATACCGTCCTGAACGACGGGGGTCTAATGTATAAGAACTTGTTCGACGCTATGGTCGACAGTTTTATATCTGCTATGGAAAAGCTGGGATATTCCAATATTCCAATTGTAATAACTGAAAGCGGGTGGCCTTCTGCAGGCAGCGATGTGGCTACTGTGGACAATGCTCGGGCATACAACAACAATCTCATCAAGCATGTTTTGTCCAATGCCGGAACGCCAAAGAGACCTGGAACGACAATTGAGACATATATTTTTGCACTGTTCAATGAGAATCAGAAGCCTGGGAATGAGGAGGAGCAACATTTTGGTCTGTTTGAAACCGATAAATCTCCTGTTTACCCTGTGGTCTTCTCACCTAAAACTTCCAGGGATTTAAAAGTGGTGCTTATATACCTGACAATAACCTAGCAAAATGATTTTTAACTAGAATTGTCAAAAGCACCTACAAAACAGGGGAAAACAGAGCACTGAATTTAAAAAAATAGAGCACAATTTATAAATTGTCATAAGGACCTCCAAATCAGGGGAAAACAGGGCACTGCACAAAAAATATAGACCACAATTTATAAATTAAATTACACTAAAAATCAAAGATTTCTGTTTACAAATTCACAACACAATGTAACTCTAATTTTCAGTTGATGATTAATTTGTTCTTCGTGTCTCAATAGAAAGCCATTTTTTAAAAGTTGAATATTGCATCTAAAAATTGGTCAAGCTTAAAATATGGAATGTTCTATTTTTAAGAGTTTTATTAAGTGCAGAAAATTTTAGACAATTTTATTTTTTATTTACATTTTTTTTTTAAGATTGGTTAGGATAAGATATAAATAAAGAGGACATATAAAAGAGGGGAGAAGATTATGTTACTATTTTTTTTAATATTTACATTTACAGTATCAAGTAATTGATATGGTTTTAATTCTTTGATTTGTATTATGTTTGTTGTGAATAAGCCAAATTATTAGCAATTTGTATGGCACTTTGTTTATCACAAAATTAGGTAGTAGTAGAGTGTTGGGCAAGGCCAAGCTCCCATAATATATCACAGCAAGGTTTCTCTAGTTCAAGTATTAAAAAGAATTGTTTAAATTACTTGGCTAGATATTCCCTGTATAGTAGATTAACCTCACATCATGAGTTCTAACAATATTATTTCCATTGAAAGAGTTAGAGGAACCATAAGAAGCTTCCAAAGATTAAGTTTTGATGTATGCTAGGGTGATGTGGCATGAGAAATATGGGATGACTAGTTAATAACCAACAAAGTACAAGGAGGTGGATTTATGATAAGGTGGTATCTATTTATCACATTGGAAGCACTCCCAGGACAATAATGGACCTAATATCCAATCCTAACATTATTCTTCTCATCGTTAACTATCACCCCATTACTTCATTGGCATTCACACATGTGGTTTTATGGGGAATCCTAGTTATGGGGAATAGCAATTTATAGTTGGTGACTTCTAATAGAGAGTTCTCAATATGTATATGGTTGTTTACCACTCCTTCAATGATCACATGGATGATTTTTGCATAGGTCTATCATACTCAAAGTTGTTACATTATTTTTTTAGTGCTGGTTTTGATGTTTCAAGTTATAGACAATACTAGAGTGATACCTTTTGAGAGGATTTCCTTGCATGGTAATGCTAGTGGAAAGGTTTTTCTATGGAGAGTATTCATAACACTGATGTGGATAATAAAAATAAGTAGCTACAACATCTCACCAACATAGTAGATGGATACACAAAATGTAACAACTTCTATATCATGGGAGAGTTCATTACGAAGTTGAAACCCAAGGGAGAGGAGCTAAAACTTCTAGGAATTGAAGGAGGAGAACCAATAGTGGTTAGGATGGAAGACCATTGGGTGACAAACATAAATTCTCAAAAGGTGAGATGCTTGATTCAAATGGTGTATGCTATAATGTGGATAATTTCAACATTAAATTCCTAAGGTGGCCACTATAAACACCTAAAACTGGCCATTATATTTGGTCAATTTATCCTAATTCATCTTTTCCTTGATCCCTATATTAATTAATATTCACCATCCTAATATTCATCTAAAATTATTTCTTCTATTTCCCCTAAAGTTCAACCTAAGGTAAATAATTATTCCTAATTATCTACCCATCCTTATTCCCTTTCTTCTAAAAAATTAAATAAATCCTCCAACTCTCACACTTTTCCTAATTAAATCCTCTAATCCTCATCTAATCTCCCCTTAATCACTTGCACATTCCTAAATCCATGATTAGGGAAAGAGGTTAACTCTTTCCCTTAAATGACCAACTACCCTTTGTCCCCTTCATTAACACTTTCCTCTTTTGGAAGAAAAGCACATTACAAAAGGGATTTTCTTCCAAAACCTTCCATAGGGAATTAAAAATCCCTTTTCCCTTCCCTTGGATTCATAAAAGGAATTTTTAATTCTTTTATTCCCCTCACATCATCCCTTTGGAGTGTGAGGAAAAACCTTGCCTCTATGGAAAGATCTCCTCCCACACTCCAAAGTACCATCTTTATCTCAAACATCCTTATGGTGAAACTTATCACCATCTCATGCTTTGAGAGGACCAAATCATCCTCCACCTTTGATCTTCATCTTTCAATCTTGTCCATCCATCCATTTTCAACTCTATCCTATATATCCAATACTTAGCCATTTCCAAGAGATAACACACAACTTTTGAATGAGTATCATTATGCTATTGAAATTTTGAGTGATCACACATCAAATAAAACATCAAGGGAAAATCTTCACAACAATGAGTCTAACATACTTTAATTTCATTGAACTGCATGGTTGTTTGACTTTCTATGCCTAATCTTGAGTGTTTTATTTTATCACTGTGTTGTTTGATTTAATTGCAATTTCATTCATCTTGACACAATTTTCATGCACATAGCCACCAAATAAAACAATTGCAAGATGTAACCTTCCTATTGAGAACCACAAACTTGACATAATGATGATGATTATTGGTTGCAATGCATATGAGTCAAGGTTCATTCTAATTATGGTTCCATACTTTAGATTTGCTACCCTCAACATCTCTAGCAATTCCCACACTTGTAGCAAAAGAACTCCTAGTCACATGGTGGGATTTTTAGACCACTATCAATGTTGAGTTGTTTATAGCAACTATAGGGTGGTTTCTAACCATTACAATTCTAATTTTGAGTGAAGAAATGTAGTATTATAGGGATGTTTTTGGGAAGGTCATTTTGCTTCATGTTGTGTGTAAAAATTCTCATCCTTTGGGAATTTTAAGTTCCAATATTCAAGTTGACATATCATTGTTTGAAGGGAGATTTCAAGCCAAATATGACTATTACAACCACCTTCCAGCCCATATACACTCTGATCTAAATTATCTTTCAAGTGGTAAATCTTGGGAAATCACATGGTAAGAGTCCTTGAAGTCAAGGGTAAACCTTATAACACTAGTTTGGAAGAGGTGAACATCATAGTTGACATAAATTGGTCACATTTCTTTAAAAGGTACAGTGTAAAGGTAAATTTCAAGAGAAAGGGAGTCCATATATGTGTATTCAAACACAAAATCAAGTGATCTTCAATTTGATGTTGTTGTTCAAATGTTTTTAGATATAGTGTTTTTGTTCCTAGCTTCTATTCTACTAATTTTTGGAAGGGATATTTAGTATTACAACTATTGTATCATTTTAATCCTATTGATTTCTATGGATTTTTACTTTGGATTTTCTATTAAATTGATCATATTTAGCTATAATTTTACATAATTTTGGAGAAGTGTCATGAATCATGTTATATAAGAAAAGATTTAGTTATTGGATATGCAGAAAATAATTGTTTCAACTACTACATTGATGTTTTGGATGAGGTTTGGAATAATCTTTGTTGACTGAAACTCATTTTTGGTATGCATGCAAGCTAATTGGTCCAAAGTCATGATGGTCATAGCCTACAAAATAATGGTAATGCCTCTAGAACTCAAGGGAGTTATCATCATGACGAGTTTAGAGTGGTACAACAAAAATGTGGTGGAAAATTCATAGCCCAACCATTGATCTTGTGGAAATTTGTGGTTATTTTCATTTGTCATCATGTCAAAGAGGAGTGTATGGGGAGTTTGATGCTTAATTTATTGATCCAAGTTAAAGATGGAAAGCTACAAGATCCAAATTGCGTCTAGGAATTATAGTTGGGTTCATGAAATTGGCATGGAGACACTTAAACATTCAGGTTTTCATAATGCCCTTTGGTAGGAGTTGCATCATCTAATAAATATAGGAATTGAGATATTTGAGCATCTCAATTTGCATTGATCAAGGAAAAGAAATATTGGGGAGGGAGGATTTTCCATGTCCTTTTTTCAAAACTAGAAGAAAGATTATTTGCTCAAGGAGTCATTGGAGTTTGGGGATCAAAGTTGCTATCTAACCCATTCCAAGGAATTGTTGAAGGTTGGGGATTGGGGTTGTTTCCTAAAACATACCAAAAACCTTTCAAAGGTTAGGGTCTTAGGTTGCTAGTCGACACATGCCAAGGACCTGTCAAAGGTTGGGGATCAGGGTTCTTTCCTAATGCTTTCCAAGGAGCTATCAATGATCAGGGATCAAGGTTGTGGCCCAACACATGCCAAGGACCTATTGGAGGTTGGGGATTGAGGTTGTTTCCAAATGCATTACAAGGACCTATCAATGGTTGGGGATCAAGACTTCTTCCAGACACATGCCAAGGAGCTATCAAAGGTCGTGGATTAGGGTTGCGGCTTGACGCATGCCAAGTTAGAAGGAAGGAGAAACTTTGAACCTTTGATAGGAAATTTTATAAGGCTTGTTGTAAGGTTGACTTGTGATGTAACACGCAAAAGGCCCACTAAGGCCAACCTATGATGTATTGTTCATGTAGAATTAAAATTTGGGTCTTGGTGCCAACTTGGGTCTACACTGACAAGTTGATCTTTTGGGTGGATAATGTATATAAAAATAGGAAAACATATCAATTGTAACCATCCATATTATGCTATTTTCTCTTCTAGAGAACATTATATTCAAGATATCTTGTGTGGATGAAAACTAGTGGAAAAAATCCCATTGGTTGATGGGATCAAAGGATAAAAGCCTTTAGTCACCAAGGGAATTATCACTTGGGGAGTGAATTAGAGCTTCAAGGATTTGTAGGAAATTTTGTTTGTTCAGTTTGTGCATTATTGTTGCAGATTTTTAGTTATTTTTTATTGTTGTAACACCTATCATAACATTCCCTTGTTGTAGATATCAAATTTTTAATCAATATTTAAGTTTTTTTGTATTTTCATTCATTTTGTGCAAGTCTATGTGGTTGTCTAGCTAGTTATCGATGTTGTTTGAGTATGATTAATTATTATTTTTGGATATAATTTTGTGAAGATTGTTGTTTAAGTTGTAAATTTGTTATTTTATTGAAAAATATAGAAGGGGACATTACAAGAGTATATAAAATAATTATTTTTTACAAGTTTTTCTGGTTCAAAGTAAACTTACCCTAACCTTTAAACTATTTAAAGAATCTAAGAAAAGAGTGATTTAGTCGAAGCTTAACACTCTCAAAATATTTTGATTAGTTTTAAATGAAGAGACTCAACTCATCAAGGAGGGACATATTAAAAAAAATTCCACATTAAATGCAAAGAGGAAAAAAATCAAGCTTAAAATTTTATAGAGAATAAAATATTACCATTTCATGATTTAGAGAAAAAATGAAAGGTTTTATTTTTTATAGGAATGATGATGTGACAAATTTAGATGGGGGAAAATTGATTTTTTTGCAAGCACTAAAAAGCTGAGAATCACACTTAAAAAAAAAAAAAGAGGCAAGGTTAAAGGAAACACTATAAGCCTAAATAGTAGTAAGGATATATAGAGAAATGAAAGAATGACCAAGCTTAAAATCACTATATTTTGGCAATTACCTCTAAGGAACAAGAGAAAATAGCCACTAGATACTCAAAGGTAAATTTTAAACCAATTCATGAAGGAGGTGCTTTGCTTTAGGTTATGAAGAATTGATTCTAGACCAAGGCACATCTTTTGACATGATTGATGATAAATTAGTGTTTGTTGATTTTGTTGAGGAGAGGAATATAGTTCAATAAATTACTGTTATAAATCAAGAAAATTTGGTTATTTTGGGCTCTAGAAGTGTTAAATTTAAGATGAAACTTTGAACAATACTTTATTGCTCAAAGGCTTTGGGGTCAATCTTCTCTAAATATACAAGTGCATTCAATAAAGCTATGAATTCACTACTTCAATTCATTAAGTTATCTTTAGAGAATAAAATAAAATAAAATAATTGTTATAGGCATAATTGATCACAATATTGGTCTTTCTAAGCTTGATGATTTTTTTGGTGATGAAGTTCCTAAAGTCTTAACCACTATTATAGATTATTTGTCAAAATTATGGTGTGATATAATTTGCCATTTAAACTACAATAAATTATAAAAAGATAACTCATTATATTATTAAATGTTTGACTAGAATGCTAAATATTTTAGCATAGCAATTTTAGTATGGTTCTCTTATCATATGTTTAGCATTTTATTTCAAGAATGTACTTCTAGGATTCCAAAGAAAAATATGGCTATAAGACTTTGCAGGTATAACATGATTAAATGCTCACATCAAGGACTAAACAAGGATGTCACCTCGTATAATGAGGTATAATGAAGGTTGAATTCATGAAAAGAGAATTAAAACTCTAAACATGTTGGATTGGTTTATTCCTCAAGCTTGGCACTCGCAAGCCTAAATCCAATACATTCTTGAAGAAAAAATGAAGGTACCATGTGTATGTCAGAAAAATGGATATTTTTTATTAATGGATATGCATTTCCTAGAGGTGTTTCTTGTTAATTTTATGTGTTGCAAAATGGATATCCATTATTGTAAAATGGATATCTATTACCCAAAAGCCCAAAAAACACACTTCAATAAAATAGGCATAACTTTTGCATTACTAATCAAAATTTTGATTTTTATAAGTGTTGGAAAAATGATTCAAAGCTCTACAAAATAGATTGGGCAAGTTTTCTAGATTATGCATTAAAAATTAGGTATAATCATTTAAAATTCATCCTTAATTTTGGAAAGTTTAAATCCTCACAACTTTTCTATATGAAGTCCTTGTTGGGTGATTTTTTTACACCAATCATCCCAATAGACTTGAAACATTAAAGGAGTAATAAATAATGAAACATTTAGATTTTATGTAATAAGGAGAGTAACACATTTTCATAAATCATCATAGAAGGCTTCCTTGTTGCCTTTGATCTTATGTTGTAATGAAATAACTTGCACAATAGAAGAATATGATAGGAAATATGTTACATAAATACTTGATAATAACTAAGGATAACAAGCCACTTCAAGAGGGTAAACCTCCAAATATCTCCAATGAGAACACAATTTGCAATATGATGATGAAATAAGACTCACTACCTCCTATATATACCTTATTTATGCCTAGGATATCATCCAGGCCAACTTAGATATCCCTATATAAGCCTTAGGATAACCTAAATAACTAAATAAAAATATAATAATGATAATATGACTTAACTAAGAGTTAAGATAGCCTCAAATCGACTATTAATAACCCTCGTACACTAATATTAAGGGTGTAGCATGCCTCCCTCTTCAAAGAAGCATTTTCCTCAATGCTAATCAAGTTTGGATGCTTTTGAATGATTTCCTCCCATGTGGCATCTTAAACTAATAAATTCTTCCATTGGATAAGATTCTCAGTGAGTGTTCTAGTCCTTAACTTCTTTGGGTGTGTGTTTGATGAATGAACTCTAGTTCCAGGGTGATACCACAATAGTGGTTTACAATTTTTGGCCAAACTGGTCACTGATATTTTTTTTTAAAACACAATCTCCACATTCGGGCAACTATAGCGATTAAACCGTAAGGAATTTGAAGATGATGCAAACTAGAGTCTTGTCATATTTTGTCTATAGATTCTAAAAATATTTTTTTCAATTTTTTTGGAATCAGATTGCACTTCTTTTTCCATCTCCCACGAAAATTGGTTTTTTTCAAAAAACAACATTTTTAAAAAGTGACACACCGTATAATGCATAACTTTTTTTCCTTGAAAGATAAAATTCCAATTCTTTCAAATTTAGATTTGTAACTCTGATATCTAGTGCTTCCACTTGGTTAGATAGTTTTTTATTGAATATTTTTTCTTTAATCAAGTTTCAAAGTCAAATCAATTACAATTTAGACATAACACGACGTATAATGCATAACTTTTTTTAATGTATGTATCGAAATTCTTTTCTTTTTTTTTTTGTTGCATGAAGGACTCCAATATTTGATGCACTCATATTTTTAAAAAAATTTGATAATCTTCTATTTTTCCACTTGTGTAGAACAGAGAGTTTTGTTTTCAGTGAAAAACCTATATTTAATAAAACTTAAAAAAAGATAGATAATATAATCAAAACATACTAAAATTATATTGTTGGATAGCTTGTTTTGAGGGGAACCCGATACTAGTTGGGTTTTTGAGATCTCCTCCATTTTCATTCTCAAATGAGCTTTGAAATGCAAAATTTTCAACAATTCTGGTGCCTTAGGAAGCAAGGATGAAAAAAGATGGGTTCGGTCGAACAACTTAGAAACGTTCGGTCGAACAAGGGTTCAACCAAACCCATGTTTGGCCGAACCACCAACATATGGAATAAAAAAAAAGAAATTAAATGGGTTCGACCGAATATTCTAAGAATGTTCGGTCGAACACCTTGTTTTTAATATTAATATAGATATTATAATTTATATTATTTTTAAATGATAACTTAAATTTGATGGCCATATGACCGTATTTAAACATTTTTGCTATAAAATACAATCAAAATTTTAAGAAGATTGTAAAAGGAGATATTTTGGATAAACTGTGAAAATTTATATAGAATTATAATGATATATATGTTTAATTTATATATAATTTTACATACACTAAGGTATATCATAATGTTTTAAGGGCACCCTTCAATAGATAACCGTAATTAAAAAAATTGTTGACAGGTAAATTCAACCATCAAATTTA
>VDFB02193867.1:666159221-666295988 GCA_007258455.2 Sequoia sempervirens
TCAATATTCAAATCGTTATATCCATGTTATCATTTTTATGAACAATATCATATGTATATATATCTATTTACATATATATGCACATATACATATACCGACATACTCATATGGGCATCGCTTTATGTCAACACATACACGTATATCGACATGTGTATATATATGTATATATGCATATATCTCATTTATATACATTCGCTTGTACAATCAATCAAACATATATTTTAATATGTTTATACATACATATATCATGTTACTATTTCTTATCAACATAAATGCATTCATATCTTATTGACAGATAGATACATTAAGTGTATATATACATGTATATATATATATATAATTGATTCCTCGTGTATGTATGCTCACAAGTATTTCTACTTACATACATGTGCACATGCTTATGCTCATGCACAAATATATATATATAAAGATATATATTCATATAAATATATACATTTAACATACATATGAATCAACATAAAGATAACTATATAGAAAGCTCCAAGACTCAAAGATTCAATCACGATAATTCTATCCAAAGATTTACAACCTATCTCAATCAACCTGGATGACTACCTAATTATTCCAATAAGTCAAGACAATGACCAAAGGCACTTACCTAGTTCATGGAATAACTCGACTCAAGTAGACCAATTTGGAATGTGAGTGTGTGTAAGCTCAGCTAGGTTCATTAAGGGTTACCAGACCAAATCCTTCTCCTAACTAATACTTGCCCTCCCTTCTGGAGGCATGGACCTATACCTACATCCAACTTGGAACATTTACAATAGTAGTTAGATGTTCACATGAAATCAATTTTCATCATAAAACATTAGAATATTCATATTTCAATACATATTCTTTCATTGTACTTCATCAATATAAACATAATTACTCCTTCAAAGCAATAACATCTTTAATACCGATTTCAATATTTCATTCCTTTTTCAAACATATCAAAATCATGATTTGCATTTATCATCCTATTTACCCATGAAGTTAAAATTAACTCAGTAACAATAGAATGGGGTGTAATAGTTTCCATAGTGAACTGTAGATTTTTGGCACCCTAAACCTTTCTAGCACTTCTAAGGTTTTTCACCTAAAAGGAGAAAGAAGGGCCAAAGAATCTAGCTAGGTTCACTCAATTTAAGATGTGTATGATGTTATTATGTCTAAATAAAATGTTCTAGGTGTAACTAAGCTAAGTAATTGATTGATTATGAATTCAAAACCTAAGAAATGTAGGTTGTTTGAAAACACATTGTGTAATGCAACAATGAACTAGAAATGAATGCAAAACTTAACATAAATGAACCAAAATAAAAGTGTACACCCGGAATGTGGATGAAGACTGGAAATGGATGCTGAAATGTTTTCAATGTTGATTTTTAGGCCTGGTGGGACTCATTCACCATTCTGGGCGAATCAATCTCAGTTCTACAAGATTGAGCCGGAACCTGTTTCTGACAAAAGGGTATCTAAAAATGAAAAAAAAAATGACCCTAGAGTGGGACTTATTTTCCACTCATGGAAAATGAGTCCAATTTTTAATTTTTGAATATTCAAAGGTGGATTATGGAGCTTTCAATCTGCACTTTGGCTTTCTACAGTTGTCTGCTTCTAAAACTTTCAAATTTAGGTCTTAAAGTCACTTTTTGTTGATATTTTGACTTTTTGAATGAAGAGAAGACTTGAATAACCTTGCAACTTGATTCTTAATGATTCCCAAGCTTCCAAGATTCCTATATCTGCAAACAAACAAGATAAGAAGAAGAGATGTTGAATGTTAGGGCATGGGGGTTTGCCTTGGTCAAACCCCTTTTAGGTAATTAAATCAAAATGATGAAAGAAAGGAATGAAACATGAAATAATGGAGTTGATTACCTTGCCATGATGTTTTATCTTGAAATTATGCAACAAAACATGGAGGATTTTCCCTTGAAAGTCTAAAAATTGGTATCTTGGTGGCTTGAAATGATAAAACCCTAAGTTGCTTGACTTGAGATGGAAGAATGATGGATGGATAATGAAGATTGAATTGGAAGATAGGAGAGATGTAAAATGAGGTGAAAATCACTTATTTATACAATCTTGTGCCTTAGTAACTCGTTGATACCTCATCACAAGCCGACATGAAGTGATTTTGAATAAAAACTTGAAAGAAAATTTAAAATATTTTGAATTTGGAGCCAAGGGGGAATCATTCACCACCCATGGTGAATGGGCCCCCCTAGGACCTGAAAATGGGTTTGGGAATTAAGTAATATTTAATGTTATTTGTCGGGTTTACATTCAAAAATACACTTAATTAAGCCTTATAATGGCATAAAGGGGTCCAATAAAGCATAAGAAAGGTGTAAATAGTGAAAGAAAGCCTAGAAAAGCATGGAATCTTGTTACAATACTTTACAAAAATTCAAAATAGGACTCTTTTAGTGATGAAAAGGTGATTTTTAGGTGAATTATAATAAATAAAGTCTAGAAGAATGTAGAAATGTCTTACAACACTTCACAACACCTTCACAAGATGTCATTATTTGAATTTTAGTACCTAAATATGCATGTTCAAGCCATGTTACATCATAAAATCAAAGCACAATAGACCAAACATCAAGAAACAAGACCTTAAAGGCCATGAAAATGACAAGGGGCCATTTTTCTACGACACACATAGTTACAGTTAACAACTTCCATGACATGAAATAAGTCTTAAAATTACTAAAATTTAAACTACAAGTGACACATATTTCTACTCCAAGTGGGACACTTAAATATGTGGGTGCATAATAAATACATATAAAATAATTAAATACTTTGAACCTTAGGATTGTAGGGTGTATGGAACATATCCCAAAATTCTCCCACTTTTCATATACATTGTAAGAGAAAAAGGGGATAGCTACATTAAATTTTGATATAATTGTTATAGGCTATGAGTCCCATGGACTTGTTGCACATTCTAACATTCTCTATGTTCATTAGATATGTCAATGCATCTACAAAATTCTCTAAAGTATCAACTTTCTCTAGCAACACCCTATCACCCTCCACCATGTGAAAGAAAATGATATGGAATGTCAATGTAATTCATTTTATGTGTGTGAAAGGTGTAATATCCCAAACTAGGTGAAATTTACATTTATTATTGTAGACATGCAAATAATCCTAATTGACATTATGCATCTAAATTTGACTAATTAACATTGAATTCCTCTATTAATAAAATAAAGTAATTTATTAGATTAATTCACTAATGTTCATCTAGTTTGATTAAATAAATAAATTTATTTAATCAAAATCCTAAAGTCCTCTCAGTTGATTTAATAAATCAAATTATTTAAATCAAATGTCAAATCCCCTAAATTCCTCCAAGTTAATTAATTCTAGATTAATTAACTCCTAATCCTAATTACCCATTCTCTAGATTTTGAATCAACCTTGGTCAAACGCAACCCCTGAATAACTCACCCACTTGCACATGAAAAACAATTCTTTTAATTATCCAATTCCTCATTTATCCTCTCAAAAGAATATTCTAGGGAATATTCCTTCATTGACTGAGCCCTTTATTTGAATTTCTTACCCAAACAATTTCCCTCCAAAATAATCATTTAATGCCTCTTACAAATGCATTAATCTCTCTTACACCCCTCTTACATCTCAACTACATGCATTAACTATGCACATTCTCCAAAATGTGCTCCAGCTTCACCCATTAGATTTGTGACAAGTATCACAATCTCATTGGCTCTCCTGTAGTCCCATATTCCTCCCATCTCTCCATTCTTCAACCCTTCAACCTATAAATAGAAGCCACTTCTATCCACAATCTTATGCATTTTCACTATAGACGTGCACTCATATCCAATTGCTATCATTATCTTTGAGGGAAATTGGGCATACATTTCATCTTGCATTGTATCACATTTTGCTCATTGGAAGCTTATCAAGAGGGTGGGAAAGGTAATTATTTCCACATCAAAGGTGCATCACTCCCACTATGGGATAGCAGGAGGGATTTCGTTTGCACAAGGAACTTGCAAAACTGAAGCGTAGGAAACAATATTTGGAGAATTTTTGAGTTGAAAGTGGGCCTTGAACTTGAACTTCAAAAAGAATTTTTAAATGCTTATTGTAATAGTCTATAACATCCAATTGTTGCTTTTATTTTCTGTTTTAGGTCAACTAGATCAATTTGAGTTTAAAATTAATCTTTGATTAGTTTTTTTCAAAGTTGGGCTAAAATTGAACAATAGAAACTCATTAGACTTTGATTTTGGGATAAAATTGAATAAAAAACTTCACACTTGGTTTTTGGTGCTTAAAACAAACTGATCATTGCTTTGAGGCTTAAAATGAACATGTTATTTCATTGTGTTCTAATTTTTTTTACAATTCATGTCATTTGAATGCGTATGCACACTTCTCTCACACTTTCCAATGATCTTGAGAATAAAAATCATTCTAATGACATTGGTTGTCTAAAAAATTACCCACACATTTCAAATTTGGATTGAAAATTGAATAATCATGCTAATGTGAGAAAGAGAAATTGTGTGTTCCCTCCTTGTGCTTTACATGAACTGGGAAATCGAACTACAAGTATACTCCCTTTCTTTTTTTCACCTTTATAGGGGCTTGCCTAAGAACAACTCAAAGGTGACTCCAACCGGTTTTTCACTCGAGGGCCGGTATATAAATGGATAAGACTAAAATGTCAAGTCCTCATGGTATGTAGGCCTTCCTTGACCATATAGTGTCTTTCAGAATGAGGTACTACTGTAAAAAGTATAAGATCCTCTAGTAGGATTGATTAAAGCCTTTAGTGGCTTACTAGATGCTCACAAGTTGCCATGTCCTTGATTACTTGAACTAAGAACCAATTTGTTTAGAAGCCAAAATCCTTACTATTTGTTGGTGCAAGAACGGTCATTCTGAAGCCACCCACATTTTTACCATTCAAAGTAGAAAGATAATAAATCCTCAGGATCACCAGATCTTTAGGATTTTGAGATTTGGTGGTCCCAAGAAGTGTGTGTTGTGGACGGGAGCCAATGTCACCAAATCTCTAGTTGTTCACTTTGTCTCAGTGTTTGGAGAAATCCAAGTGGGAGCTCAAAATATATTGTCCTTTCTATCCTAGGGTTGTGGAATTTGTGAGTCAATTAAATACTTTGCTTGGATCTAGAACTTTGAAAAAAAAATTCAACAAGTCATCAAAATTTCAAACCCTTTGGAAACAACAAATATCCTTGAAGAGTCCAAATTTCACTACTTTTCCCTAAGGATTTTATCCTTAAAGGCTTCTATTGATGCCAAAATTTGGAAAGGTATTAGCCTTTATGGGAAACTTAGTTAATGTGGAACCAATTGTGCTAAATTGAGTGAACTTCAAGTTTTTAAAGAAGCTGAATTCTTCTGTAATTGGGGTTTTGGAATGGGAAAAGGAATTAGTTATAAAAAATAAAGATCTAACTAAGGTGATGCACTAAGGGGTAGATATAGGCGCACCAAATCTACCTTTTGGGATTTGATTTAAGGGACCAGTCAACAATCTGCTATGTTCTAGAATAACAAAAATCAAAGATAAAGACTTGAACAATTCATTTAATGACATAAAATAATTCTTACACACATTCACTAAAAATAGGAGTCAAAGACATGATCTAAAGTAGAAAAATTGCATTAAAATCATAAAAGTTCTACAAATGAACAATTTAGGACAATAATCACATAGTATTATTTTTTTATCAAATAGCTTAAGAAAAACAGAAAGGTTGAAGAATGACACAGTCTAAGAGTATCATACAATAATTTAAAAGAAATATTAAAGGCCTAGTGTCTTTCCCTAATTTTTTTGTATCTTCCAAACTCTTCTTCCAAAGAACTTGAAGTAGTATATATAGCTAAAATCTCACCACCTAGAGGACCATTAATAGAAAATATTTTGTATCTCAAGCAATGATGGTTGTAGCAATGATTCCCCTCAGCCGTTGTAGCAAAAAACATTTGGGCCTTAGCACATGGTCATTTCCGAACCAAATGCATTCCTTGTGAATGATGGCAATGGTCCCAGAAAAGCCCCATGTTGACAAGTGTCATTCAACCATGAAGGCAATTAGAACACATGGAAAAATGTCATAGCTTGTTATTCACTCCATCTTTCCCTTCAACAGAATCTCCATAGAGGAGACACATGGCAGCAGGTCACAGCCCGTGGTTCATTTCTCCCTTTCTGTGATGAAATATTTCACTAGGAAGAAACGTGGTGGTAATCTTTACTATCGGCGCCAACTATGGGGTCCGTACAAAAGTGTATGCAGGTGAAGGCTACATGGCATGTAGACAAGGCCCGATTAAAAAGTGAAGGGAAGTAGCCTTGAAGAGCCCATGACGTCAACACGTGGAAGCATGGTGAGAGCCGGTAGAAGAGCAAAGGAAGCAATTGCTAAGAAGAGTGATCGATGGACACATGGCAACAACTAATGATGTTTATCAAAAAGAGGCTCGATTAAGAAGTGAATTGCAACATTTTGAACATATGAGGCATGGTCCAACACTTAATAAAAACATAACCACCCGCGAGGAATTTTATATTCACAGCTTTTGGTGACTACCAAGGGCATTTCGCCTATGAAGCAAGGAACCAAAATTTTTCTCTAGCTTGCAAACTAGAGTCCCATCCGTTTGGCAACAAAGTCATAGCTTAAAAAGAGTAGTCTACAGAGGCAACCAATCAGCCTATGATGGTGTCAATATGTCATGCAGATTCTCTTACGCTTTGCCTAGATCGAGTATTTATTTGTAAGGAAATGTCAGAGATAAACTGGCCCCATCTGACTCAAGTTGGAAGAGTAGCCACATAATTTGATGAGTGACACCTTCAATATATTATTATGTGGTAGGGGGTTGGCTGAAGCTTTGGAAAGCGGATGTGTCCTACTGCTTCTCTTTAATCCTCACTGCAATTTTCTCTACTGTGGCCACGAATCATTTATGAGGAATGAGGAGGGTAGGCCCATCTTATTTAGCTGGGATAATTTCTCCTACATGTTATCCATAGTTTGGATCAAAGTGATTGCGCATGCACTAGCATAGTAGATAGTTGAGTGGTAGTGGATGAAATTCTTGACCATTTGGAAGTAGCCTTCTAATCCTTGATCCCTTCCTTTGCTAAGTCTTCATCTGAGACCATGTATAACTTAGCAAAAAATATTCTTCAGGAACCCTCTCTATGATGACCTATGGGAATTGCTCAATTGCTCCATGAAATTCCTTGCTCAAGCTTGTCACCTCTAACATAAATTGGAGCATTGACTGTAGTGTTAGGCAGAAGGCCTTGACCTTTTCCTAGTACGAAACATATAGTTGTTGAGCCACTAGAATGAGGTCTAGCTGGGCAATAGGGGCTTGAGGAACACTCCTTAGAAGGGAAATCTCTGCATCTTTCAAGTTGATATCCTGTGTCAATTCCACAACCTGCTTGTTTGCGGATGAAAGTTTTTCTTGTATGTTTCTTAATTCTTTAGACTAGATTTCCTCAGCCCAACTCTAGTTTGCTGACTTCATCTCAAGGGAAAGATTCACCTCTTGGAGCTCCTTTTCCAATTGGGCCATTTGGTTCCCAAAATCTGCATCTTTCTATTGCATTTTTGCTCGAATTGAGCGCACTGTCATTCAAACTCCTCACTCTTTTATTGCACCGCCCACTCTACCAAAGCCAATTTGTTCTGATAGTCTTGATTTCTCTGCCACAACATGTCAACTAGGGTGGGGTCAATGGATTGGAACTTTGAAAGTTCCTCTTGCATTTGTTTTTGCTCTACCCGTGCTCCCTGCGCTCTCTCTAATAACTACACAATTTATGCTTTCATCAGTTTCTCCTTTTCCACCAAGACATCAACCCTATCCTTCACGATTTTTAGCTCATCTTCCTTCTTTAGTTGGTGACCAGACTTGAGGAAGTCAATGGTCACCACCCATTGTGTTTCCTCCATGAGCTCGACTTTGTCCTACAACTAGGCTATGCTGAGATTGAGTCCTATGGCGAACATGTTGTAGTCATTAGGTTGCATCTCCCCTTATGGTTTGATGATGTTTGGATACATGGTTATGAAATGGATCAATTTATAAGTTTCACTGAAAACCATATACACCTGTGGCTCTGTTGGCTTCTTGAAATCCTTGGACTCTCACTTTTGGGCTTTGATAGTCTACGCCTCCTTTGTGACATCACCCTACACCATAAATTGGGTTGGCGATTCAACTATCCCTCCCGTGAAAGGTGCATCAGGAGGTACGATGAAAGAGAACATGAGGGTAGTGGTCTCTAATGTCTTCTTCTTCAAAAGAGTGATTGTCTATAGGGAGAAAGGAGGGATATACCAAAGCTCAATTTGTGACCCAGCAAGAGGACTCATTAGCCATTGTGGCAATGGTGGAGTCATGATAGACTCCATCTACTAAGCGAACTGAGTTGGGCCTGATGTAGTAGCAACAATAGGGATATCAATAGTGGTCATAGATGCAAAGGTTGAAGAGATAGCAGACATAGAATGGGTAGAGGAGAAAGGTGTAAGAGTTTGTGGAGGTTTCAAGACAAATGGTTTCACCTAGGAGAACTAGGACAAACCTCTCATGTCCATTGTAGCAAAGGTGGAAAAGGAAAGGCCAACACTTGTGGTGAGGGCCCCGCGGACATAGCAGGGGACACTAAAGATTGTGAAGTAAGAGAAGAGGGAGCCAAAATTACCTAATGTCTGGATGATTGCAATTCCTGGCTTGCCATGGCCTCTTGGCATGCTACGGGTTCTTATGAACTCTCCCTAGAAACTTCTTCTATGTGCTTCCATTTAACAGACGGGGAATCATCTACCTCTATAAAATCTGACTATTGATGTGCGGTCATCTTGGTTCTCACCGCGATCCAGGTGAGTGTCCGTGAGGATCTCAATATGTTCATCCACACATTTGAAGAAACCTGGATAGGTTGCTTTGTCACCTTCCTCTTTTGCTAAGCGGAGGCCGACAACACTTCTGATTCCTTCTCCTTTCCCTTCCTCGTACGCATTTTGGAATCCTCACCAAATTCATTGTCCTTTTCAACACTCGTGTTAGAATCATTGTGTGCCTCATTCCATAATTTATCAAATTGTTCATCCAACTCCATGCTTCCATAAGGGACCTTAGGTTGTTTGATCTCTTGGTGGTACATCCAAAAATCCTTGATTCTTTCCTCTTTCCATCCTTCTTTTCTTGATAACCTAGTTTGAAGGTCAACTCCCATTTTTCACTTCTCATCATACTTCGCCTCAATGAAGTAGAAATTATGTCATGGTGGCCTACTATCATCTATAGGAATGTGAATCAAGTCAACCAATAGATCATCCAAATCTTTCAACAAGTTCCACCTCTTTTCCCAATAAGCCTGGGGGTTGTGCACTACCTTGAAATTTTCATTTGGTAAGTCATTCTCGGGGTTGTAATTCCATTTTTCACAAATCATCACTAATCCTAGATGAGCCAGCTTATCCTCCAAAAAATTGTTTATCTTCTTTTTGGCCATTACCACTGTTTTAAAGCTTAGTGGGCAGACAAAATATCCCTTCTTCTTGGCTGGTCCTTAACAAAAGGTATAGTCAATAATGAATACTTGTTAGAACATTTCGTGGGCTAGCACCTAATTTGTGATACATGTTGAAAGTCAAAATTGTTCCCTGGTGAAGCCACACATCTGAATGAATGTGAAATCCATTCCAAGAAACCAATCACATTTGGGAGTTAAGTTCTACATAACCCTATCTGCTCCTTGGTGAGTCGGTCAATACTGTCCTCCCCTCTCAAATCTTGTAGAATTAGAGTTAGGAAATAATCTGAGAATGCATAATAGTCATAAATTGAAGAGAGGAGAGGAGTCCATACAAAAACTATCCTTATTTTCCCCACTTCATCAAATATAGCCAAATTCATATATTTTTTGAAGAAATCAGGGTTTTGATGCAAAAACATATGGGCAAGAAAAGATGGAAACCTAAACCGACGTTGCATTTGGTAGTCCCTTATTTTCCTTATCATCTCATCAATGAGGAATTGTGTGAAGTCATACCAAAAATAGGAATGTTTCCTATGGAACTAAAACCCTGAACCCAAATAAAACTCTTGAACATGCTAGTCGATGTCCATGCCGCAAAGAAATACCATCATTGAGAAGGTTTCTTGCATGTCTGTAGGGAAGGAATTATGTGGTACTAGAATCTTTGGTGGCTTTCTATGATCTTCCTTAGGCCTTTGGGTTTCTTTTTAATAAAAAATCCAAAGCCTTTTGTTTGGTTCTCCATATTTCCTCCCCCTTTGTTGGATTGAATGGCTCTATCTTTTCCACTTTCGAGCTTTGGTCAAGGATGCACAACATATTCTAGATAGCTCCCAGGAAAATATTAACCTTCAACTCCTATCCTCGATGTTGTTAGTGCTAGAGTTGAGATGTTCAATGGCCGCATCAACTAGTTCCAAGCAATAGTGCTCAAACGGGACCATATATTGTGGGACCTCACTGAACCATAACTTCTGCACCAAAGTATTTGGGTTGTTGAATCTCTTCATCCTTTCGTAGGCCACCTCCCTCAAAGACTTAGGGTTCTTTGTGAGGATGGGATCATGAATATTATCTGACTCCTCCTTGATTAGGCTCTAGTCCCTATAATTTTTGGGCTTGTCCAGGGGCCACGTGTTTACCCACTCTGGCTTCTTTGGTATACTAGGCAAAGTGTAAGAAACATCTTCAAAGACATAGACAGATGATAATGCACACATAGCATCAAACAAGCTTTGTGTTGGCTCTCCTTGTACCTCTACTTGTGCCTCTATTTGAGAACTTTCTACCATTTTCCTTTTGTTGGAGACTTCTGCTTAGCTCAAATCTTCTGTAATTTTCCTCGACTCTATCTACACTCAAAACTATTGCTCTAGGTAGCATGTTTGAAAATCATTCACAATGTTAGCCTTTTTCATGTGAGACTTAGTTATTTCTTTCTTGGGGTGGCCAACAACACTCACGTTTTAGCATTAAATTTAGAATGTACTGCCAGTTATTTGCTCGTGTGAAATGAATTACTTGCCATTTTGAAATGACAAGAATTCATAATGACCTTTGGTAATGATGTCCTCTAGTGTGATTTTCTTGGAACTTGAGCTGATAATTTGAAGGAAGTCTAGGTATTCATATGTTGTGGCCATTAATATCCCAAACATAATGAATAATTCAAAATATGCCATGAATTCCTAAAAATATTTTTATTCCTTTTTGGAGTTCGAGAAGCGCCTTCAGAATGACACATCAACATCTAGCCTTATAGACTACCGTCGAGGACTACCACCAAATTATGCTAATTAATTAGCCCTTATTAATCTTGCATGCAACAAACCATATCTAGTACATGCAACTAGGTGGGAAATTTGAGCAAGCCTTGGTGTGATTTTCCAAGTTGGTACTTGATTAGCACCATGCTTATGGTATGCAAATTACCATGCATCTCCTGGCTTATTTCTATAAATAGGCGCTTAGGCAATAGCAAAATCACACTTAGCAATTTGAGCAGAACTGATATAGGAAGTTAGCTTAAAAATTGGTGTTAGGCAGCTAAGTAAAATTGCATAGAGTTGGCTTAGGTAGTCTCAATAGAGCTAGTGTCAGATAGTTGTATAGAGTTGCTACCATGAATACCCCAATTAGGCTAGTATGAAAGAAATCTTAGACAACCTTTCTAGGAAAAATCTTGAGTAGATGTCTTAAAATGATCTATTTAGGATCTAGGACTAAATGCGTACAGAATGCGTAACGTAAAATATCAATTATTACAACGCTTAATATAAATGATTACATAATTAAATGCTCAAATGAATAAATGAACATAACATAAAATAAATGCCAAGATAATGAACTGAGAAAGAAAGAGAGAAGAAATAGAGAGACGAAACCACAATTGATAATGGAGTTCGTCCCTAAGGACTATGTCTCCGGGTCCCTCTCCAATGGAGGACCGATCCGATTAGCTCCAAAATCAGTTACAATTGCTTCAAGACCATCTCCTTCAAGCACAGCAGCATGACATTACTCTGATGTGCAAAAACGTCTTCAAATCTCTCGAGCATTCTCTTGCTATCTCACCACCTGGACTTGGAAAATCAAGGCCTATACCCCTCCTTTTATACAAAAAGTTTGCCTAATTAGGCCTAACCACTCAATTAATTGCATAACCTCCCTGATCAGCTCGTATCAGGTCTAATTTGGCTTCTGCAATCTTTTGGTTTTAGGTGGTTTAGGAGGTTTTGTTTATTTTGGCCTAATTTGGCCATTTGGTTAAGTTTTCGGTTTCAAACCTTTAACAAAATCAACAGTCACCTACATATATTTAGCAACTATGCCATGGCCCAACGGTGGCTATTCATTTTGTTAAGGGCGTGGTCGACGGTTCCAACCCCGCCGGCCACGCTTTACACTGAACTCCGCATATTTTCAATAACAAAACAAAACGCTGAATAGTATATGGTTAGAGGGCTTTGGTTGGCGCAACGGTGGAGTCCGAGGTTGTTACGCCGGAGATCGTGGGTTTGAAACCTGTCGGGGTATTT
This sequence comes from Sequoia sempervirens, assembly GCA_007258455.2. Classification (NCBI taxonomy): domain Eukaryota; kingdom Viridiplantae; phylum Streptophyta; class Pinopsida; order Cupressales; family Cupressaceae; genus Sequoia; species Sequoia sempervirens. The sequence continues at coordinate 666,171,855 of VDFB02193867.1, forward strand.
TTGGTAAAACAAACAAACATCTTACCCATCCGCCGAACAAGTGACAGGCCACGTGGCATACCGAGGAGGTGCCATGTGGCAAAACCTGATTCGACTGTCGAAGCCTAGAGGACACGTGTCTGGTTCTCATTCGCTACAAATGTTGACGAGGCAGATGACGTGTCGTGCTCCTATTCGCCCGTGATGCTGACGTGTCAAGCTGACTAGACTGCCACTTCAATGTTGACTAAGCGTACAGATAGCCACGTGTCATCATATGATTGGCTCTGTACCGATGACTCACCTACCACGTGTCAAGTTGAAATCCATCCACTTGGCTTCCGTACTATATGGACTGACACGTCAGCATGATGATGTCATCCTCTGTACCCTCTAGTTGATTGAAGTTTGACTGCTTCTAACTCGAGCATACGATGTCGGATTTCGGCGAAACAAACGCCGTCGAAATCATCTCGACGAGCTCTTCACAATGATGATGCTTCCGTCAATTTTTGAGATGATTATTTTTTTCACCTTCTAGACGCCCCTGAAGCCAGTTTGACTGGAAGTTTGACTAGCTGTAACTTGCACAAACGGAGTCCTTTTCGCCTCGTTCAAGTTGCATTGGAATCAGGACGTCATTCTCTTTCTAATGAAGCTGAAATCTAGAGTATTGGGAACACTTCAATTTTCACTAAAAAATTGTCCCCCGGATCAGGCCTCCCCACTGGAGAGCTTTAGGACCTCCGAAAGCTTGATTACTTGGAAAGTGAGGGTAAAGTTCCCTCACTTTACCAATCTCCATCCATCTTGCTTTGCTTGGATGCATCCCCTTCAGGCCCACTCTGAGGTACTCAACATCTCCTCTTCGTGAAGTTCTGACATTCCTGTCGAGAATAACATCTTCTGGCAACTCTGACATGTACTCTGGTGAAAGGTCATCAACTGATGGAACTTGAATGTCTGAGACTTCATCTAGGATCATTGGAGGCTCATATAGTTTCAAATTCTCAACATTAACAACCGAGTAAATATGCATGTATGGAGGAAGATTGAGGCGGAAGGCATTAGTACCAATCTTCTCAAGGATCTCAAAAGGACCATACCTAATTGGCTTAAGATTTTTACCTTCGCCTTGCATCCTTTCCTTGCTGATATGTAACCAAACTCTGTCTCCAACCTGAAAATGATGATCAGTGCGATGCTTGTCATGGCGAACCTTGTATTTTGCTTGGCTCTATTCTAACCGTGCTTCCACTGCTTGATGAATTGCTTGGACTTTCTGGATGAACTTCAAAGCCTTCTCTGCATCATGGTGTCCATCTTTAACATCATCTTTCCCAAAAGAGAAATCCATCGGTGTCTTGGGCACATAACCAAAGCATGTCTCAAAAGGAGACCTCTTAGTAGAAGAGTGTGATGCATGGTTGTAGGCATGTTGCACATAATGAAGACTCTCATCCCACAACTTAGGATGCTTACTGCAGTAACCTCTGAGTAGATGCACAACTGTCCTATTTACAACCTCTGTCTGTCCGTCAGTCTATGGATGGAAGGTTGTACTCTTCTTCAGTTTGGTGTCCATGAGTCCCCACAAAGTTGACCAAAATTCCCCCAAGAATCGAGAATCTCGATCTGATACAATAGAAGTAGGTAACCCAAAATGAACCCATACAAATTGAAAGTACAAATGAGCTGTCAGTTCAGCAGTGACTTTCTTTTTACATGGCATCAAAATACACATTTTGCTGAACCGATCAACTACTACATACAAATAATCATGTCCCTTCCTAGACATAGGTAACCCCCCAACAAAGTCCATTGACACACTTTCCCATGGACGAGAAGGTACAGGTAGAGGTGTGTACAAACCCAATTTCTTGTTACTAGGCTTACTAGTTGCACACATAACACAACCTCTAATATACTTAGTTACAGTTTCTTGCATAAAAGGCCAATAACAATATTTCTGCAGCTGAATCAATGTTTTGTTTACCCCAAAGTGTCCCGCAATCAATGAGGTATGTGCTTCTCTAATCACCTGTGCTTGTTCATCTTTTGGAACACATAATTTACCCAAGTGATATAACATTTTATCTTGCACATAATAATCTTTCTCTTCTACATGTTTACCATTCATTAAAGCAGCATAGATATCCTTAAAATTCTCATCATTAGCATATTGTTCCTGAAAACTTTCATGAACCATAGAACTATTCTGAAGGATTATCAAAGCATTCATCATAGGAGGTCTAGAGAGCATGTCTGCTACTTTGTTATGGGTTCCTTTCTTATACTTAATAACCAAATGAAACTGTTGTAGAAAACCCATCCACCGAAAGTGCCTACTTTGTTGCAGTTTAGTTTGTGAGTGCAAATACTGAAGTGGCTGGTGATCAGTGTGGATTACAGTTTCTTTCCCCATTATGTAATGTTTCCATTTTTTAACACTCTGAACTAAAGCATAAAGTTCTTTATCATATGTGGGATAGTTACTTACTGCTCCTGAAAAGGTTTCAGAGTGGTAGCAAACTGGTTTACCTCCTTGCATGAGTACTGCTCCCATGGCAAACCCACTCGCATCTGTCTCGATCTCAAATGGTTGATGTAGATCCGGTAAGGCCAAAACTGGTGTGGTGCTCAACTTTCCCTTCAAAGTATCGAAAGCCTTTTGTTGTGGACCTCCCCACTGAAAGTTGCTCTTGTACTGGTTAATGCATGCAATGGTGATGCTATATAAGAGAAATTAGCAATAAATTTTCTCCAGTACTGAACTTCACCTAGGAAACTTCTGACCTCTGTGACTGTACTTGGCTTAGGCCATTTTACAATAGCTTCGACCTTCGCAGGGTCTACTTTCAATTGACCACCCCCTACGACATAGCCTAAGTACACTAAGGATGTCTTAGCAAATTCACATTTAGACATCTTTACATACAATTTTTCTTTTCTCAATACATCAAAGACTTTCTTTACATGACTTACATGATCTTCCCAAGTTCGATTGAATACAAGGATATCATCTAGATAGACTATGACAAAATCATCAATAAAAGGATGAAAATCATTCATGACTCTCATAAAGGTAGCTGGTGCATTACAAAGCCCAAAAGGCATAACCAACCACTCGAACAGTCCCTGTTTTGTCTTAAATGCAGTCTTCCAAATATCATCTTCTGCAATTCTTATCTGATGATAACCACTTCGCAAATCTAACTTAGTGAAATATACTGCATGTTTTAACTGATCAGGTAAATCATCTATTCTGGGAAGAGGATACTTGTTCTTTACCGTTATCTTGTTCAAGGCACGATAGTTGATGCACATCCTCCAAGTTCCATCTTTCTTTGGAACCAAGACAATTGGAGAACCACAAGGAGAAGTACTAGGACAAATAACTCCTTTTTCCACCAACTCTTGAACCTACTTTTAATTTCCTCATTCTGCATAACTGATAAACGGTACATGCCGATATTAGGAAGTGGCACATCCTGCTGTAACTGGATTTCATGCTGTATCTCTCTCTTGGGTGGCAACCCCTTCGGTTCCTGAAACATGTCATCATAAGCGGAAATAATCTTGACCATTTCAGTTTTATGTTTTGGGTCACACCCCTTGAAGGCCTCAGATTTATCATCTTCTTTGGCTTTTACAAGCATCAATACAAAGTTTTTACTTGAATTGACCAACCTCTTCATTTGACCAGCATTAACTAAAGTAAGATTAGTCTTCACCTTATGTGCCCGTACAATGTATTCTACCCCATCTTTAAAAAGATGATACTTATTCTCCCCCCTATAAAAGATTGATTTTCTGTCATAAAGATAAGGACTCCCTAACACAAGCCCACAAATATCCAAAGGGACCACATCGACTTCTACCTCATCTACAAAGTTTGCAGTGATAGCAAATCTCAATTTACATTGTTTAGTTACTTTTAATTGTGCATCATTACAAACCCATCCAAGTGGATATGGTTTTGAATGAGGTGTTGTAGCCAAATTAAGTTTCTTTACAACTTCTTCAGATATTAAGTTGACTTGTGAACCCGTATCAAATAGAGTATCAATCTTAGTGTGTTTTGTTACAACACGAATGTGAAACAAGTCATTTCTTTGCTTATCAATCTTAGGAGAAGATTCTTTACTTGTACTTGCACTGGCATTAGAAAAACTTGCATCAGATGAGAGAGATATACCTTTCCCTTTACCTTGGATTCTAGTAGCAACAATCTTTGTCTCATCTCCGGAGTCAGAACCAAGATCCTATTGAATCACTGTAGTAGTCTTCTGCTTGCCATTGTTACCTCCATATCTTTTCGGCCTCAACTCAGGATGAAGCTTCCAACATCTCAAATCATCATGCCCCTCTTTCTTGCAATGGGAGCATGTGGGTTTCTCACCCTCTTTCTTAGCTGTAGCTGTTTTCTTCCCTTTGCCTTTATCTTTGTCTTTTTATTTCCCTTTAGACTTACCCTCAAACTTAGATGGCTTCTTGGAAAAGTTATCACTAAAAGTATTCTTACCCCTTGACTCTAAATGAGTAGCTTGAACAGACACCTCGTCTAGATTGTTGGGACTCAACATCAAAATAGTGTGCCTAAGGTAAGAATGTAAACCACCAATATACTTAAGTAATGTGTCTTGGGTATACAAGGGAACATTTAGAGCAATGGCCCGTTTCCTAAACTCATGAGTATACTCCTGGACAGACTGCCCCTTACCTTGCCTAAAGGTTTGCCAATTCATGGTTAACTGTTGCATGTAACCTAAAGGGTAGAATTGTTTCCTAAGGGCAGCAACAAACTCCATCCAAGACATATTAACTTGACCATGGCGAGCAATTTCTTCATGAGTTTTACTCTCCCACCAGGTGAGAGCTGTACCTCCCAACCGGAGAGTTGCTAATTGAATCCTAGAAGCATCTTCTACTAGGCCTTGAATCCTACAGTATACTTCTACTTGTTGGACCCAATCATCTAACTTCTCAGCATTTAACTCCCCACAGTATTTAGGTAACTCAAATTTTACATCAAGCTTAATTACAGGCTTAGACTTGCTCTTAAATGGATTTACATTAGAAGAAGGAGAAGGAGAAGGAGGAGAAGAAGGGGGAGAAGAAGAAGAGGGAGAAGATGGAGGAGAAGGAGTTTTTGGAGCTTTCCCCTCTGTGTCTTTTTGATCTTCCTGCTTCTTATGCTTTGAAGAACCTCCCTTTTCGTGCTTCTTCTTTTCAGCATAAAGTTCATCCACCATTGCCTTCATGTCAAGAAATAGCTTCTGGAAATCCTTGACACTAAGCTCTGAACTTTGTCCACCTTTTTCTTCCATCTGTGATGGTTGATTAGCTCTTCGTCTTCCGATCTCTAGATTGTACTCTTCGAGTTCTCCTTCGCCTCGTTGCAACCTGGATCTTGTTAGCATTCAAATTGCAATACAAGCCACACACAAAGCTCTGATACCAACTTGATCTATTTAGGATCTAGGAATAAATGCGTACAGAATGCGTAATGTAAAAGATCAATTATTACAACGCTTAATATAAATGATTACATAATTAAATGCTCAAATGAATAAATGAACATAACATAAAATAAATGCCAAGATAATGAACTGAGAAAGAAAGAGAGAAGAAATAGAGAGACGAAACCACAATTGATAACGGAGTTCGTCCCTAAGGACTATGTCTCCGGGTCCCTCTCCAATGGAGGACCGATCCGATTAGCTCCAAAATCAGTTACAATTGCTTCAAGACCATCTCCTTCAAGCACAGCAGCATGACATTACTCTGATGTGCAGAAACGTCTTCAAATCTCTCGAGCATTCTCTTGCTATCTCACCACCTGGACTTGGAAAATCAAGGCCTATACCCCTCCTTTTATACAAAAAGTTTGCCTAATTAGGCCTAACCACTCAATTAATTGCATAACCTCCCTGATCAGCTCGTATCAGGTCTAATTTGGCTTCTGCAATCTTTTGGTTTTAGGTGGTTTAGGGGGTTTTTTTTATTTTGGCCTAATTTGGCCATTTGGTTAAGGTTTCAGTTTCAAACCTTTAACAAAATCAACAGTCGCCTACATATATCTAGCAACTATGCCATAGCCCAACGGTGGCTATTCATTTTGTTAAGGGCGTGATCGACGGTTCCAACCCCGCCAGCCACGCTTTACACTAAACTCAGCATATTTTCAATAACAAAACAAAACGCTAAACAGTATACGATTAGAGGGCTTTGGTTGGTGCAACGGTGGAGTCTGAGGTTGTTACGCCGGAGATCGTGGGTTCGAAACCCGTCAGGGTACTTTTGGTAAAACAAACAAACATCTTACCCATCCGCCGAACAAGTGACAGGCCACGTGGCATACCAAGGAGGTGCCACGTGGAAAAACCTGATTCGACTGTTGAAGCCCAGAGGACACGTGTCCGGTTCTCATTTGCTACAAATGTTGATGAGGCAGATGACGTGTCGTGCTCCTATTCGCCTGTGATGCTGACGTGTCAAGCTGACTAGACTGCCACTTCAATGCTGACTGAGCGTACGGACAGCCACGTGTCATCATATGATTGGCTCTGTACTGATGACTCACCTGCCACGTGTCGGGCTGAAATCCATCCACTTGGCTTCCGTACTGTATGGACTGACACATCAGCATGATGATGTCATCCTCTCTACCCTCTAGTTGATTGAAGTTTGACTGCTTCTAACTCGAGCATACGATGTCAGATTTCGACGAAACGAACCCCATCAGAATCTTCTCGACGAGCTCTTCGCGATGACGCTACTTCTGTTGATTTCTGAGATGATTATTTTTTTGCCTTCTGGACGCCCCTGAAGCCAGTTTGACTGGAAGTTTGACTGGCCGTAACTTGCACAAACGGAGTCCTTTTCGCCCCGTTCAAGTTGCGTTGGAATCAGGACATCGTTCTCTTTCTGATGAAGCTAAAATCTGGAGTATTGGGAACACTTCAATTTTCACTAAAAAATTGTCCCCCGGATCATAAAAGGATGACCAAGAACAAGCATTCTTTGGACATTATAGCAATGAAATGGGTTATGGGGAGGAATTTCCTTGAGTATGAGGACAAATACAAGGTTAAAACTGACATGTGCTCTCATTTTGTTTCATCCATGCTTGACAGCTAGGTTCCCAAGCCATTGGTTCTTTGTCTGGTGCTTAAGATATTTCTGAAGAAGTATTGGGTGGTCTTGGAGAGGTGGTGGGAAATGCTACATTTGGTATAGGCTTGCCAATGGAAAGTGACCTCTAGAAGTACATTGAAGAAGAAATAGTAGTACCATGGGTGTCATTCCTAAGCATTTTTTGCATCCAATCACAAGAACACCATCAAAGGGTAACCCATGCATGCCACTTGTTCACTATTACAACATGGTGCCATTCTACGATGTTGAATGGTACACAGAATTCAAGAACCTGGTGCTCCCTCTGCTGCTCACCCTTGCTCCTATGAATGTTGTTGTTGGTGCCTAGAAAACCTTTCATGCCTTAAGAAACCTTTTTTTTGTTAATATTTTTTGTATATATGCCTAGAAAAAGGATTTTTACCGTAGATATATATGAAGAAAATAAAAAATATATGAATATACTCTAAATTCGTGGCCTCAAAGCCATTTTGACAATGTACTTATCAAAGCATATAATTAAAATAAAACTTATATTAACATTATGTCTCCTTTTTCTTACGGTTCTGTAATGTGGGCTCTCTTTCTTTTCCTACATTTATGTGTTCATTTCAATTTTGCATATGGGTTGCATTTATTTTCCTCTACTCTTTGCAACAATTGGTTCTATTAGTTTCTACATCCTTACACTATAGAATTTAATTATTGAAAGACCGGCCAACAAAAAACACAAAAGAAAGGTAATTACACTACTCACATATTTACACTGGTAGGATTATTTTAAAGCTTAATTGAACAATTTTAGGTGAATCATGTTAACATGAATCCCCAATGTTTCTTGCTCCATTTTTTCTGATTCGAATGCATTATGTTGGTTGCATTGAATTATTTTGAAAGGGCCCTCCCAGAGGCTATCGAACTTTCTTTGTTGGCCTAGCTTTGCAGCCCTTTCATTGAATTATAGCACTAAGTCCCCACATTTTAGACCTTGTTCTGAAGCTTTCTTGTAAAACCATTTCTTAACCACCTGTTGGTGGTTGGACATGGCTATTAGGGCCTTTTCCCTTTTTTCTTGCACTTCCAACAACTCAACCAACCAAACCTCCATGGTGCCATTTTGTTCCACCTCAAGAGATTTGAGCAATTGTAGTGCTAGAATCTCCATGGAGATAGGTAATAGCACTTCTTTTCCATATACTAGATCGTACGATGAAGTCTTAAGGACTTTCTTGGGAGTTATATGGTCCACCTAGAGCACTACCTGAAGGTTTTTATGCCATTCTTGCTAGTAGTTGACTCAGCCAGGCCATTCCCCTGTGCATAGTAGTTTGATGATGTTTTTAAGAATATGAAATTCGTGAGTGTGAATTTACATACCTTAGAGCCTAGGAAAGCCTTGGTGTTTTTAGAGATGATGGTTTTGGGTTGGCTGAATCTCATCACCAACTCCTCAAGGAAGTCACTATCTCTGCGTATGTGTAGGATCATGATGGGCCAAAAAGTGGCGATATGATGGGTATTTGTAGGGTATGTGGGTGACGAATTTTTTTCTACCCAAAATTGATGAAATGAAAAGGGTTTTTAAAGGAGATTCCCAAATTTCCACCAATATAAATTATGCTTTACTTTGAGTTTAATAAATAATTATTATTCATTTTCTATTTGAATTACAACTAAAGTCCTGATTGATAGGCTGATTGAAAAAAATCTATAGCTTTCAAACGGTATCACATTTTTGTAATCCAAAACATGCATCACATTCTATTCTTCGCATACTATAGGATTAAAAAAAATAAAAAATTCATGAAGTTTTGACCAAGTTAAGGTGGTCAAACATACAAGTTTTTATATTTTTTAAAAGTTGTAATAAAAATTCATAATTAATTATTTACTTGGAAAAAAATTACAAAAAAATATGCATCACATTTGGACATGAGTCCTCTACTTATGTATAAAATATTATAAAAAAAATTATTATTTTATTGTGGTTAGGGTGGCCAAAAATACACCTACTTCTTAGTTTTTCCCTGAAATTTAAGTACTACTGAATTGAAATTTCAAATTTTCCTCAAATAATTTTTATTTTTTTAAATAAACCTAGTAGTTTAGAAACTACATTCAATTTTCTACAGATTCTATTCTTACATATTTTTGAAATAATATAGATAACTTATTCAATTTTTTATGTCAAGTTTCCTAACTCTAATTTTTCTAAATTTTTTGCCACTTAAGGGCTTTTTTTTTCCATGATGATCCTACACATACCCACATTCTTTAGGGGCATTCTTCAATTCATCTGGTGAAGTATTATGTGGCCATTAGGATCCATTTGTGTCTAAAACTAGAGGTGGGATTGATCATTTCAATGAAATCAAGGCCCCATTGCACAAATGGCTCATCAACCACTATCAAATTGAGAGGCATTGCAGAATTTTTTATTCTTCCTGCAAAGAATTGACATTCCTTACAGGATTTTACCAAGGAGTATGAGTTTTTGAATAGCATAGGCTAGAAGTTCCCAACACACATGATTTTGATGGTTGTGGTCTTCATAGAGAAGTGTCTGCTTGCAGGATTGTTGTGGAAAGTGTCGAGAATCCTTTTTTCCTATTCTATGGTGACACACCACAATAGAACACCATTTAAGTTCCTTTTGAAAATTACCCCTTCGACATGAGTGCATATCTATTGTTCTATAGTTAGTAGAATCTCTTCTTTTGAGAAGGGAGGCCCGATGGGTATTTTATGGTATGCATGAATCTCACCCTATCTACCAACCAGTAGTCTACAAACTTAGATTCATTCATTAGAACCATCTTTGGTTGCTCTTCTTCGGCTATCATTTATTCGTCATGTGTTAGATACTTGCACAACCCTCTTCCTTGCATAGTCTTTGTAGGCTTGACCTTAATGTTGTATTCAAGGATCTTAGTGATCCAATTAGCTCTCTTTTTGGTGATTTCTCCTTCCATGATGTATTCATGCACACTGGAATGCATGACATAAACAATCACCTTATTGCAAGATATTAGGTGTCCAAACTTCTTGAGTCCCTTAACTATTGCAAAGGCTTCTAGGAGTGAAATTTTATCGGATGTTCTTCCTTTCCTTAATCATCTTTCTAAGTTAAGATAGTAGAAAAATTTGCTTGATTTGCTACTAAATGCATACATTATGAAGTCCTTTGATAGGTCTGGATTAACCAGCACAGGTTTGAGAAAATAGCATCCTTAACCTTCTCAAAGGCTTCTCTAGCTTCTTTAGTCCATTTGAATAATTGATCATTTTTTAGCATTAGGGTGATTGGCCTAATTATTCACACAAAATTTGAAATAAATTTTCACACAAAATTTACCTTCCCTAGGAAAGATTGGACTCCTTTTTTTTTACCGATAGGGGAAGTTATTTGATTGCTTTCACCCATTTGGGATCAATTACAATTTCTTCTTTGAACACTACGTGCCCCAATAGCTTGCCTTGCAATACTCCAAAGACACATTTTTTCATATTCAAGGATACCCTGAACTCCTACCATTTTTTGAAAACCATCTCAAGGTGATCGTAATGATCATCCTTATTTTTAGAGAATACAGTCAGATCATCCAAATATATCAAGATAATCTTGTTAATCAATTCATTGAAAGTGATATTCATTGCCTGCTAGAAAGTGGCTCCCGCATTTGAAAGGTCGAAAGGCATTTTAGCATATGTGAATGTTCCCCACTTGAAAGTGAATGTTTTTTTGTTTTGGTCTTCTTCTTTGAACCGAATCTAATTGTAACCGAAGAAACCATCCAATAGAGAAAACATTTATGATCCTACGACTATTTACAAGATTAACTCCATGGAAGGCAACAGGTAGTGATATTTTTGGGATGCTCTGTTCAGGTCCCGAAAGTCAATACACAGGTGGATATCTTTGTTTTTCTTTTAGACCAGGACCAAGTTGGATACCCATGTGTTGTGCTTGATTGAGAAGACAATATGAGATTGAATTAGCTCTCGCGACATCAATTCTTCAATCTTCAGATTCACTGGCCTCTACTTTTGGTGGACTAGTTTTGCACCTTTTTTCAACTCTATTATATGTTGGATTATGTTGGGATTGTATCCTTTAAGGTCATCACATGACTAGGCCACCACTCCATAAATTTTACAAAAGTTGATGAGCCTCTCCTTATCATGATGCAGAACATCTTTCCCAACTTTGAGCTTACTTCCATCTCCAACCTAAAGGTCCACATAGTCACTTTTATCTGCTACAAACTTCCTTTTATCATTTCTCACATTGTCATAATCAAACATGTTTTCGAGGGTGACCAATCCCTTTGAAAGATTATTGGACTTCAACTGGATGATCTGTCTGTCATAGGCCTCAACAATCTTCTGTTGGAGTTGATCGACAAAATCTCTTGATTGTTGAATGAACGAGGTGATATGTTCATCACTTTCAAATACTTTCCAGCTCTGATCATTATCTGGAATTTTCAATCAGACTATCACTTGTACAAAGTATTCAATGTGAATTAGGTCAGAGTCAAGGTCAAATTGAGACCCGACTACGGCCATGCAGTTTGCATCACTATTTTGTTCTCGGGGCACTGTTTGAATGTTCAAGGCTTCAAAACCCTCAATTAGGTCCTAGACCCTATGTCTATAGGATCTCATGTAGACACTACTTGTAGCGGAAATCCCTCGAACTTGGTGTACAACTAGTTCAGTATCTTTGAACACCATTAATTTCTTGATGCCCATACACTTCACAAGGCTTAACCTTGCACTAGGCCTTCATATTCAGCTTCATTGTTTGAAAAAGTGAACTAGAAATGAAAATACCTTAGTGTCTTTTCATTGTGTGGGGATATCAAATTAAACATATCTTGGGTCCTATGCTGACTTTGCATCTAGCTCCGTCAAAGTGTAGCATCCATAGTTCTAAAGTTTGATCACTTTCAAGTTCTTTTATGACCTTCAAAAGTACTTGATCTTCATCATAGATGAAATAGGTGCCTAACTCAGTAGCATGATAATTTTTGAAAGGATCAATGTCTATGTATTCACTCAAGAGGACCTCTTCTTGATTGGTCCAATCTCCAGTCACTTTTTCATCTTCTAGGAACTTGGTGCAGTATGTCTCCTCAGTGAAAGAGGTATGAGTAGCCTCAAAGTTAGTCATAGGTTCATCAGCCACATGTTTTGAATGCAAAGTTTTGGACACTATTTTCATTTTGGCTCTATGCTTGGTCCTTAGTATCAAATGTGACTAGTCCAGAGAAAGATACCTTCCTATCTTTGAAGTGAATTCTCGAGATAGGCAAAGACTGAACATGGGGGGAATGTCTATGATCACAGTATCTTGTAGAAATTTGATACTAGGGCAGGAGAACAAAGTCAAGGGGAGGTCTTTGATGACACCTACAGTTTTGAATTTGTTCCCATCATGTTGCATAACCCCTCTCTTTAAAGGTTCATAGCTAAGTCATAGGGCTTCAACTATCTGCTTGGGAATGACTATAGTGCTAGCACCAGAGTCGATCATGCCATGGTGTAATAATTTCTCCCCCACAATAAGAGTTAGGAAGAAGGGTTTAGGCTTTGATTTATCTCTAACCTTAGTAGAGACTTCCTCTATGTTATTCGTGAGAACTTTGGCAAGATGTGGTAACTCAAGAACCTTCCCTTTGAGCGATTGCTCTGTTGGCTCAATAATTAGATCCTCCTAGAGAGCCTTTTGTAGCAATTTCTTCTATTCCATGATAGCTAATATATCCCAAAGAAACACATTAGCGAATTATTTTTCAATTTATCCACCATATTGAATGGTGGTAGATTTGGAGGCTTCTGCTCCTTATATCTTGTTATAACAATTTCCCTTTACAACAAACATGGTTGTGCCACTGCGGAGGTACTGGGTGTCTGGTCAAAAGCACTTTTGGGCTATGGACTAACTATTTGTAGGACAACTGGTTTTCCTGTGAACCTCCTTTTTGAGAAAGTGTTGTAATCAGACTATACTTGTGATGTTTTCGATGTGGATGCATCATTCACAAACACCACCTCTTCTTCTTCTATCCATGAGAAGAGTGCATGATTGAGAGCAATATTTTTTTCTTCCTCTAGGGACACCCCTTGTATTTGTGCGGTGAGCATCGCATTGTCCATTTGTGGAGAGGCATATACATAACCTCCTTGGTCTGATGTTGTGCCTTGGTTGCGCTGCTCTGCCACCTTTTGTTGTAGGTTTCCATGCAGGCGGTTTCAAGGCATATGTGAGTCACCACAAGGGAAGCACCAGGGGTTGGTGTCATCAATTAAATTGCTTTTCCCCACCGTCAGCTCTCTACTCGAGCTTGGGTTAGCACTCTGTAATGGAGAAGACACGGGTACTATTTGATTCATTGTCTACATTTGTGGATTTGTGTGAGCTCACCTCCTTGGAACTAGTTTTGTTGGTAAGAAGATATTCCACCCTGATAATTCTGATAGGTTGGCTTTGAAGAGGTGGCCTGGTTTCACTTGATGACGGTTAATTCATTAGCCATAGCCCACAACATCTCCTTGACATCGCTTATATCATCTTTTAAAGATCTGGATGTAGAAGCGACATTTTGTGGGGCACTTGAATATGTGTACATGAATTGGGGAGGTGTGAATGCACTAGTAGATGGCATCTCTTGAGAAAGAATCAATATTTATGGAAATATAGGCATGATGGGCCAAGGCAGAAACTTTTTGACGTCTATTAGATTTTTCTCTTCCTTGACTATGATGTTGTATGCATCTAGTAGAGTGGTTTTGCTAAGAGACTAGATCATCATTGAGATGTCAGTGTTGATATATTTCAAGTAGAAAATGAATGCCAGCTTGGCCAGTGAGCAAATAGCAACCTAGATTCTCTGTCAAGTTGTGTGGAATTAGGCATTGAAGTCAGTCATGGCTTCGTGTGGGGCTGGTTTTATGATTTCCAGCTGATGATATTGTGAAGACCTATCTCTGTCATTAAAGAATATTTCACAGAAAGGGTCTGTAAACTAATCCCAGGTACAAATAGTATTAGCCTATAGAGTGTAGTACCAATCTAGCACCATGCCCCTAAAAAAGGATGCAAGCAACCTTAGCACCACATTTTGGGTGGTGATTCCATTCATCAAACACACGTTTGCCACATCTTGCAAATGTTAAGATGGTCATTAGGGGAATTTTACATAAAAAATTGACCTCCTAGGGATGATATTATCAGCTTTTTGAGTTATCAAAAATCAATTAAAAGATGACATCAACCATTACAGTGACATCATCCAAAATAAAAATAAAATTATTTATAAATTATAAAATAAAAATTTATAAAATCTTATGAATTAACTCATGATGGTTAATTTAACTTTACATATCCTATTCTATCTTGTTCATCTTTCTAAATATAAAATATTCTTTTTGTTTTTTAGATTTATATTATTAAGTTCTATTATAGAAATTATTATGTTTTAAAAAAAATATTTTCATTCTTAAAAAAATATATATATAAAAAGAATTTCAAAAATATTTTTAAAAAAATTTTTTTAAAAATATTTTTAAAATGTGGAATGAAATTAATTTGTAATAAAATTCATCTATGCTTCTTATTATATAAAATTATTTTTATGAAACAAATTCAGTCCATTTTTCTTTTTTCATTTTTTTTTGCAAGTTCAAGCATCATAAAAATTGGCTTAAAGGGAACATATCAAAGTGAGGTGTTTAGTTCTTTGTTTTTCCAACACAAAAACTTAAAAATATGTTTGCTGCAATTTCATTTTTAAAAAATCAAAATATGTTTGCTGCAATTTCATTAAGCAAAATAAACCAAAACCCCATTATTGTCTTTTATAAAAACTAAAAAATTAAATTGTAGTCAAAATAGTACTCGAATATTTGGAATGAAATTAATTTGTAATAAAATTCATCTATGTTTCTTATTTTATAAAATTATTTTTATGAACAAATTTAGTCCATTTTTCATTTTTCATTTGTTTTTGTAGGTTCAAGCATCATAAAAATTGGCTTAAAGGGAGCATATCAAATCACAATATTTGAGGTGAGGTGATCAGTTGTTTGTTTCCAACACAAAAACTAAAAAATATTTTTGTTGCAATTTCATTAAGCAAAAAAACCAAAACCCCATTATTGTCTTTTATAAAATACGCCAAAATATATTTCAATGCAACATATATAATTTACATTGCCTCTTTCCTTCAATTTTTTTTACATGGTCTTTAGATAAATGGGTTTTTTTTCTTTCAAGTGAACTAATTTGGAAGCAATATAATCTTCCCTCCCACTTCAGTCCAAGCCCTCAACAACAAAAGGTTTTAAGACATTAACTCTAACTAATATTCAATTACAACTATTCTTAAACATCATCTAGTTAGGTCAATTTTGGCCAATAAAAATATGAGAAATATTTACCACTTTTTGGTGTGGATGAAATGTAAAATTACTATTGATTGTTTAACCATTGAGCAAAATAATGTTTATGTAAAGTTTTTAGTTCTTGTACTGGGGGACAACTATTTCCATTTTCATTTTAATTTATCAAAGTTTTGAACAAAAAAGAAAATTTATATCATGGTATGCTTACATTTCAGCAAAGAACCCAAATGCATGATACATTAAAAAAACTTTAAAAGCCTATCCCCAACATTTTTTCATTAGATTTCTTATAATTTTATCCATCATTCCATCATATATCAATTTTTGGATGGTTTAATAATGCAATTAGGTAATTGCCAAACAAAATTAAAGAATGGGCAAGCCATGACATTTAAAAAACACTCATTATGTATTTATAATCAACTAAATATATACAATTTTCATGTCCAATAAATATACCACATATTGAATGCTTCCCTACAAGCAAGAGAAGCATACAGTGACAATTAAATATTAAATGATAATCACTTAGAGATAGCAGATAAATATTGGGAGGGGAATGCCATTATTTTAAAAACATGGGGCAAAGATCTTTAAAGATGACTATATTTTCAATCATTTGATAAAATTCAATGCATATACACATATTAAGCCTTATTTTTGTTTCTCTTTGCCTTATAATTACTTCTTTGGGATTTGATAAGATTTTTTTTTAATCAAAAAACTTAATTTTTTTTATGTAAAAATAAAAAAACTGTGAATTTACTGGTTTATTTCTTAAATTCTTAGCTTTTGTCAACCAAATTTCAACATTTTAGGAAAATCTAGTGTAATCTATATGATATATCCGAGAAACCTATAAAGAATTTTCCCAATTTTCAAAACATGTTTCTAGGAGATGTATACTATAGACATACAAAGAAACTTCATCTAAATTTTTTTCTCTGTTTTATAATTACAATTTCCCAATGGCTTAGGAAAGACTCTATTTTTCATTCGTAGAGAGAATTGATCCCTTGTTGATGCGCCTTCTTCTCTTACATCTATCCATCATTGCAAAATCCATGTCACCTTTACTATTGTTAACTTAATGTTAGTTTTTCTTGTTAAATTCACCTTTCCACATTAGCCAACTGCTCACCTTGTCCTTCACACAGTCTTTATCTTTTAACTCAATGACTATTTTATTATTTCCTCTTCACTTTTTTCTAGCATGTACAACCATAATTTATACAAATGGTTTTTTTAATACATATATAAATGGCTAGAGTTTCAGTCCCATGCCTTGTTCAGTGTGGAAATATACAAAAATTAATTCATGAATTCAATTGAAGATTGAACTAAATGTCATTGTGATGAAGAAAAATATATTATTATCAATATTACCTAGTATATGTATAGTTTCAATAAAAATAAAAAATAGTATTTAATGCACTCTTTTGATTCTCAAACCATTTTGTGCGTGTTTGGAATTCACTACACTCCATGAGAGTACATTTCTTTTAGACATTTTACAAAATAGTTCATAAGCATTGTCTATACTTTTACATTTTGGATAGATTATAACAGTAATCCATTAAAGGGTATGGACATCCATTAAAGATTATATTATTCTCTTTTTCTTCTCTTTCATCTTGCATTGAATTCTCTTACAGCAACATGAATGCTATTCATATTTGTAATCTTTTTCTTTTGGTTAAGTCTATAAAGCATGCATCTATAGAACCAATGACTCATTTGGATCAATGGGTTAGATGGTACTGATCCTCCACCATGCTGAGTAGACCTATGATAAGTAGTCCTTGCTAGCTTATGAGACTTCTCCATTCCCTTGTATTCCAAATTCTCAAGCTTCCATACTCTTTAGCAAACCAAGGACCATGTGCATAGAAAATGTATTGAAAAACACCAAGGGAAAAGAAAATAATTAGAATCTAATACAAATTACACTAGAATATTTATATAAAACATATAATAAATTAAAAAATCATATGAATTCTTACCATGTAATGAGTGATTTCATTTTCTCCCCATGCTAGAAGAAAAACCTTTGTAAACTTTGTTACAACTTCAATAAATTGTGTATCACCTTTAGTGATGATACAATGGCATCGGGGTGGGGATGAGAGCACTCATTTTTTCTACGTAAATTTATAAGAAAAAAAATTAAAATACCAAAAAGGAAATAAAAAATAAAACCAAAAAAAGAAATTTGAAAAAACAAAAAAGAAATTAAAAACTATTGAAGGAGAAAATGCAAAGAAAATCACATGAACTAAAAAGACATTTGAAAAATAAAATTAAAACCAATTTAAAAATAAAAATAAAACCAAATAAGAAATTGGAAAAAAATGGAAACAATTGGAAGGAGAAAAAGTTGGAGAAAATCACCAAAAATATCAAACCAAAAAAAAATGGAAAAATTAAAAAATATAAATGATGGAAGAAAAAACAAAGTGAGAAAATTAAATAAACTATGGAAAAGAGATATCCCTTGACTACTTTAGATATATATTTTTTAATATAAATATACTAGTATATAAATTTTATATAAAATAAAATATTTAAAGTTACTTTTACTTTACCATTTTTAAAATAAAAACAAATAATCAAAGAAAAGAAAGTGAACTTGAGTTTAAGATTTTTTAAATAAAAAATAATAAAAGAAATAATCTAAAATGAAAAGTGAACTTGAGTTTGTCAATAAAAATATATGTTACCACTTTTAAAAAAATAATGGACTTGAATTTTTTAAGGAATTATAATAAAAACATGTGTCCCCACTTAACTCAAGTAGTTAAGTAATTTATATTTTTTATATTTAAATAATTTGTGTTATTTGAGATAATTTTTGTTTTTTAGAGTTCCTTAGGAGGCCTATTTTTTATGTAAATTTTCTCTAATGGTTCTTGAGCCATCTCTGATGAACTTAGGTATGGCCTTTAAAGCAGAGACTGGAATAGGGGCCCAAATGGAAGGTGCTACTGGTGCTATGAGAGGACTTCTGGCATCTCATGCCATGAAACACCCCTTCAGATGTTGAATGAAGTAGCATTATTCCATGCAATTTTTCTCCACTAACAACAAAATCATCAGTGCTCAATTGAAAGTCACATAATTTTACAATAGGATTAGGGCAGCATTTTTAAGCACTAAATTATTATGAGGCATTGTTAAATACAATGGGTCACTACAATCTTGTAATTGCAAGGAACTGGAAGGTAATACTTCTATTGCACTAAATTCAAATATGGATTTATGGCAATTTTCAATGTGTTATGTTGAAACATTAATAATTGTTGGAATAAGGCTGCCATGTCTAATAATTTATAGACCATAGAAAATATATGGAGCATTGATAGACAATTTTTAAAAAAATTAAATTTAAATCACTCCTGAAAATAATTTAATTCTATTTCCTAATATAGTAAATCTTGAATAGACCTAAGTTTAATCACAATAGTTTATGTGTAACTTCAATAGACATCAGATATTGCATTTATATGGCTTACCTTTGGACTGGAAGAGGTCATATTTTCCCTTCTCAACACTTTTATGGCAATGCTTTGTCCATTTTGTGCCAACCCTTTTCTTTGTGAAGGTTTCTCTCTGTAGAAAAACTCTTTTTACTTTTACCTCCCACACAATATACCGTGAAATTTTCTTTTTCTTTTTTTCAATTCATGTATATTCTATTTTTGCAAAAATTCCTAAATGAATGCTTTTCCCCAAAATTCACCAAAATAAAAAAATAAGGAAGAGTTCTTTTGTTTTTCGATAGCAGAGGAACAAGTGGCAATTTTCACAAATTTCAATTTACACCTGGCAATCATCTTTTACCCTGCTTAACCACTTGGAGGAATTTAGAGAATTAAGAAATCTACCCTCCACTAAGGTTTAATTTCATCTATGGGTAAAAATTTCATAAATTAATATTTTACCCACTAAGAATGCATTATTACATTAAAATAAATTAAACTAAACTTAAGCTTACCCCATTTAACATTTTATCAGGTAACATTAAATCATCCATTTCATCCCGAGTTTTCTAAAAATATATTTATATTTTTGAATAAATTTCTTAACAATTAAATAATTAATATTATTAATTAAATAAATAATATTATTTAAGTAACTAAACAATATTATTTAATTAACTAATTATAAATTTACATAGCTAAAATTAAAATATTATTTTATTTATAATTAATAAAATTAAATACTGACAATTCAAATAATATTCTTTTTAATTTTACAAACATCATTTAAAATTTTCAAATTTATCTAATATTTTAATCAAATCCTTGCAAATTCCGCAAATCACTTTACCAATTAAGCTTCATACTTAATTAAATTAATAACCATCACTAAATGGTGATATCACATCTGAATAAAATGATAAACACATCAAAATTTGTGACTTAAAAGGAACAACATGAAATAGTACCATACCATAACAGGACAAAATATTGACGGATGACATCATCAACATTGACAGGATGACAGACACAGATGAGGACACTTTCTTTTCAAATCCTTAAACCATGTCATATCCATTGGGTATGTTAGGAACGCTCAAACCCGATAGTGCGAGTGGAGTCGGTGACTGATACTTGCAGCCCTACATAAAACCAAGTGTTGAAACAACATATATATATAATGCAAAAAACATTGTGAGAGAGAATTGCAATGTCGTAGGGCGCTCATAGATGAGCGATGCAACATTGTCCCTCTCACCCGAACCTCAAATAATAGGACATCATAAATATCATGAAATGAGTATTAAATAATTTACGTAGCCACACAATATGGCATAATCAGGTAAAGAAAAGCACCATGCATGATTATATCATCAACATTGTAAAACAGTATCATGTGCATCCAAGAAAAACATAGGTCAAACAAGTGATACAATCACCAATGTAATCACGAGTATGCATCAATCATAATATATCATAATAGAACAATATCAAGAGAGGCACTACAAATGCATCAAGCATAAATAGTATCTAAACAAAAACAACCACACACACATAAAGGTATCATAGGAGTATAGTAACATGAGAGGCACCACATCCTCCCCCCTAGGGCTAGGCTTACTCTTGGAAGCCAAAACACAAAAAGGAAAAAGTCCCTTGAATGTGAGATACATCCTCCCAACTCGACTGCTGATCCATCATATCACAACCATAAATCGATAATTTCATGACCATCAGAGTGAGATAGATTGTCATGCAATCCAATCCAAAATGGTAAAACAAGCACCAAAAGGGTCTCAAAATACATAATATATTATAATGAGTATCAGTGCAATAAAAGCAACACGAGAAACACTACATCAGTCTCCTATACAACAAGAATTATCATGAGCTCCCGAGCCAACTACCTGTTTGCTACATGCAGTCTCCACATCTATGCCCTGATGCTCTACCTAGCAATCATCAGCTACTGCAATCGCTTTGTAGAATCTATTTGCATTGAGGTGTTGGCTCTGTGATTTCTGATCTCTGACTGAATTCAAGTGTGTTCCTCTGAGGACATTTCCTAGCTATGTGGCTTTGTTGGCCACAAGTGAAACATCCTACATTTCCACCATTTCCTCTACCTCAAGGAGGTGCACTATTCTGCTAAAGTTGACCCCTACTAGCTGTAGTCTGAGTACTCTAAGTTGGCTGGTCAAGTCAATAAAGTTGGGCTTGCAACCAACTATGAATTCTCCTAGACAAAAGATGACCACCAAGCTAGACACCAATCATCCAAGTCTCATCCTCCAAACCAACACTATGACTATGGAGGGTAGGAGAAATTTCCCTTAAGAGGTCCATTATAAGTCTCACTACAGCTAAAACACCTCTTCTCCTAGGGAACCTTTCTCTTTCCCTAACCATTTGTTGATTTCTCTCCTATTATTACATCCTTTCCACAACCCTTTTCAAATCTTCTTTCACTCTACTCTTTTTCATAGATCACATGATGCTAAATAGCAATGACATGAGCATTGTGATCAATTAACAATTTCACTTAAAAAATTCACTAGGACAACATAATGGGCTTAGATGAAACCAAAGTGCCTAGTGTATGAACCTAGGCTCTGACACCAATCATGTGACATGACATTATCACCAACATTGTGTCAGAACATTAGTGAGTTGTGGCATTGTATCCATTGCATATGTCAGAACACATGCGGATATGATGTATATAATACATATATGAGAATATCAATATGGGGCTACCCATGCTTCACCTCTCATACGAATGAGGTTGACTCGCTAATGCCAGCTCAAAGTCCCTATGAATGGCTAGGTATAAACTAACAATCCAATGTTTTTGTACTCAAAATTGTGGGGTTTAGGCTAGCACATGCGGATCAAGTACCTTGATCCATCATAAGGGAAAGTAGTGAATATGTTTCCTTAGGATCGGTTGAGCTAAGACCACTCTGCGTCGCATTGTGCATATGCTGCATACTCTTCCCAAGAAAATTTGTGACTGCTACTACCCCTTCACGGATTGAGGGGCTAGAGAACCAAAAGAAAAGAATCTACAAAACTATCTTTTGGCTACTCTTATGTATATATAGATTTTCAACCACATGTGGGTTGGCCCTTAATCAGGTAACAAACATAAAAACACACAAAATGGTATGGTTAATCCCACACCAAATACCACATATTCTGAATGGATGGGTACACTGTATCACCATCCCATGAGCCCTATGGGTTTTGGTACCACAAAACAAGTATAGGGTATTCACAACACTCAACCAATACATAGTTATTGGTTTCTCACATTTATAGGGGAAAACAATTACATACACAATTCACTAAGTACACTTATTTCCATCAACAATGTGATTCAATTATATATATATGATTTATCTTGATTTTGGAATACTATATAACTGGCAATGGCTATAAGTTAATATAAATGTCTATGTGATCTATAATTTTATATTTTTGCTGCCTTTGGATATCTTCTATCATAAGGCAACAATTAGGTGAAACAATATATATAGTTATGTGTCCATTCATTTATTTATATATATACATATGTGACTGTGAGTGCGTTGAATTGATGGGGTCCAATTGCAATTTATGAATTTATGTTTATATGTGTAAATATATTAATATATTATATGAATTATAATTAGAAGCAATTGGTTATGTTAAATATGTGTGTATAGGTTGTTCAGTTGTAAATCAGTATGTTGATTGAAAATTTGCATTATTTTATATCTATTTATTTATGTATGTACGTTTATGAGTAACTTTCTTAGAATCTTTGAATATTGTTTTGTAGACAACAAGCTTAATTGTTTGGTTCAAAATTAGGTGGTCTCTTTTAATAAGAATATATTAATCTTTGCAACTTAGTGATTTTTATTAGATAGACCAGTGGAGAATTTTCGAATTTTCAAAGTGAAATTGATTTCTTTATATTCAATTAAGTCATTTATGTCAATCTATCAATGAAGATAAATAAATTAGTTAGCTTATATTGGGGGATAAATGTTACCTTATGATATCTTTTGTTAAATTAGAATTGTAAATCGTTGAATATTACTAAAAGAATAATCTTAATATTAATATTTATATCGATAGTTTTAATTCTTGATTTTAAAGATAAATATATGTTTATTTGAGTTTAATAGGTGGTTACTTCTCACAAATTTATGGATTTAAGAAATCTAACTTAAATTACCATATTTTATAGTTTAAAGATTTTTTGCATTGATATAGATAAAAATGTTTTTTGTTAAAATAAGGAAATGATCTAAGTAATTAAATAGAATGTTTGTGGTAAATAGATGGTAAAGAGTAGAGTTAATTAATTTGAGAATTATATCATGATGTAATGAAGGCATGTTGTTACCCAGTTAGGTTATTTTTCATTATGGATTTGGCGGGGGGTAAAAATGAGTGTCGTGAATATTGGGCAAGTACATATAAATTAGTTTTAATTCCAAGTTATTTAAAGTTAAATTTATTTACAAATTCCTTACTATTAGATTGTGATTTGCGTATAAATTTTATATGTTGGATTTAAACTAGATTTATTTAGGGTGAAGTCATCAAATGTAAATGTTATATTTTAATTAAATTTTATTCAATTTAAAAGTAAACAAATATACATATTACATTTTAATTAAATTTGTTATTTTATTTTAATCAAATTTATTATTTTGAAGTAACAAAGGTGTAGGTTATATTTTAATCATTTTGAGGTAGTCAAATGTATAAGTTAGGGATTTAAAATTAAGAAAAATCTGATGGGTTACATATTCTAGGTTCTCATAGTGCTTATCCATTTAAAAGATATTATGGTGAAAATGCATTTAATTATAGTTGATCATCTAATTATGCTTTACACTATCCCATTTGAGTGAATCAAATGGTTAATCCTTTCATTCTTTTATTAAGTTAGTTTATTTATCAAATTAAAAAGGAATGTTTAAACAAGTGGAGTGTGCAATATGCTTTCAAGTTTCGTTGCATGAAATGGTGTTAAAGTTTGATTTCTTGTGTTCCCCTGATTGTTTGAATACTACATTGATTTTTTTTTTGTTTGACGAGTTTTTAAGCCAAGCCTTGATGCGAGTTCTTTGGGAACCCTAGTATTTGCGTACCCTTCAATTGGGAGTATATGAAAGCTAGTGTTATAGGCTTCCTAAGGCATTGGGTAATGGGTTTATGTTGGATTTCTTAGATTTTATTTTGAAATGTTTGATTTAATTATTAGTTTTTGAACTCTTGTGAATGTTACCATATTTAGTAGTTTTCCTCTTCTTATGGTTGGTTGGCGAGATGGTCCATGCATCACATTTGAACTCGGAATGGTAAAGTTTGGTGTTCTATGTTTGGTACACCCCTAATTGTTGTAAAGTTTTTTATTAGGACCGTGCAACGATGCTCACCTATAGTATCCCCTGCTTTTCCTTTGTTTTCCTTTAGAAGCAGTCACCTTGTAAGTGGTCATTGATATTTTTGTATGCTATGTTTTGGTTGACCTTGTGGTTTGGTATTGTGATCATTCTACTTGTTTGTCTTGGTCGTGGATCCTTTCTTGTCATATCCTAGCATGGGGGGTTGGGCCTTTAGGTCTATGTGGTCAGGTGGAACGTGCTATGCACCCCATTGGGTTCCTAGGTTGTGTTCATGATGCAGAAGTGGATGCAAAAATTTTTAGAGCTTCACTTTTTTTAAGACTATTCCTCATTTTGTACCTTATTCTTCATTGATGTATCATTCTTGTACTTGTTTTACTCTTCCTATTGATATAAGGGAAGCATTATCTAATGTACTATTATATTTTTAATGTGTTGTATCTGTGGAAATATGCTCCACAGTTGTCTCATGGAACTATGAATTGAATTGGAATAAAATGATGTATTGTATTCCTCTCGATTGATTATTAATGGTTGTATGTCATGATTATGTAATCTTGGGTTTTAGTCACTTTCGTTGATAAAATTTTATGATTCGTAATGAACATTCTATGTACCCCAGAGGATGTAGATGACTTTGTAAATGCATAAATGCTTTTCATACAGTGGGTATATGTAGGATCATGATGGGCCAAAAGGTGGCAATATGATGGGTATGTGGCTGACGACTATTTTTTTACCCAAAATTGATGAAACAAAAAGGGTTTTTAAAGGAGATTCTCAACTTTCCACCAATATAAATTATGCTTTACTTTGAATTTAATAAGTAATTATTATTCATTTTCTATTCAAATTACAACTAAAATCCTGATTGTTAGGCTGATTGAAAAACATCTATAGCTTTCAAACGGTATCACAGTTTTTGAATCCAAACATGTGTCACATTCTATGATTTGCATACTATAGGATTAAAAAAATAAAAATCAAATTTCATTAAGTTTTGACCAATTTAAGGTGGTTAGACATACGAGTTTTTTTATATTTTTAAAAAAATTGTAATAAAAAAAATAATTATTTATTTACACAGAGAAAAATTACAAAAAATATGCATCACATCAAGGCATGAGTTCTCTACTTATATCTAAAATATTATAAAAAATATTATCAATTTATTGTGGTTAGGGTGGTCAGACATACTCCTACTTCTTATTTTTTCCCTGAAATTTATTACCACTACATTGAAATTTCAAATTTTCACCAAATAGATTTTTTTTTACATAAACCTAGTATTTTAGAAACTACATTCAATTTTCTATAGATTCTATTCTTACATATTTTTGAAATAATATAGATAACTTACTCAAATTTTTACGTCAATTTTCCTAACTCTAATTTTTCTGAATTTTTTGCCACTTAAGGGCCTGTTTTTTCCATGATGATCCTGCACATACCCATGTAATGAATGTACAAATTTATCTTATGCAATGTTTCACTTTCAAAAAAAAATTGTGCAGTGTTTGTTGTCCTTTGGGGTTCACACATTAGGGCGTTACATGCCACATAATTTATGTTAGCAGTTGGCAACATGGCTAGCAAAAGGGGCAGAGGAAGCAAAATGTTCACAATTTGGGTCGTGGCTTGTATTGTCCCTAGTGGCAGCACTAACAAACCATGATTATTCACTATTTGGGATCTAGTAATAGGTTGATAGCTCATACACACTCTTTTAATTTAGACTCATTTAAGTAGTCCCACCAAGCATGCCAAAAAAAATAAACTGTGCTAAACTGAGTGACCTCCGAGTTTTTAAAGAAATCAGTTTCTTTTGTAATTGGGGTTTTGGAATGGGAAAAGGAAGCAAATATAAAAAATAAAGATCTAACTAAGGTGATGCGCCAAGGAGTAGATATAGGCATGGTAAATATACCTTTTGGGATTTGATTTAAGGGCCCGGTCAACAATCTACTATGTTCCAAAATAATAGAAATCAAAGATAAAAACCTAAATAATTCATTTAATGACATAAAATAATTCTTACACACATTCACTGAAAAGATGAGTCAAAGACATGATCTAAACGAACAAACTTGCATTAAAATCATAGAAGTTCTGCAAATGAACATTCAGGACAATAATGGTACAGTATTAATGTTTTATCAAATAGCTTAAGAAAAAAGAAAAGGCCAAACAATGGAACAGTCTGAGAGTCTCATACAATAATCTAAAAGCAATATTAAAAGTCTAGTGTCTTTCCCTAATTTTTATGTATCTTTTGAACTCTTCTTCTGAAGAAAGAAGCAGTATATATAGCTAAAATCTCACTGCCTGGAGGGCCAGTAACAAAAAAGATTATGTATCTTGAGCAATGATGGCTGCAACAACGATTCTCCTTGCCCATTGTAACAAAAATATTCGGGCCATAGCACATGGCCATTTCTTAGCCAGATGCATTCCCTATGAATGATAGTAGTGGTCCCAGAAAAACCCTGTGCCGACAAGTGTCCTTCAACCATGAAGGCAATTAGAACACATGGAAACATGTCACAACTTGTTATTCACTTCATATTTCCCTTTGGTAGAATCCCCGTCGAGGAGACACGTGGTGGAATGTCACAACCTGTGGTTCATTTCTCCCTTTTTGCGATGAAAGCTTGCACTGGGAAGACACATGGTGGAATTATTTACTATCGGCACCAAGTGTGGGGTCCACCAAAAAGTGTATGTGGGTGAATACTACATGGCATGTGGATGGGGCCTGATTAAAAAGTGAAGGGAAGTAGTCTTGAAGAGCCCATGACATCAACACGTGAAAGCATGGCGAGAGCCGGTAGAAGAGAAAAGGAAGCAATCATTGTGAGGAGTGCTCAGTGGACACATGGAGGCAACCGACAGAGTTTGTCAAAAAGAGGCCCGATTGAGAAGTGAAGGGAAGCATTCTAAACATATGAGGCATGGGTCGACACTTAGCAAAAACATAACCACCTGAAGGGAGCTTGAGGAATTTTATATTCATGGCTTCTAAATATTTGGGCCCATATCTAAATTTTTTCTCTCCAAAGTCAACCTAGGAAAACTATGCCTTTTATTCTTTTATTTTCACATAATGGACCTTGTGGAATAAAAAGGAATTGATACATAGACATTCAATTTGAAAACTAAGCAAGAAGTGTTGATGTGGTAAAAAGAATCCATTTAATCAAGATAAAAGACAATTGGACCCCACATATGTGTTTGTTCAAATGATTTCCCACAAAATAAAAATCCTAAAACCAAAGTTTGTCAATCATCATAAGCATACTAGTCCAAAGGCTCTCAAGAAACATCTTTCAACACTTTACAAAGTCAAAAATAGATTGGTCTACGACTTTTACAAACATGCTTCAAGAAATAATCCAAACTTGTATTGCTTCTATTATTTTCAAAATTTGTGTCTTTTCCAATGTTTTGAGTTTCTCACATACGGTTGAAATGTTTTAGAGGTATAGCATGTTCTTCAAAACCTTGATCTTGTTAAAAAAAGTCTCTCTAGGTTCTCTAGGATCAAATCAACACCTTCATCCATCCCAAACATCAATCAAATCTAAAAAAAAATTAGAACCTTGGAAAAATCATTCATACTATACTTTTGGTAAATCCTTCAAATCAAAATCGAAATCACCTTGTTTGGCTAAGTGTGTGCGGATGAATCCTTATGCATTTAGTTAAATTATCACCCTTGTGTACGATTTTATTCCAAGATAACATGTAACATCTTGGTATCTATAAGTCCATTATCCAAATCAAATTCCAAAAGTCCTAAAGTCTAGTATTCCTCCAAAGTTCTTAAAAGTTCAATCACCCATATCATTCATCCTTCATTTATCTCATCACCATCATTTGATCCTTAGCATCCTTGAATTTATTTTTGTACCTAAGGTTTAGATCAACCAAGGGAGTTAAATATTCATCTCCCATATTCCTAAAATTTGATCCTAATTTTATTGTCCAAATGAGGTCACAACACAAGAAGATTATGGACTAAAACAAAGAAATATCCACTTCAAGTGATTTGAGTCAAACTGAAATAGAATTCAACCCTAGGATATCCATTAACCTTCCACTTAATCCTCCTCAAATACCTCAAAATCCTCAAGAGGGAGGTTTCTATTTGGAGGATGTCACCAAAAACTACCAAGGAATTTCCCAAGATGAAATAATTGAGCTAGTCCAAAATATTGAAACACACAATATTTTCAACATAGTTATGAGACTCAATCCCACACAATACATGTTAGCATTATCAAAGGAATGGGATAAACTCCTTTCCAATTTTGATGTGAGCACTATTGTGGAACAACCTCTTGGGAATATTCCATTGATATCATTCACACCTTCCTTCCCAAACATCATCCAACCCATCATACAACCAACATCATCTCATGCTCCAAGTCAACCCATGTTTACCAAGGGGAGCTCATTACTCCAAGATCTTCAAACAAATCCCATTGTAAACAACCAAAACTTGGATGCAAACAAAATATTGGGTATTCCTAACACTGTCCCAAAAGACCCAAAACATCCATATTTACCACTCATTTTCCATGGTACAAACAATCCATCCACCTTTTCCGCATCACCGACATATCTTCTTGATACACAAGTCTCTCTCCCCATGATATCACAAGGACAAGTGGATCCATTTGGGAAAGTGGGAAATTTAATGCATCATCTTCACTTTTGCAAGGGAACACATCACAAATATTCCCATCATTGCCTCTTTTGACATCAACATCCACAACAATCCAAGGTATAGGGAAACCCCCTTTACCTAACATACCAATCCAAAACCAATCAAATAAAATCAATCCACCAATCACAAGTCAAATCAACACTTCAATCATACCAAATTCTCCAAGCATGTCACTGACATCACAACACCAAGTGGCACCAATCCAGACATCTCAACTAATCATCACTCAATCTATACCACCCCAAACTCTCCAAAATGTGGTCTCTCAAGGACCTAGCACATCAACCATACCATCTACAACTCAACCCCTTGTTATCACTCAAACACCTCAACAACCACCCCAACAAACTCTCATCACACCATCTCACACCATTCCACCAAATCCATCACCTCCACCACCAAATCCAAATATGGAAAGTCAATATAGTATCACATTGCAAGTATCCCATCAAGCGTATGAAAAGGAACTTCAAAAATTCCAAGCTCAACAAGCCACACAAGTTGCATAGCAAGCTGCAGAACAAGCCCAAGCACAATAGGATTCCCAAGTACAAGCACAAGCTTTATTGCAAAAACAACGAGCCGTACAGGTTGCACAAGCTGTAGAAGCCACACAACAAGCTCAAGCTCAAGCACAATCTCAATACCATGTGCAACAATCCCAAGCACAAGTCTTGTTACAACAACAAGCTTATCAACAAGATTTGCAACAATACCAAGCACAACAACAAGCAGCTTAGCTACAAGCCCAACAACAAGCATTGTTGGTATAGGCATACCAACAAGAATTTTTTGCACAACAAAACTTACAACAACCTACCACGAACACACCACCAAGTACCTTGAACACAAACACACAAACCATCCCACCCGTCACTTGAGCAAAAATACCACCCCAAAGCACATTCATCCCACTGCTAGATCCACAAAATGATTTTTCCACACAAATTAAACTTCTCTCACAAAAAGTGCTAGACATACAATTAGGAAAGACAACAAAATCGCAAGTGAATTTGTGCCCCTATCTATTTGACAGAAGTATTGTGATGGTTCCATTTCCACAAGAATTCGAGATACCAAAATTTGACAAATATCGTGGGACTAGCAATCCTAAAGATCACATTAGGGAATTCCATGTATAGTGTATGGAAGTTGCATATATGACGATTCTTATCTCATGCAACTCTTCCCTCAGAGTTTGGCTAGTCCAGCAATGGAATGGTTCTCCCACCTTCCCCCCAGAATTAAGAAGTCTATAGAAATTTTGGACTTATTCATATAAAATTACTCATTTAACATAGGCATGGATGTGAGCTTGGAAGAATTATCTATCCTAAAACAAGCAAAATGGGAAAAATTTGCATCCTTCTTTAAAAAATGGTAATCCAAGGCCAACATGAGCAAATGGGCTATGCTAGAAGAACAACAAATTGGGACTATCATCTCCAACCTTAAAGGAACCTTGTCCTTCCATTTGAAAATGCAATGCATAACAACATATGACCAATTAATCCCCAAGGCGCTCAACATTGAAAGATCCCTTATAGCACAAGGGGGCACACCCACATATCATGAAAATCGACCATCAACAAGTTATAATGACAAACCTCACACATGGGAAAAGAACAAAAATGTCACTAATGATGGTATTGTGGATGCCAAAGTTATTATCAATGCCCCAAGACAAAACACACAACAATAAACATACCAACAACTACAAATCAATACCGAAAACAACCCACAAATCAACCCATCATCACAATAACAACCCAACAATCAAACTATTAGAAACCTAAATGCTCAAGGGGGACAACCCCAAAAGAATAGATATAACCCTAAACAAAAATACACACCACTTGGGGAACCAATTGAATTTGTCATGCAACTAGTACAAGAAAATATCATCAAGATCTCAATCTATGAAAATTATCAAGAGCCTCAAGTTAAACCTCCATGGTATAATGAGAAACACCTCTACGATTTTCACAAAATGAAGGGACACATGACAACCAGTTGCATGCAACTTAAAAATTTGATCCAAGATCTCATTGATGTTAAGACCATAACCATTGAACAACCCTGTCGGGAATCAAGATCTTAAAATATACACGAATTTGATGCCAAACAACAATTATAAAGGAAAGTACAGCAATGTGAACCATATTTATGACCATGTCGTTGCATCTTTGGATGCATGGGTAACAGTTGTCAATATCAAAGGATCTAGAGCTGAGTGTGGAATCACCACATGTGGTGGCATGATTACCATCCCCATACCTTCACCACCATCCAAGGCATTCACTGTATCCATCCCTAATAGTTATAATGTCCTAAATCAACTAAAAAATACCCCTTCCCAGATCTCCATCATGGAGTTGCTAAAAATATCACCCACACATAGGAATATCCTGTAAAAAGAATTGGTTGCATCCTCTGTCCCCATGGATCTTGATGTAAACTAGTTTCAAGCTATGGTCGGACATATCACTACACCACATCTCCTCACATTATCTAAGCAGGATCTCCCAACCCAACCATCTCACAACTTTGCACTCCATCTTGAAGTCCTAGTCCATAAGAACAAAGTCAAAAGAGTCCTGGTGGATGTAGGTGTGGGTCTAAATATTTGTACTTTGAATTTAGTAAAGAATTTTGGATTCTTTGAAGATGTTATTGAGAAAGATAAAGGTATCACTATTAGGGCTTACGATGATCAAGAATGAGTGTCTCGAGGAACTATTCAACTCCCTATTTGGGTAGGGCCAAGAATTATGGAGACTACATGTCAATTCCTTGATCTTGAGCTCCCATACAACATCCTCCTCGGGCACCCATGGATCCATGGGTGTAAGCTATCACATCCATGTTCCATAAATGTGTGAAACTCCCTTATCAAAACCAATAAGTCACAATCCATGGTGATCCTGAACCATTCTATTATTGCAAAAATCTAGAGGCTGAGTATTATAAGATTCCCCAAGTCTTGAAGAATGGTGAGGGACCCACATCTCCTTATATAGACCAATCCACCCTAGCCTCCACTTCTAAGACAAAGACATCTCCCATTTAGGGTATCCTAGATATTAAGGTTATAATCCAAGATAATAGGTGTGGAGACTATAAAATGAAAAAGAGTTCCTTTGTGATAGGAGAGTTACCGCAATCTCCTAGAACTCATGGAAAACCATGGCCAATCAACACAACATCTCAAACCTTCAAAGAAAAACCTACCACCTTTAGAGAATGGAGAGACCTAAGCAAAGAGGTGGTAGATGAGAAGGATGTATCAAGCTTACTATATCAAGATAAAAGACCTATTCCAGATCTCCCCATGGAGGAAAGCAACATAGGTCTTCAATTAATGCATGGATGGGGCTAAAAAAAAATGAAAAGCTCAGGAAAAATGACAACACCCTGTTAGAACCCATTATTCCTGATAAGAACCTAAAGAATATTGGCCTTGGATGTACCCCTCTAAAGATAACCATTCTTGTCAAAGGTACCCCTATTAAAAAGTTAAATATCTTCCCTAGTTATCGGTATCCACAGGTCTACCTCTAGATAACTATACCTTCAATATAACTAATGCATGTGATGAGGATCCCATCGCTAACCTTCCCATGTTATTTGAGGATTCCTCCCTTTTAATGATCACTACTATTTATTTTGAGCCGAGTAACCAAACCATTGAATTAAAGCTTTTCTACCCCCAATTAATAGACTATTACCAATGAGGACCACTGATCTTAGACACATTCAAAAATGATGAGGCTCTCTTGGAATTCATGGGACTACGAGATACTTTACCATATGAATATCATAAAGTAGGGTTTGATATTGAGCTAGAAACACATGCATACTATGGGGAAATGATTGAATCTCTTAGTCACAAAATAGAAAATCTAAGAGTAACATCTAGGTCTCTAAGTGAAAACCACGTTGTGGCACTTTCTAACCCAAAAATAGTTAAAAAAAAGGATGTATCTGATGGTGAAAACCCCTCTGAGGCACCAAAGGATGAGGGATTCAATATTCCCCTTAGTGCCATCCATCAAGAAAAAATAGTAGTACTGGTAGAAAAATGCAATCCAATCAATCTAGGAATTGAAGAGACACCACACATCACTTTCCATGCAAAATCACTTTTGACCAAGGAACAAGAAATTCTAGCTGCATTTCTAAGAGAAAGAAAAGTAAATTTGCATGCAACTATGCTGACATGTTTGGTCTTGATCCAGAGGTAGTAGTCCATCACCTAACAATTTATCCTTTAGAAAAGCTAGTAAGACATAAAATGAGAAAGATGCATTCGCAGATCACATTATTGGTCAAACTTGGATTACATAAACTCCTTGACATTGGCTTCATATGACCCATCGATTATCCTAAATGGGTTTCCAACCTTGTACCTATTTCTAAGCCCATTGGGGCAATCCATATCTGCACTGATTTCATAGACCTAAAAAAAAGAATTCCCTAAAGATGATTTCCCTCTCCCAAACATAGACATGATTGTGGATCTAATGGCAGGGCATGAAATGTTATCATTGATGGATGGGTTTTCAAGATACAATCAAATTATGATAGCCAAGGATGACCAACACAAGAAAAACTTTACATGTCCATGGGGCATTTACTGTTGGAACATGATGCCATTTGGGTTAAAGAATGTTGGAGCTACATACCAAAGAGCTATGATATTGATTTTCCATGACATGATTCACAAATATGTAGAAGACTATGTGGATGAGATACTAGCCAAATCAAGAAAGTGTTGAGACCACATAGCAACACTAGGATCTATCTTTGATAGATTGGAAGAATATAGGTACAACTCAATCCTAAGAAATGCGTCTTTGGTGTGCAATCAGGAAAAATTATAGGGTATATTGTATAATTGAGGGGAATCTAGATTGACCCTCCAAAAGTCAAAGCAATTCATGAAATGGAAGTGCCATAGACATTGACGTAGTTAAGGGGCTTGTAGGGAATGCTCCAATCCATTCGTCGATTCATAGAATAGTTAGTAGATAAATCTATCCCATATTCTCATCTACTCGACAAGGGGATAACATACAAGTGGGATGAGAAATGCAATCATAAATTCAATAAAATTAAGGAATACTTGCTAACACTACCAGTCCTCATGTCACCAATCCAAAACAAACCATTGTTCCTGTACATGTTAGCGATAGAAGAAACCCTTGGCACTCTTCTCACACAACATGATGAAACAAGGAAAGAAAGAGCCATTTACTATATCAGAAAAACCTTGGTAGGAAATGAGCTAAACTATAGTTTCATCGAGAAAGCTTGTCTTGCAATAGTATTTACCTCACAGAAGTTTAGACACTACATCCTTTCTCATCAAATAAAACTCATCTCCAAAATAGACCCTTTCAAGTATTTACTTTCTAAAGAAATGCTCACAAGGTGGATGGCTAAGTGGGTCATGATCCTAATAGAATATGACATTGAATAGGTGGAGTGAAAATCCATCAAGGGACAAGTAATTGCAGATCAACTGGTCGAGGCACCTATATATGTAGAGAACCCATTGATATTGGAATTTCCAAATGAGTCCATTTTTAATCTCAGTGTAGTAGATCATTGGAAGGTGTACTTCAACGGGTCATATACTTAGCATGGGTCAAAAGTCAAATTCTTCTTCAAACTACCACAAGGGGATTGCATCCCAAAGTCTTACAGGATATCTTTCCCTTGTACAAATAACATTGTGGAATATGAGGCTTTATTCATAGGAATCCAAATTGTAGTACGGTGACAAATCATGGCACTTAAGGTTTATGGGGACTCACAGTTAATCATCAACTAGGTCAATGATGAATACCAAATAAAGGATGAAAAGCTTACCTCGTTCAAGAAACTAGTGGAGGATCTCAAGGCATTCTTCATCAAAATCACATTTGAGAAAATATAGAGGGTAAACAAAAAAGTAGTTGATGGCATGGAAATAATCAAATCATTACTAGATATCCCACGTAACATCCATAAACATGAATTTCTGGTTGAGCAACTTCTCATACTAGTTTTTGAGATACCAAATTTTGAGTTCATGTGCGAAATCGTTGGTCCCGGTGATCCTTGGAACCATGACGTATTCACTTACCTAAAAATAGGGGTGATCCCTACTGATATCACCCCAAACCTCAAAATAACCTTTATTAAGAATTCAATTCATTCATTATTTTAGGTGACACCCTATATCGTAGAAGTATCAGAAGAACCCTTTTACAATTCCTTAACCCTAAGGAAGCTTTGACTACTTTAACTGAGGTAAATGATGGTATGTGTGGTTCACATTCTAGTGGTATGACCTTGGCCAAGAAACTATTGAGGACTAGGTATTACTAGCCTACAATGGAGAAGGAAGCTCATTATTATGTTTGAAGATGTTTACAATGTCAACAACATGGACCAATCTCATCCATGCACCAACTCAAGAGTTGCAACCGATTATAACACTTTGGACCTTTTAACAATGGGGGCTTGATCTCATTGGAAAAATAGCTCCCACCTCATCTAATGGACACAAGTTCATTATCACTGCAATAGAGTAATTTACAAAGTGGGTAGAGGCCATCCCAATGACCTACATCATAGTGAAGCAAATCTCCAAATTCATCGTGAACTACCTCATTTTTTATGACGGTGTCCCACAAGCCCTTATCTCAAATAATGAGACACCTTTCAAGAACCAGGATGTTTGAGAGCTATGCCAAAAAATCAATATCCAACATCACTTCTCCACCCCATATTACCCCTAAGGTAACGAGCAAGTTGAGGCTACAAATAAAACCATCTTAAAAATCCTTAAGAAAAAATTCAATGAAGTTGGTCATGACTAGCACCTATAGCTAAATCCCACCTTATGGGCCTACCAAATGCATATCTACATAGCTACAGGTGCAATCCCTTTCTCCCTGGTCTACGGATCAAAATCCATCCTTCCCATTGAGATTGATCTCCCATCCTTAAGAATATCATTGCAGAATCTCACTACTGATGAAGAATATCGAGTGTCATAGTTGAACGAGCTAGAACTACTGGATGAGTGACCCATGGATGCTTTGAACCACCTGTAGGTCTATCAGAACCATATCAAAAGGAGCTATAATAAGAAGATCAAGAATCGATCATTTCAATTTGGAGAGCTCGTGTTCAAAGAAAATAAGAAGAATGTACCAAATCTAGATAGCAAGAGAAAATTTGAACCCAACTAGTTGGGACCCTTCATCATCAAGGCAAGTTATAAATCGGAAGCATATCAACTATCTACACCCGAATGTGAGCCTGTGTAGGAGCCCATCAATAGCTCCCATCTCAAAAAAAAATTATGCATAAAATTGCAAGGTATAAATCCAAAAAATCTAAAAAATATAAATATCTAAAAATCTTTAAAAAAATAGAAAAATGATTGAAAACAGTAAAGAAAAAAAAATCGTCTACTAGAAAAAACCACTTCAGTGGCACTTTGGGCAAGTACCTTGGCGAAAACCTAGCAAACATGCACCTTGCGTAAACAAGCACTTTCCATCCACCATGATCTCTATGGATTTTTCTACCTCATTCACCCATCACATTCCATCAATCCTTTTTTCACCCATTTGTGTTTGCATCATAGCTTGATCTTGAGTCAGTATCATGTTCCCTCCTAGTACTACTTGGCACATTCCTAAGGTCAGTTTGTCCTGTCTATATCAGAGTAGTCTATCACATCATGTTGGGGGAATTTCCCTATACCTACATTGGATCAAATTCATGTATATTCTTGAAATATTCCTTAAAATCAAAAAATCCAAAACCATTCATAAAATTAGAAAAAATAAAAATAAAAATCCAAAACATGTCAAAAATAAATAAAAAGGTCAAAAATAGAAAATTTAAAAAAAGAGTCGTCATGTCAAACTATGAGGCTTCTACATGTATAAAGTAGGAAAGGTTGATATTTTATCATCCCCCGAGGCCCCTAGGTTAGGTCCTTTAGGTGTCCATCATAATAAACTAGCAATCCACACATGTTCATTTCTCATCAATAAACAAGTTTGTGCTAGTCAAACTATGTGGTCTTTGTGTGTATAACATAAGAAAGGATAATATTTGATCAGCCATCGAGGCCCCTAGGATAGGCCCTTAGGTTAGGTTCTTGGTCAAAATCTCAGAAAACACCAAAAACATTGGAAATTTTGAAAATAAAAACATTTGTAAAACATCTCGAAAAATACCAAAAACAGCCTCAAAACATTTCAAAAATATCAAAAACATTAAAAACACCCAAAATAATCCATCCCACTTCAATGATCACCCACAATAAACATCCTCTCATAATAAATGATTGTCACTCCCAACCTTTGGTGAAACAATCAAAAACAAGTAAGGAAAATTTAAAGTGAAAACTCAAACGTCAAGGTCTCAAGTCTAGGTCAGTAGGTAAACAAGTTGGTTAACTCTTGGTATCAATAGCCCATCATCTCATTAGTCTTAAAATCATCTGATAACATCATGTCCTATGATGCATCCTTCCTACAATGGACATCAACATCAAACCTCACCATAGTTTAGTCTTTGCTAGAGGTATGAAGAACATTGGCTTGTTTGTGTACTTGATATTTTCTTTTGATTTATCTTATTGCACTCATTCTAATGACCTCTCGATGATGTCTAATCAAAATAATTTAGAGAGAAAGGAATGGAGCATTGATCACTATATTTTTTTTGTTGTGCTCATTGGATATTCTTGCAATATAACCTTGGTCATGCTTATTTTGTTTGGTTTGTAGGGAGGGTGGTTTAGATGTCTTGTTGACTATTACATAGGAAGGTTTTTCTTTTCTATGTTTTGGTCCAAGATGTTTGAAATATCTTACGTACATCCTAATAATTTTTTGCATGCTAGGTGTGAACAAGGATATGCCTATCTGATTGTTGATTCAAAGTCCATCTCAATAGGTACAATACCATCTTGGTTTTATATACCTTGATGCATCGTATCTATGTGTGTGATCAAAAATAAGGAAATTTATGCTCTTTACATCCCTAATCCCTAGATAAGAAATACATCATCATCATTCATCATCACATCTAATAAAGTCTCAAGGACTCATAGACTTGTTGGAATTCTACATCTTCTTGTAATCAAGGATTGATCCCTCTCATTCTTCTATCCTCTTTCATGCTAACAAGATATCATGACATGCATCCATCCTGCATTCATAAAACATCAGCATACTCATACATATCATCATAGTAGGAAGCACCATTCATCTCATTTGCATCATTATTATATAGATTAGTTAGTCTAACCATCCATACATCCATATTGAACTTATTTTTCATGAGATCAATCCTAAAGTCAAAATTTCACTCGATCTCTCGAGGGGGTAGTTTACCAACGTACTTTTTTCCACTAGGGCAACATTAGGGCATCCAAAAAAATAAAGAATATTTTGAATTTCGATCTTGGCAGTGTTATTTTTTGAACCAACACAACTAGTGTGATGCTTCAAAGAGAGGGAAAATGTAGACATGCAAATAATCTTAATCGACATTATGCATCTAAATCTGACTAATTAACATCGAATTCCTCTATAATCAAATAAATTAATTTATTAGATTAATTCACTAATGTTCATCCACTTTGATTAAATAAATAAATTTATTTAGTCAAAATCCTAAAGTCCTCTCATCTGATTTAATAAATCAAATTTCAAATCCCCTAAATTCCTCCAAATTAATTAATTCTGGATAGATTAACTCTTAATCCTAATTACCCATTCTCTAGCTTTTGACTCAACCTTGGTCAAACTCAACCCCTGACTAACCTACCCACTTGCACATGAAAATCAATTCTTTTAATTATCTAATTCCTTATTTATCCTCTCAAAAGGATATTCTAGGGAATATTCCTTCATTAAATCCCTTTATTTGACTTTGTTACCCAAACAATTTCCCTCTAAAACATCTCAACCATAATAATTTAATGCCTCTTACAAATGCATTAATATATCTTACACCCCTCTTGCATCTTAACCACATGCATTAACTATGCACATTCTCCAAAATGTGCTCCAACTTCACCCATTAGATTTGTGACAAGTGTCACAATCTAATTGGCTCTCCTTTAGTTCCATATTTCTCCCATCTCTCCATTCTTGAACCCTTCAACCTATAAATAAATCCACTTCTATCCACAATCCATCCACAATCTTATGCATTTGCACTAGATAGGCACACTCATATCCAATTGCTATCATTATCTTTGAGAGAAATTGGACATACATTTCATCTTGCATTGTATCACATCTAGCTCATTGGAAGCTTATCAAGGGGGTGGGAAAGGGCATCCTTTCTACATCAAAGGAGCACCACTCCCACTATGGGATAGGTTTGCACATGCTTATATATGTTTACATTTATTTACTTTGATTATATTGTTTTCTTTTTTTCATATGCACCATGTTTAGATATCTCATAGGAATACTTGGTTTTCTTTGTTTAATTTGACTTATATGATAATGTTTGTCAAGGTTCAACATTTGCAGGTTTAGTGTTCACAATTATACTTTCTCATTTTTCATATTTTCGGTGAGCTAAGATAATGATGAAAGGAAATATTTTATTTAATATTTATTCTAGTTTTCTTTAAATTTAAATTATTGGAATTCAAGCCAAATGAATATTAAATATTAATAAAATATCCATGGAGGCATTGAGATTCTCATGGGAGCCATTTTTATTTTTGGAGCTATCTTAGATAGGAATCTATGGTAGTTATGAAAGGTCATTTTGAGTTATGAAGAGAATCTAGGCAATACTTGGCAATGGAAAATGGTGGGAGTTCCTATGAAAATTTAAATTGTATTTTAACTTCAAAATGGTTGTGGGACTTCTTGGACACCCAAGCTGACCCATTTTCTATATATTATTTTCTTGAGACTTTCATTGGATCATTTTTCTAATTTATCTTCTCAAAATTACATCGTATGAAATTTTTCTCTACAATCTTCTTTTGTGGATGAAAACCAATAAGAGAATACTTGTGGATGAAAAACCATGGGTTTTAAGGGTCAAAGGACAAAATATATTTTATTTTGGAGAGAATTCTCACTAAGGGAGTGCATTGGAGCTTCATTGGATTAATTAGTTCAACTAGTTTTTAGAGTTTGGTATGCAAGTGTGTTCATTGTAATTTTGGTTTTCAAGAGTGCTATAGGAGTGTTTATTGTTGCGGGTGAAGGTTGATGTTTTCTATATCACCCGGGATATTTTTTTCTATAGATTTTTTTTTTCTGTTATTTGGGTGGATTTTGGTATTGTTAAAATCCATAATGTATAAATCACTTGATTTTGTGTAGAAGAGTGGAACTCTTTTGTTCTAGTTTTTGAGAGTGTTATAGGAGTGGTTGTTGTTGTAGGTCAAGTTTGATGTTGTTTCTAGAAAATTATATCATTTATTTTTCTATAAATTTATTTTGTTTTATGTGGGTGAAATATGATAATGTACTATTGAAATTGATAATATATAAATCACTTGATTTTGTGTAGAAGTGTGAAACTCTTTTCAGATTTTATTTTATTTTATTTGTGGTTGTTTTATTGTCATAAAAACTCATTATCATGTAATTATTAGTACCATATAATTTATATATTTTTCAAGAGTTTCAGTTGCTTTTTAAGTACATCGGTAGTGTTTTAGTAGTGTTTTGCTAGTGAGATGATTTGACTCCTTATTTGTTTGTATCTATTGTTGTATATGTATTTGGAACTATTTTAGATATGTAATTGACTATAATAAAAATCCTTTAGATTTATATTTCTGATTTTTTTTAATTTATTTTGGTTCTCAAGTAATCTTAATGAGTACAATGCAGTTTTGGTGCTTCCTAGATAACTTGTTTCAATGATTTTTGCAAGTTTGGTGAAATATGTTTCACAAATAATTTCATATCAATATTATTTCCAAAAACTACTCATTGTATTATTTCAATGGTATCAAAGCCAATATTATGCTTTCATGTAGGGTATTGTGATGTTTGAAGATCTTGAGTGAAAGGGAGCTCAAGTATAAAGAAGAGAATTTGTCAAGAAGGAATCATGGATGGTGAAGGAAAGGGGATTAAAAAATATGGATAGCATGGTCCAAGAACAAACTAAAATTACTAATATTTTTCAAAAATTATTCCAATGAATGAAAAATAATGCAAAGAAAGATAATGAAAATAACAATGGATCTAGTGTTTCAAGTGAACCATATAGTGGGAAAGGGAAAGAAAAAGAAGTGACTACAAAAAAATTGGGACTTGGATTTGATAATAGAAATCTAAATTCCAAATTCACATAGAGGGTAGAATATATTCCAAGATCTAAAACATCACTCCAAGATGACATCTCAAATGTCTATATGTTTGGTATAGAGCACTTGCACCTTAGATTAAGGAGATCTCATCATTGAAAGACTTCATACAAATGAAGAGAAAAAATGGTGTACTTATAAGATCACAACTAGAGCTTGGTTGCAAAATTTAGACATGTATGTATCTCTCAAACCAATGTCAGAAGAGGAATCCATTAATTTTTCTATAGCTCACCTTGAGGGTATTGAACAAGAGTGGTGGTATCATAGTTTAATCACTCTAAATCATAACCAAATAAAATCTTATGATGATTTTTACAATAGGTTGATTTTAAGGGTTGATAAAAGAGATTTAGAAGTGAATTTTAGAGAATTGGCTTACCTCAAACAAAAAGGAAATGTGGAAGAGTATGTTGTTGATTTTTAGAAATTATTTTTCATGGTAACTAGCATATTTGAAAGAAGACTTGTTGTTCCACTAAGAATGGTTATTTGAACATCTTAGGGGTTGTCTATAGGAATTCAATCCTTCTATGCTTCAATAAACCATCAAGAAGGCCTTTGACTTGGAGAGTATCGTACCCCAACAAAAACCCTCTATAAAATATACCTTTTGGAGTAAGCAAAGGGAGAGTTTTCAAAATAATCCATGGGTTTTTCTATCATAAAAATCAATACCTCCAAATTTTTCTAAGAATATTGATGATGAGACCACAAATAATCTTAAAAGGAAGAAACTTTTTTTTCTTGCAAGGAACCATGGACCCCTAGATAGAGGTGCCTTGGTAAAGGGCAAGCACATTAAATAGAGGTTATTTGTGACAAATAATCTGATTTAGATGATTCTAAAGAGTTTCATGACATTGAAATCCTCCCCATGAAGAGGAAGACAACGATGGCACACTTTCATCACTTTCAAGATGACATAGATATCATGCATTCAAATTTCATGGAGAGATTTTCATACAAAGAGTTACTATGCTAATTGTGAGTTGGGATACCCATAACTTCATAGTTGAAGGCTTGATAAAGAGAAGAGGACTAAAAAATAGAATATTTTGAGGGTTCCAATGTCACTATAGCTGAAGGTTAAAATTTACTACATGCATCAAGAGGATTTAGATGTTGGACATAGCCTTCAATTTTTTTATAGTTTGTGATGATTTTTATGTTATTGGTTTGGGTGATCTTGACATGGTTTTAGGTGCATAGTAGCTTCAATATTTGGTAGAATAATCTATAAACTATCAAAATATAGAACTCAAGTTCAAATTTGAAGGGAATAATGTAGTCTTGAAGGGGATAGTAAATGGAGCTCCCCAATAGGTCACAACAAGAAGAATCAAAATACTTTTATGGAAGAGAAAATTTTCTTGGGTTTCCAGTTGTTTGGTGATCTCAAAAGATCCTTCCAAGGGTAAGAATGACACATTTCATATTTGATATAAAAAATATTTTGAAAAATCATAGTGTGGTTTTTATTGACATGCCTCCAAGATTACCACTGAATAAAGTGTGTCAACACATCATAGAGTTGGAACTTTGGTCAAAGCATGGTATGACCACTCCATACCACTATCTTAGGATGTATAAGGAGTAGATAGAGAAGGATATTAATGAATTATTGGATATAGGATACATCAGACCAAGTTTCATTCCTTTTTCATATTTTTTGATGCTAGTGAAGAAGAAGGATGATACTATGTACATGTGCATAGATTATAGATCCTTGAATAACAAGACCATAAATAACAAGTATCCAATACCCCAAATATATGAGTTGATTGATGAACAAAAAGGTGCTATTATTTTTTCAAATATTTACTTGAGGTCCATTTATCATCAAATTCACATGAAAGAGGAAGATATTCAAAAGACTACTTTTTATTGTTACTATGGGAATTTTGAGTTCCTAGTTATTCCTTTTGGTCTTACTAGTGCTCCAAATATTTTCCAATCTTGTATGAATCATGTTTTTCTTAAGTACTTGAGATTTTTTTTGTTTTCTTTGATGATATTTTGATCTACAACAAAAATGTGAGAAAAATTTGAAGCATTTGGATATTCTTAAGCAACAAATTTTCTTTGGAATGATGTCCAAATGTGGATTTGGAATGACAAATATCTTATATTTGGGGCATGCAATAAGTGTCAAGGGATTCCAAGTAGATAAATGGAAGATCCAAGCTATTTTAGATTGGCCACCTCTACAAACTTCACTCAACTAAGAGGATTATTTGGTCTATGTAGCTATTATAGGAGGATTGTTCAGGGTTTTTCACATATTTTTGTACCTCTAAAAAATTTTACAAAGAAAGGAGTATCTAAAAGGAATGAATAGGTACAAGCTACATTTGAGAATTTGAAGAAGGTAATGACTACTTTTCATGTTCTTGTAATTGCATATTTCTCTTTCATTTTTTTATAGAATGTGATACATTAGGAATAGGAGTTGGAGTTATTCTATCTCAAAGAGGACATCCCATAACCTTTTAAAGTAGAAAGCTTAATTTTTTGAAAAGGGGCTTTCAATTTATGACAAATAAATGTTGGAAATCATGCATTCTTTGGAGAAGTTCAAAAAAGATCATGTATGTGGAAGATTCGTTGTCAAATTTGATCATAATAGTTTAAAGTTCTTTCTTGGTCAACAAGATTTGAATTATAAGAAGAAAAAATGGGTTAGTAAGCTCTAAGAATATTATTTTGACATTGATATGTAAAGGGTAAAAGAATATAGTTGTTGATTCACTTTCTATGAATCCCACATTTTATCATATTTCTACCATATATGTGGATTAGAAAGTTTCTATTATAGAAAAGTAGGCAACAAATTTATTTTCTACTAATATTCTTGAAAGAGTGGAGAAGGATGATAGGTACATGGATGAAGATGGTTCTATT
The DNA here is from genome assembly GCA_007258455.2 of Sequoia sempervirens. Lineage (NCBI taxonomy): Eukaryota > Viridiplantae > Streptophyta > Pinopsida > Cupressales > Cupressaceae > Sequoia > Sequoia sempervirens. The sequence continues at coordinate 666,216,276 of VDFB02193867.1, forward strand.
TAGTTTAATAATAGAGTATTCATTTTTCTTGAGTCAAAGATGAAGAAAATTATTATAGAAATGTATCATGATGACCAATGAGTAGGACATCCATGATTCTTTAAGACATATAGGAAAATCAGAGAGATTCTCATAGAGGGGAATCAAGGAGGATGTTCTTGTGTACATAAGAGAATATGAAATATGTCAATAGAATAAGGGAGGAAAGTTCTTAATTTAGGGTTGTTGCAACCTCTTCCCATTCCATAAAAAAATAGGAAATTTGTTCCATGGACTTCATCATTGAGCTGCCCAAGGTACATGGGGAAGATTGTATATATGTTATAATTGATAATTTTACTAAGTGTGCTCATTTTTATGTTATCACTATGTATTTCAAGGCCTCCCAAGTTGTTGATTTTTTCTTTAAAGAAGGATTATGTTTACATGGATTTCCAAAGAGCATATTTAGTGATAGAGATAATAGGTTTCTCAATTATTTTTGGATGGAGTTATGTCTTTTGAAAAACACTAATCTAACACCAAGAACAAGCTACCATCCCCAAATATATGGTCAAATAGAGATAGTAAAAAAGTGGGTAGAAGGTTATCTAAAGAATTGTGTCTCTAACCAATAATCAACTTGGGTCAAGTGGTTGCATCTTGGAGAATGTTTCTACAAAAATTCCTACCACATGTCAATTGGTATGTATCCTTTAAAATAATTGTATGGATATGATGATTTGAATTTTTCTTATTTGAGTTCACCAAATAGTAGAGTTTCTACAAAAAATATTTTGTTGAACATAGTCAAGATATTTTGAGGGCATTGAAATAAAAATTACAACAAGCTCAAGATCAAAAAAAGATATATGCAAATAGGAAGTGTACAAAGAGATCATTTGAGGTGGATGAAATGGTATTTTTGATGTTGCAACCATATAGATAATATTCATTCAAAAAGAGTGGATCTTTGAAAATCCCAAACCCAATTTTTATGGGCCCTACAAGATAATAAGGAAAGTGGGTAAAATTTCTTATGAGTTGGAGATTCTTATAGATATCAAAATCCATAATGTCTTCCATGTTTTGTACTTGAAAAAAGCACTTGGTTTTCATATTACTCCTTTAGTTTATTTTCCTCGATTAGATGATGAAGGAAGACTAACCTTGATTCCTAAAGATGTGATTGATACTAGGATTAAGAAATTGAGAAAAATAAGCATAATTGAATATATCATTAGATGGAATAATTTTCTAGTAGAATATGCTACCTGGGAGGGACCCAATATTTTAGAGCATCCAAATTTGCACTGCTTAAGGGAAAGCAATTTTGGGGAGGAGGAACTTGTAATGTCCCAAATTAGGTGAAATTTTAATTTATTGTACTTTAGCTCATTTTCATATTTTCGATGAGCTAACATAGTGATGAAAAAATATTTTATTTAATATTTATTTTTAATGAGCTATGGTTTTGATGCTTTGCAACACTGAATTTTCTTAAACACTTCAAATTCACTTCCCACTGCTTTACTCACCTTTGAATGATTTTGATGAAATGAATTTTCCTTAGCAAATTTTCTTTTATCTCTTCAATTTAACCTAATTCTACAATAAATGCTTCAATTCATAAAGCTGGAAAACCTAAAATTGTAAGCATAGTCAACTTCTCAAGATTTGTAAATCTCCACATTAGCATATTTCCTTCCACAATATTCTCCAATAGATCAAGCATTCCATTCTTCATTTCATATCTTCATGTTGTAGCTTCAACACCTCTTTCCTGGTGAGGGACATAAGATTCCATTAAATATTCACCTAATCCATAGATCTAGGTTAGTTTTTAGAGGAAACATCTACATCGAAGGATGGTATAGATTATTTCTTGTTCCCATTCTTTTCTTATATTTCCCCAGATCTTTTCCATTTGTTTCTTTACTTCAATTAGATCAATCTTTTTCACTAGTTCATTCTTCTTTACCAAATTATCCTTCCTTGTGTTTATACTTTCTCAAAACTTAGCAATATGTCTAGGTCTATTACGATTGTGACATACAACATTCCTTTGAAAAATATTCCTTCCATTCATTCTAGATCTACATTGATTATCCTTGTGTCCAAATCCATAGCATGTATAATAGTAACCATTAAAAGGTTGAATCATTCTACCATTGTTATATGCATTGATGAGCTCAAAATATGCTCATAATTTGAATCCTATAATGTATTTTTAATACCCTTACTCTTATTGCTAATGATTGTTTTAACTCTTTGATTAAAGACTTTTTATCTAAAATTAGGTAGTATCCTATAGCCACACATTCCTATATTCTCGTAGCTTAACATCTCTATGTTTCTATATTAATTTCCCTGTTTGACCTCCCGAATGACTGATATAATGCATATGGTTTTTTAATAATGAAATAGATTTAATATGTGATTAATGAATGTGTATCATTTTGTTTACCATGTGTGCTTTCTTTTGCTTCTATCGCCTTGTGTATCGCAAGTTGTTGAAGGAAGCATGAACGAGTCAAGTGCAAAAAAATCTCGGCCTTGCAATAAAGTCCATTTCCAGCACGATATCGAGGAATTTTTTCTAGCAAAGAATATCTGATTGGGTCATTGGGAAGAAATCTAAATGATCATTAATCTGGAAAGAGTAGAATGCTAAATTCTCTCTGAATCATGTTGAACATATATGCTTTCATTTATGAGAAGTATGTTCCTCAGTTTCAGGATACATTTATGTCCACGTCTTTCTCTGTTAGAGTTAGGTAGTTAGTTGCTTTTCTGATATAAATAAGTGTTCCTCCTACATGAGTGAGCAAGCAGATTATTTTTAGAGTTAGTATTATAATCAGAATCAAAGCTTTGTGTTAGTTTTCTTAGAAGCAGAATAGTCAATGTATATGACTCCAAGTTATGAATAAAAGATGATGAAGTTCTGAGTTTAATTCTGACATAAACTAGTTGATGCTTGATAAGGGGGCCCACTTAGTAAGTATTTGTAGTTGGTTAGTTATTTATCTTCTATTGATTATAAGTTAGATTTTATTCTCAAAGGTTTCAGCACAAACTCAATCTTACATTGTTCCTGTAGCATCGGGAATCCATCCCTGTGTTTGTTCCTACAGCATAAGGCCAGTTCATAGTTTGTTTCTTAGTAATAGTTGTCATGATTTCTACTTTGATTAAGTTATGTTTAAGTTAAGAAGACTTTACATTACATCCCTACAGCATAGGTAGAATTCCTTCCAAGCATCTATTTCTGATAAATTGTGACTGAAACTGGTTCTTAGTGCACATACAGTGCCGCTCCATTTCAAGTATACGTTCCTTGGTTTGACAATGTAAATGGATGACCATAAGAAGATATTAGTCACCTGCTGGAATGTCCAATTCCCAAGTTAGGATTTGTCATGGATTTTATATCCTTTTGTGGACCTGACCATTTTTGGTGCCATTGTCAGGGATGGTGCCAAGCTAAGAACCTATCATAGTCATTGTTAGCAGTAGTTTAGTCTATTATTCAAGCATTTTCAAAAATTCCTTCAATTCACCATTCATTCTATTGCATGCATAGAAGAAGAGACGCTCTGGGAAGATTCCTCCCTAACCTTCCATTCATTGATAACAATCCTAAACCAGCTTATAATCTATTTAGGAGAAGACCAAGATATCAATCCATTTGTTGAAAACCTGCTTGTTGAATTACCATTTGATATAGCTAACGAAGAACCTAAAGAAAATCCATTTTCTTTGATACTCCATCAAACAACTATGGCACACAATCCACCTAATCGACCTCTTGCTTTTGAATTCTCCATCATTGCTCAACAAGACAATGATAACCTTAAAAATATTTATTCTTCATTACTTCCCAAGTTCTATGGACTAGTTACAAAGGACCCAAAAACTTTCTTGTTTGAGTTTGACATCCTCTGTCGCAGCTATGATTACACTTCAAATGCTCACAGGTTGAAGTTGTTTCCTGCTAATTTGAAAGGAGCTCTTAGATGGTTCATGAGTTTGGGAAGGGGTGTTGTTGATAGTTGGGCAGCCATGCAAACAAAATTTCTTGAGAAATACAAGGAATATTGTAAGAGTGGTAGTAAGGGTGATGATATATTCAGAATTCAATAAAAGGAGGATGAAAGCCTAGAAGACTATATCTTAAGATTCTTGTTTTCCCTGAAAAATAATTTAGACCATACTCTCAATGAAGAATCTCAAAAAATACTTTTCCTAAGGGGAATTAGTGACACCTGTATAGATGCCCTGGACCTGATGGGAGGAGGAGATATAACCCAAATTCCTTGGGATGATATCAAGAAAATATGTTGCAACTACTCTCAAGCACTTGTTAAGAAGGGTAGAGGTCATCAAGCCACAGTGGGAATGTCTTCTACTAATGGATTTTCATGGATGGAGATCACAAATTTGCTATCTGATTTCAAGCAGGATATCATAAACAATATGGATACACAGTTGGATACTATGCAAGCTCAGAAGAAACATGAGGAAGCTGAAGCAATCTTGGCTGAATTCTATCCACATTGTAGACAGAAGAAACATGATTGTAGATGTAAGATGGTGGCTAACCTGGAGGCTAAGCAATTACCTACTGATTTTAAGATAGTAGAGGGTGATGATGACCAAGTCTTCTTTGTTGCACAAAGAGAACCATGGACTCAAAGACAAGGTATGTCTCAAGACCTTTGAATTTTGGTAATCCTTATTCTAATTACAATAACCAATGGCACCCTACATATGGCCCATCACCACCTTGGAATACTTTTCAACCACACTGGCCTAACTATCAGAGTCCTCAATGGAAATCTCCTCAAGGAGGTTGGCAGTAGCCACAAGGACAATGGACTCCACCCCTAGGTAACTAGTAGTAGAATCCTCAATGGAGAGGTTCTCAGCAATGGAAGAACCAACCCCCTGGATCCCTGTAGTTTCAACAACCACAACCTCCAGTCCTCATGCCACCTCCTACAACACATGCTGCAAATACTAGCCCTCCAAAACAAACACCTATGCCTGCTTAACCATTTCCAAATCCTAATAATCAGCAACAACAAAAGTAGCCTATGTATCTTGCAGAAGCCAATTAATATCCAGCTTATGCCCTCAATATTCATGATATCCATCTCAGGTCTGGAACCACTCTCCTTGCTCCACAACTGCCTGTAATTATAAAGATTCCTAGATTCTGCCTCTAAGCAATCTACTGATCCTACAGAACATATACCTATATCAGATACTATCTCTAAGGAGCCTGTCCTGTAGCATTAGGCCAAACTTCCTTTTCCTCAAAGATTGCAAAATACTACATCCAAGTCTATGGAAGAGCCTACCTTTGATATTTTGGATCAGCTAAAGAATGTACACATTCAAATTCCCCTTTTTCAAGCCATTAAAGATGTCCCAATTTATGGAAAAGCCATTAAGGAGGCCTATTTAAAGAAACCAGGAAGAAAGAAAAAGGATCCCCAAACTATCCATGTTTTAGGATAGTTGGTTGATATTATGTTAGGGAAGGTAGTCATTCCAAAATATACTGACCCTGGGAGTTTTGTGGTAAAAATAAATATTAAAGGTCAAATAGTAAAGACTATTTTGATTGACCTTGGTGCAGCCATCAATGCAATGACCAAGTATACTATGGAGTATCCAAATATCTTAAACATTCAGTCTACACCTACCGTCTTGCAGCTTGCTGATAGTTCCACAGTAATACCTGATGGAGTGGTAGAAAATGTCATTGTCATCCTTGAGTCTTGGGAATACCCAACAGATTTCACCATATTTTCCACTAAGGAAACTTTGGGAGGATATCCTATCATCCTAGGTAGACCATGGTTAGCCACAGTTGATGCTCTTATAGGATTTCATTCAGGAGACATGACAATTTATGGTGGTCAGTCAAGAAAGAAATTACATTTATACCCACCTACCCAGCCTCAGCCAGACTTGTCTCAACCAATTTGGCCAGATTTAAGAGAGTAAACTGAAGAAGACAATTCATTAGCTCAACTAATGATGCTACAAAATAATATGTTTTCATAGCTTCAAAGTGAGGATGACCTGATTTTACACATTTTGCAGTCCAACTCTGATCTGAGTAGCCCATCTATTCCAGATAGCTGTCCTTAGTAGTGTTTCCTACAACAAATGAATTTTGAGAGCCTACCACCCGCGTCTCCTACAATTTATCACAATTTTCTTCCATATGAAATACAAACACCACCTTTATCAATGGCCTCCATGAATGATCTTACTAAGCAAGTAGAAGTGTCTCCAGGACATTGTCCGAACATCAATAATAAGCTACCTCAATCTCAAAAAGTTTCCCTAGTCACAATGTTGCAAGAACAACACAAAGCTTTTGCATGGGACTATGGGGATATGAAGGGAATAGATCCTCAACTATATATTCATAGGATCTACATTAAGGAAGATTGTTCACCTGTTAGACAGCCTCAATAAAGGATAAACCCAACACTCAGGGAAATAGTTAAAACAAATCTCCAAAAATTGCTTGATGTTGGTTTTATCTACCCCATTTCAGACAATCAATGGGTATCTCCATTGGTGATTGTTCCTAAAAAAGGAGGAAAATGGAGATTTTGTGTAGACTACAAGGAGCTGAACGCAACAACTAAAAAGGGTCACTTTCCATTGCCATTTGTTGACCAAGTGCTAGACTCATTGTTTGATAAAAATTATTCCTCCTTTTTGGATGGATACAGTGAGTATAATCAAATTAGAATTGCTCCTGAGGATCAAGACAAAAAAACTTTTACCAGTCCATGGGGAAATTTTTCCTACTCTATCTTACCTTTTGGCCTGTGTAATGTACCTACAACATTTCAAAGGGAAGTGATCAGTATTTTTGTTGACATTTCTCATGATTCTATGGAGATCTACATGGATGACTTCACCACTTATGGAGCTACTTATGAAGAAGCATTATAAAATCTGGAAAAAGTGTTGAAAAGATGTAAGGAGCAAAATTTGTCTTTGAATAGTGAGAAATTTTTTATGATGATGCAAAAGGGAATTGTTTTAGGCCATCATATTTCTCAAGCAGGAGTTCAAGTTGATCCTGCAAAAATAGAAGTTATTCTAACTTTGCAAACACCTATGAAACAAAAGGATGTTAGAAGCTTCCTAGGACATGCTAGATATTATAGAAGATTTATCAAAGATTTCAGCAAAATAGCCAGTCCATTATATTCCTTATTGACTAAGGATTATGAATTTAATTGGACTGAGGCCGCTGATAAATCTTTCCCACAGCTTAAGAACTTACTTACTCAGGCACCTATTCTTCAAGGACCGAAGTAGAGTTTTTCCTTTCATATACACACAGATGCTTCTGATTATGCCATAGGGGAAGTTTTAGGATAGAAAGAGAATTTCATAGAGCATGACATATATTTCATTAGCAAAAACCTTCAAGGCCCTGAATTAAACTATACTATCATAGAGAAATAATTGCTAGCAGTTGTGTATGCCCTGAACAAGTTTTGACATTATGTCACTAGTTACCAAATATTTGTCCATACATATCATGCAACAATAAGATACCTCATATATAAGCCTGCCATATCTGACAGATTAGTAAGATGGCTCCTATTGTTGTAGGAATTTGATATCACAGTTGTTGATAAGCTAGGTTAGGCTAATGTGGTGGTTGATTTCTTGTCAAGAATTCAAACACCTACACTTGCCACCCCTGAGGTACTTGATGATAGATTTCCTAATGAACATCTATTTTCAATTGTTGCTCGAACCCCATGGTATGTAGATATTGCAAATTACTTAGCAACCAACAAGATCCCAACCCACTTCTCACCAAAGGAAAGGAAATTGTTGGTAGAGAAATTTTTTAACTTTTCATGGATTGTAGATTGTTTATTCTACACAAGACCTGACCAAGTCATGAGAAGGTGTCTTAGGGAAGATGAAACCTATGCCATTTTTTATGACTATCATAATGAGCCATGTGGTGGGAACTTTTCAGCTAAGAGAACATCTATGAAAGTGCTTGCTACTGGATACTATTGTCCCACACTACACAAAGATGTTGCACCCTACACCATAAAATTTGACAAATGTCAATGCATGGGGAGACCAACAAGGTCTGATGAAATGCCCCTATATCCTCAAGTTGTAGTCAGTCCCTTTGACAAGTGGGGCATGGATTTTTTTGGGCCTATTGATCATCCAATGGGAAATCATACATTTTGGTTTGCACTAATTATGTAACCAAATAGGTAGAAGTGAAAGCAATGACACATGCTTGTGACAATAAAGTTGCTGAGTTCCTGTATGAACATATTTTTACTAGGTTTGGAGTCCCAAGGGAACTTGTTACTGATCAGGGAGCTCAGTTTACATCAAACTTAATCACTGCATTGATGAATGATTACAAGATCAGGCACAAAAATTCTAGCCCTTATCACCCTCAAGCCAATGGTCAGGCAAAGGTTACCAACAGAGAAATTGAGGCAATCCTTACTAAGATAGTACAATTACACAAGAAGGATTGGAGCAGTCACCTTCTTGAAGTAGTCTAGGCCTATAGGACAACATGGAAAACAACTATATGGTTTACTCCTTTTGAGTTACTCTATGGAAAAAATGCCATGTTGCCAATAGATTTTGAGCATAAGACCTTAAGGACTACTCTACAACTTAACATTGATATTTCAGAAGCCCAAAAGGAATGCCTCCTATAGTTGAATGCATTGGATGAGATAAGGAAAGTTTCCCTGCAGCATACTAAAGTTACCCAACAACAAAGACCAAAATGGCATGACCACCATATCAGAACTAAGCAATTCTCTAACGATGATTGGGCACTGCTTTATGACTCCAAGTACAAGGAAAATCAAGTTAAACTCACCACAAGATGGCTTGGTCCTTATGAAATAGAAAATGTGTTTGATAATGGTTCAATTCAATTAGCTACAATAGATCCTATCCAATTCAAGCTACTAGTTAATGGACACCGTCTTAGGTTGTATCATAAGCCAACGTCCAAAGAGGAATTTATGAAGCAGTTTGTTTTGGATACGGCCACTGATCTTCCTGCAGCAAAAGGCTTCGACCTTTCTCTTGCAACATCTCTTTAAAATTCTATGTTGTATGCCCATAATAAAGGTTTTCTTTTTAAGGAAGCCACCTTCTCCACTTTTCATCCATTACCACCATTCATTTCCTCTTCTTCCATGTCACCCATCCATGTCATCCATGTTGTCATACTGCCCTCACTTATGATTTCACTTCCAGCTATCATTTCATGTTGATGTTGTGATCTTTCCTAGCATGTACGAGTACTTATTACAAGGTACGCAATATCTTTTATTGTCACATCATTTATCTATTTCATTTATTCATTAATTTCTATGTACATATAAGTCATTATTGCCTGATCTTCGCCTATTCTTTCGTACATGTGTGGAAACATGTCAAATTTTTAGTAGGGGGCAGGATAATCCATTTCAAACTTTTTCTTATGCCACTGTCACAACTATTAGGATATTTTTATTTTCTTTTACTTTCCAAATATGACTACGTGTTTCCATCTTAAACAACTAATTGCTTAATTTGAGTAGTTTGTAACAATAATTTTATGCAATTATCTTTTGAGTCATTCTTGGAAAAGTAGAGAAAAGTGACGACAAGACAAAAAGAATTAGGGCAAAAAAAAAAATTTTGAATTTTCAAAAAAAAATTGACTTTCAGGAATCTCAGCTAGAATAATTTGTAAATATAGGTGGCTAGTTAGTAAGACATGAGCCTGGAGCTCATGAGCTCTTGATGCAAAATCCTCAAATGATTCAGGCATTCAACAATTATGGTTGGCTAAATTATTTTTTGAGGTTAGATTCCTTTAATGAGGAAGCTACAGGTGAGTTTTTGAGAACTATTTTAGAGGGAGAAGCTATAGTGTGGGGTTTGATAGTAGTTGTTACAAAAGAGTGGATTTCAGAAGTAACTGGGCTTCCGGCGGTAGGAGAAATTTTTTCTTCAGATGTTTTTGCTAGGGCAGAATTTACAGTACCAACATATGGACCCTTGGAGGTTTCCAAACAAGGATGCAAATGAGTGTCACTGCCTCCTCCATACCCAGAATATGCTTCCTTCATAATCAGGTACTTGACTTGTGAGGGACATTTTTCCTATTTGTATTCCTATCATTTTAAACTATTGAGTCATATGAGGCATGTTTTAGCTATCAATGTTCCAAATTTTTTGTTAAACCTTTTGAAACAATGTGCCCATGAAACCCAAAGGGGTAGGGACAACTCTATCGCCCATCATGCCCTCATTAAACTCTTGATCGAGCATTCCCTAAGGGATGTATCACCCCTTTCTTGGCAAGAATTTGTTGCCCAAAAGGGTCTACAACTTCCAAAGCCTCCTAGAGCACTCCCTGCACAACCCAAGAAAAATAAAAAGAGAACAAAATCTACAAGTAGGGAAGTAGAGCAAGAATCATCTGCTCCTGCAGCACTTAGTCCTACAGCCTCCACACTAGAGCCTCTACCCAAGTACAAACCAGGTCTGCTAGTAGAAGAGAAAAATGAAAAACGAAGGTAGGAGAGTCATCTAGTGTAGAACAAACTCCAGAATCTGACCCTCATGCTCAGAAGCGAAAATGTTCTACTCCAATCTTTCCTGCAGAATCCTCCCCCGTAGTAGTTTCTCCTCCATCAACACGTATTTCCACTGCAAGTTCACCATCATCTCCTTCTGTTGAGTTTGAATCCTCTCAGAAAGTCAGAAAGAGGAAAGCCATGAGAGTGCCTCCTATAGCTGCAACACTGCCAAAAAGAGTTTCAGCAAGGAAACAACGTAAAGTCACCTCAACCTTTGCTCAACCTGAAATTATAATAATTCCTGACAAATCTGAAGAATTCAGTCATGATGTTTCTCAGAATGTATCTGAGAATGTTTCACAAGGTCCCTCTGGTATTCTTGAGGAAGCACAACATGGTAGTGGTAATGAAAGGGGGATGTCAAGTCTTGATGACTTGGCTGAAGTGGCTAGGCAAGTTTCTGAAGAAGCACAATCTATTCCTACCCAACAACATGAGTCTATCCTACAGCAAGAGGAAGAACAACCTGAACAATTAGAAGTGTCCAATGACACCCCATTACCCCTGCAACTTGTCAGGCAATGGTTGTTTATAAAAGAACATTCTTGATTGAATTTTTTGAATATCTTAGGACTACATGGCAGCCTGTTACATTTCAAACTTTGAGTTTCCACCATTTAGCTAAAACTAAAATTCAACAAAGTCTTTGGGAGGAAGAAAAGAAGCAATTGAAAAGAAAAATTGAAAGGAAAAAATAGGAAATTCAAGAAATGAAAGAGAAAATGGATGAAATGATGAAGGTAACTGGTAAAATCATGGAATGTAGACCACCACCTATGGTATATGCCATGTTCCTTAAAGAGAAATTCCTTTGGTTTCAATGAATGAGAATTTCAAGGAATTTAGACCCTGTTATTCACACAACCAAGGAATTTTATGATGCGTATCAAGTAGCACCTAATTGGCTGAAAAATTCTTTATGTGAATTTTATTTGCATGGTTTGTTACTTCCCTCTGAAACAGAGTGGAATGCACTTATCTACATTGGTTACATTCATCTGAGGTCACTCATGTCTTGTGCGGCCAATGAAACTAATTATGGATGACAATTAGAGGGTTATGAAGAGGCTGAAAGAAATGAACCTATTCCACTACAACTTGAAAGCTCAGATCCCCATACAATTCTGAGAACTTGGCTTACTGTTGCATATGGATTCAATGATCAAGCAATTAGAATGAAAATATTTGATATCAGAAAGTAGGTGTATGATGAATTCAAAGACCAACCATATCTGTTTTGGAAGCATTCATCTTCCATAATTGAAAAAATATGGGAAAAACTAACTATTGGTTTGAGAAAATATGATCCTCATAGCCCCCTGAATTTTAAGGAAGCCCTCAAAAGGACAGAGAAGTACATGAAGCTTGGTCTCCAGAAGAGGTTTGAGTTATGGTTTCCATTAACATTTCGACCTCCAGTTTTAATGTGGCCACTTTACCCTTATCGGGCTATAGATGTTAATGAGGATACAAAAACCCGCAGGTATGAGAGATGGAAAAATTTCAAATGTTTCTACTACAAGTTTGGAACTTCATTACAGGGCCATGCTACTCCTACTGATTTCAGAGAAACAACCAAAAAGCTTAATGTTGGAGGACCATCATTACGATAAGTAGGGGGCAAATGATGAGCTCAAAACATGCTCATAATTTGAATACTATAATATATTTTTAATACCCTTACTCTTATTGCTAATGATTGTTTTAACTCTTTGATTAAAGACTTTTTATCTAAAATTGGATAGTATCCTGTAGCCACACATTCCTATATTCCTGCAACTTAACATCTCTATGTGTCTATATTAATTGCCCTATTTGACCTCCCAAAAGATTGATATAATGCATATTTTTTTTGAATAATGAAATAGATTTAATATGTGATTAATGAATGCTTATTGTGTTATTTTCCATGTGTACTTTATTTCACTTATGTCACATTGTGTATCATAGGTTGTTGAAGGAAGCATGAACGAGTCAAGTGTAGCAGATCTCGGCCTTGCAATAAAGTCCATTTACAGCACGATATCGAGGAAGTTGTTCCAGTGAAGACTCTTTGATTGGGTCGTTGGGAAGAAATCTAAATGATCATTAATCTAGAAAGAGTGAAATGCTAAATTCTCTCTTAATCGTGTTGAATGGATATGCTTTCATTTATGAGAAGTATGTTCCTCAGTTTCAGGATACATTTATGTCCACGTCTTTCTCTGTTAGAGTTAGGTAGTTAGTTGCTTTTTTTATATAAATAAGTGTTCCTCCTACGCGAGTGAGCAAGCAGAGTATGTAAGAGTTAGTATTATAATAAGAATTAGAGCTTTTTGTTAGTTTTCTTAGAAGTAGAACAATCAATGTATATGACTCCAAGTTATGAATAAAAGCTAATGGAGTTCTGAGTTTAATTTTGGCATAAGATAGTTGATGCTTGTTAAGGGGCCCCACTTAGTAAGTATCTATAGTTGGTTAGTTATTTATCTTCTGTTGATTATAAGTTAGATTTTATTCTCGAAGGTTTCAGCGCAAACTCAGTCTTATATTGTTCCTGCAGCATCGGGAATCCATCCCTGTGTTTGTTCCTATAGCATAAGGCCAGTTCATAGTTTGTTTCTTAGTAATAGTTGTCGTGATTTCTACTTTGATTAAGTTATGTTTAAGTTAAGAAGACTTTACATTACATCCCTACAACATAGGTAGAATTCCTTCCAAGCATCTATTTATGGTAAATTGTGACTAAAATTGGTTCTTAGTGCACATACAGTGCCGCTCCATTTCAAGTATACATTCCCTAGTTTGACAATGTAAATGAACGACCATAAGAAGACATTAGTCACCTGCTAGAATGTCCAATTCCTAGGTTAGGATTTTTTGTGGCTTTTATATCCTTTTGTGGACCCGACCACTACCACTATTATATGCATTCATCACTTGACTTTTGCATTCATTTTCCTTATGTCCAAAGTTTTTACATGTAAAGCATTGATCAATAAAGGTTGAAATATTCTGATTCATTTTGCTTCTACATTCCATTTCTCTATTTCCATATTTATTGCAAGAATAACAAATACCATTGAAATATGGGTACCTTTGAGCATTTTGTTGTCTAACTCGAGGTACTCTAGCATTTTTCTTTGATTCTGGATCTTACTATTTTTCTTCTTATCTTTAGTCTTCTCCGGTTCATTGATCTTCTTTTCTACATTAGGTGTCTGAAATACTTTTTAGATTTCTCCTTTTTCAATTCCCAAACCACCTTTCTCCTTAGATGTTTTCTGACCTACAATCAATTCATCAAGATTGTAGTACTTATCTTGAATTTGTCTTCATGACTTCTTTCTCCAAATCTACTATTAGAGTTACCACTTCTTTCTTAGTCATCAGATTTTCTTTGCACCATTTCATTTAGACATTCCTCAAATATTTTATTTTCTTCCACTTTCACTTTTAGTCTTGTGATATATTCATTTTCTTGCTTCAATTGTTCATTGAATTTCTTATGCCTTTCTCTGAATGTTTTGATATGCTCTCTTAATTTTTTGATGCATTCATTTGCTTCTTTAATATTTTCCTTCAGATCTCTATTTCCACCTTCAACTTTGTCAAGATATTCAAGATCAAATTTGAGTTCTCCATCTTTGTCAAGCATGCAATCTTCTTCTTTGCATTCAATAGCAAGAGTCTCTTCCAAAGGAATATGAAACTTTTTATCAGTCATGTGTTCAATCTCCAAGATCTTCCCAAAGCAGTCAAGCTCCTTCTAGGGATCCAAGCTCTGATACCAATTTTTGAACACCTAGAATACTAAGAGGGGGGGTGAATCAGTATTCTATTAAACCATTCAAACATTAGCTAGACAATTACTAGAGCACATTCAACTGATATAATCAAAGAAAGCATGAAACATCCACAACATCACATAACACATGAACACCAAGATTTTTATGTGAAATCCCAAAATGGGAAAAACCAAGATGAGGGTTACCTCACAATATATTATATCTAGATATAGTATATTACAAAAATGCTCACTATAGGTGGACTTACTGTCCAATGGACTCACTTCCCACAGAGAATAAGATAGAAGATAGACATTGCATTATGTACAACCTATTTGAATTGTTACAATTGCATCTACAGTATGTTGGATTAAAGTTACAATTTGAAAGGAAATCTTGGTGTGGAAACACCTTCCAAATGCAAAATTCTTAGGAAAGAATTGTCGAATATTTCATTTAATTTGAGTTACAATCATTAAGATACACAACAAAAAAACAAGAGAATATATAATTTAAACATCACACAAAATTAAATACCATTTTTACATGGGAAAAACCTTACAAGAGAAAAGCCAACACACCAAGTAAAGACACTTTGCATTACAATAAATAGATTATATATAGAGTTATAGACTCCACTTTCAAGTGTCAATTCGTAGAATCAATTCAGAAGCATTACATTCACTCTTCCTTTAAGCAAATACAAACTCAATGCAATACCATTCAATACATTAAAAACATCCCATTTTACCTCACTCATTCTTTAGGTCAGCCTAATCTCTCTATGTCATAGTATTGATTAGCCAACCAATGAGCAATCTAATTTTGTAATTTAATTACATTGTTATCAAGAAATAGAGTTGTTGACTCCAGTTTGAAAACTTTGGTCCAATGATCGTTGATTCACAAGAGCAATGTAGAATCAACAAATGGATTTGTGCCATGTGTTGACATATCAATTTTCCAACATGGTTGACCATCACACCATTCGGGTTCCACCAGGGAATTCTCTATGAGTTACCAAGTTGATAGATATACACCACTCATTCTATTCCACACACCCCTGCAAGAGTCAATGAACTTCTATTAAAATTTTAGTAGCATGCCTTTACAACAACTCAAATCTCTCTTGGAAATGAGAGGAAACCCTCTATTTATAGTGTTCATAAAGAAAAATGAATGGCCAAGATTTATTTTCATTGTGTGGCCAAGATTCACTACAAACTAGGGTTTCACCTACCCCCAAATATATTACAATTTAAAATTACATCCTTGTATTTTCCCTATTTTTTCCTTTTGTGGCAGCATTGTACCTCTTTTGTATTTTGCTCATTTCCCCTTTTGTTGTAGCTACACTGTAAGGAATTAATCATCAATCATGGAAATTACTTCATTCCTCTTCAAGGTAGCATACTCCACAAATTTGAAGATCAATGCTTGGAGCTTGCTCCATTCCAATATATCTGATTGGATCACCTGAAAAATTAGCCTCCATGATTTTTTCATGACGGTATCCTAGTCCTTGTCAAACTTTTGTGCATTCTTGATCACCTGCTCAGACTGAGTGAAGGCTCGAGCAGCAAAACCCATGAAATCCAACACTAGTGAATCTGTAGTCCCATTTCCATTTTCTTGTGGAAATATGGTTTTATCTTTTCAGGATCCAACTCAACTACGAACACATCAAATTCCATCATCAACTTTATCTATTCTTCACAAACAGCTCAAACTTCCTTGATCCAATCAATTTCTAACACCACCTCATGGAGCACGTGCTCTAACACCTCCTTTATGTGGCCAGGGCTTAGCTTCCAAGTCTCCATAAGCCAATGATCACCCTTAGCTAGAGCAAACTTCTTTTCCCAAGATCCATCAGGTACCTTGAGGATAGCCTCAAGTTTGGGGTACGTGATCTTGTATAACTCATGGAATTCGGTGCAAAATTTCCTTATTCCCTCGAGCACTCTTTGCAACTCCAAGAATTTGTTGGTTGTCCTGATTGTACGGCTTATTCCCATGTTACCATTGTAGAGGACCTTTCTAACAATCCTATGTGGCTTTTTTCCAGTTCTTTCTTTTCTCTAGCTGGTCGATATGGTCCTTGGACAGTAGTTGTGGTGGCGCTGAGGATGTGGTGGGGAGCTCTTCTAGTGATGACCATTGTTGAATATAAGTGGTAAAATCAGCCACCTACGCCTTCAGTTCCTCTTTGGAGATCTTATCCTTGTGCATTTGATGCACGATGGTGGCAACGAACCCCTATAGATGGTTAATCTTTTTCTCTCTTGTAGCGGTCCCCAAATCAAGGGTGGAGATGTTATAACATACCCCCTCTTCATTCACCACTAGGGTGGCTATTTGCATGGTTCTAGATCTGGATGCATCGACCATTGTCAGTTGAGCTCTAAATTTAGGTTTTCTTTCTTTCCCTATGCTTATTTGGGCCCAAGCTAGGATTTCCTCCAACCTTTCTCTTAGATCCTTTAAAGTCAGGGTCTTCTTTCCCAACTATTTCTCAAGCCACTTCGGCATTTGAGATTCTCCCCTTTATGATTCATGACCTTCTTCTTCTTCATGGGTGTGTTGGATCACCATTACCTTATCACTCGAAGCTTCTTGTTGTGTCCTTCCTTCATCCTCATAAGAATCTTGAATGAAAATAGTTTCCTTTTGTGGGGACTCAAAGGTAGTGTGCTCTTTGAGGCTATCTTCCCCTTTGATGGTTTTCTTCTCTTCTTCTTCATCATGTTCATGCTCCTCAAGCTGTTCCATTTCTAAGCTCTTTTGAAATTCAAACTCTTCTTCAGGTCTATCTTCTTCTTTCTTTTCCTCTTCTTCCCATTGAGGTAGAATCTTTTCATCACACTCTAGGTTCTCTTCTTGCTCTTCTTTTTCTTCCTCTTCTTGTTCTCCTGAAAGAGGCATTTCTAGATCATGCTTGGGGATTTTTTCAAGCTCCCCAGTTGGAGGTTCAATATCCTCCTCCATTTCCTCTCCTTCATTCTTTTCTTCATCAAAGGGATGCCTTTCCACTTTTTCTCCAACATCTTTGAGTTGTTTATCCAAATCCTCTTCAAGGTTTGGATCAAATGCTTCCACAATGTACTTGGAGCCCAACTCCCTGGTGCCTTCCTCTGATGATTTTTTTTCTTCTCCCTCGTACACCACCTTATCAATCGTCAGATGTTGGTACTGGAGGTGCTCATGGTAATCATCTACTTCCTCTTCCATCTCTTTTGTAGCTTCTCTTTCATGTCTCTCCAACTCTTCTGATATCTCCATCCTGGCCTTCATTTCTGGTGGTTCAATTGGAAGAGTATAGATAGGAAGACTGGAAACAATTTGTGCCAAGGGATCTTGAATGGTTGGGTTCATCAACACCCTAGATAGCTCTACTGGAATTTTTTGCATATGGCTAGAGAAGGCCTCCGGGAGTGAGAGAGAGGACATTGGCATGGTTGTTTCTAGGGGGAGTGATGTTGTTGGAGACATGGAGGTGAAGGAAAGCAGAAAGGTGGTGGCAGAAGAAGATTCTATTACCATTACTTGTGTCATGGGTGGAGTAGAAGCAAGGTGGAAAATATTTACACCACAGGTGGGAAAGCAACAACCATTGCCTGGGAAGTAGGAAAAGGGGCAATAGTAGTAACAACATCAGTAGCAGTAGTGGTAAGAGTGGAGGCAACAAGTGGATACTTTGGCTTCTCGACCTCTAATTCCTCTCCTTCATGGAGAGGGTCCTCCTGGATGGTATCAAGACCTCCCAATTTCTTTGGTCTCTTGGAGGATTCACCCTCTGAAGCTTTTCTTGAGTATACTTTAGGCTTGGGATGACTTTTAGCCACTTCTTTCCTCTTCCTTGACTTGATGGTTGGAGGAGATTTTGAGATCTCTCCAATAGCTACCCCACTATCAGTTTCACTTGTAGGATCTTCCTCAAGCTCCTCATAGGTCAAAGTGATCCCTTGTTGCTTCAATTGGGAAATTTTCTCATCAATTCATTCCTTTTTTCTATCCTCGATGGGCTTGGTCAAAATTTTGAGGTCATCAACCTCTTATTCATCCACTTTAATCAGTGGCAGTGGTATGTTGGAAACTACATTGTACCAAGGATCCATTGTTGTATTTTCATCTTCTGCTACCTGATTCAATACAGGGAACAAGTTGACCCTCTTCAAAAATTATGCAATTATGTGCATGTAGTGCCTCATTCACACTTCATTGTCATCTTTTCAATTGGCCCAAAAATCTTCAGCAAGATGTAAATGGGTGTATTCAAATGCAACCATCTTCTTTAGTTTACCATAAGGTTCCATTCTCAGTTGACCAGTGTGGAACTTCAAGTTGTACTCCATGAGCTTTATGTCTAAATTGTTAGCAAACTAGGATGTGTGGAGGTCATATAGCCCCTAGCCGAAAGAGAGGGGATAAGGAATACCCTCCTTATGTTTGCTTCTTAATAGGGCGTGTGCATGTCATAGCTACCAAGAGAGTTCCAATAATATTATCTTTTCATTTGGGTACCAGGGCAGCTTGTATGGTTTCTCCAAGAAATCTTCACTTGAATGTAGGTAAAATTTGGAAATTGAATGAATAGGAAGGAAAAATGGAGAAGGAATTCACACTGTGGAAAACTTGTCTTTTGAAGTCACCGCCAAGCAATCTGATGATGTGGCCTATGAAGGCATCGTTAACTCTACAATAATCCCTCTTAAAGCAACCTGATGATGTGGAAATTGAGGGTACCTAACATAGACCTTTAGCTCTCTCCCTAATTCTATATCAGGAGCTCTGAACAAACCTCTATATTGTGTCTTATTAGGTAGTAAATATACAAGGTAAGATGTCATGTAGAAGCATGGGGTCTTGACAACCACAAATTGTTCATGTAGGCAATTGCTGATAATTCCTATCCAATAAAACTTGGTTTTCCCACAAAGGATCTCCTCCACAAAATACAACATCCACTCTTGGAAGTAAGTTGCAGTCATAAGGCCCATTACTCTACTTAATAGTGTCACCAAGTCATGGTTATTCTCATAAAATTCATTGCGGAAGAGCTCCTCAGGAACCTTGATTGCACTACCCCTCTTCTCCTTCAATCAATATTGATTTATGAGCCTTTTACACTTGAGGGGATCTTCATCCCACATCTCCTTTCCATCTTCCTTGGTTGCTTCATCCATCTCCCCGAAGGTAGGGATATGAAAGGTCTTTCCTATTGACTTGGTAGAGAAGTCAACCAGAATGTTTCCATTTCTGTCCACAATTGTCCCAGTCTTTAGTTGATATGCCTCCCTATAGGCCATCACTAGTTCAGTGGAAATAAGAGTGGGAGGGAAGCCTGTAGCTTTGGCCAACCCACTACTTCTGATTTTTCTTACACTTTTGATTGTAAGGTTAATCCAGACCCTTTGCTTAAATTCATCAATGTCTATGTATTTGATGTTTGTATCAGAGACCTCCTTCTAGGCCGAGGTGACCTTGGAGTTAAGATGTCCCCACTAGAGCTTGTATTTCATCTAGTCTTTGTCTTCTTTACCTCAAGGTTCCTTTGTTTTTTTATTTCCCTTGTCCTTCTCCACGACCGCCTTCGAGGTTCCTACACTTGGTTCCATAAATCCTGTAGGCAAGAGGGAGGCAAGCACATTCAAGTATAAAAATATTGGAAAGTTAGATAAAATCCTACAAAACAACATTATATTAGATAATTCATCAATTAAGATTCCTAACATATCTTCTGGATTGACACTAACTTTTTACAGGAAGGAATTTGAGCAATTTGGGTCCAAGGGATTGGACTTCCCTTGATTGATGGTTGTTTTGGAGTAGCTACAAGAGGGATGGAAATCCATGCACAGTCGCCTGGCTATCCCAACCCGCCTTAATATTTGGTCCAACGTGAGGGTCCACAATAGAGGTCACTCTATTTCGACACGTGAGTCAAAATCAGTTTGATGATTGGAGGGCATTAAGTTCATCATATGAGCAATCGGAGTCAAGGAACAATGTGGTTGTTTGGGGTCTCCCTTTGAAATGGCACTGGCAAGAAAGAAACCCATGGGTTGATTTCTGTCAAGCAAGACCTGTGATTTCAACATGGTTAGCATAATTCATTTGTCATTCAAGCTTTTTCAAGTCAAAAGGAATGGGCAGCCACTAGGTCATTGCTGTTTGAAATGACTAAAGACACATGGCATCCTGACAAGGGAAGCACATGGCTTCGAGCCTATGGAAGGTCCTCCACTCACCTCATTCATCATTTCAAGGTCTAGTGGAAAAAGGGAGGTCAAGCTCTGGGTAGCTAGCAGACTAGGACAATTTTCTAATGAGAAGGGTGAACCTCAGACATAATTCTAGCTATCACAGTCTGAGGGAAATGGCCTGCTTGAGGTTGATCACTTAGCAATTTTCACAAACATTAAGGATGGGGTTAGATCCCAGAGGGAAAAATTCCTTGCATTATGAGTCATTAGGGACAGTGGGTTCACCATGATAGCCCGTGGACAGAAGTCACGGGGGCGGGGCCCAAAAAAGAAGTTGTCACTTGGTCGCTTTAGGGTTGGTCATAGAGGAAAACTCAAGACCCGATGGTCAAGTAGATGGGTCATGAAAGCCTTTTGAGATGGCAACGCGTAGTCAGGCTTCCCTAGGTAGACATCCGCAAGGTGGGAATCGTGGTGGACAAGCTTGAGATTTTGCAAAGTTTAAAATTTATGGACTATTAGTAGGGAGGGACCTGAGAACCAAAAAGACGGGGTTGGAAAGCTATTCAGAATGGCCGAACATGAAAGGCACTCCAGAGATGAAATCCCACGAAGGAAAATCCAAATGAGGTGTTTGAGTTTGTGAGTTTTTTTAAGTTTAAGCGGCGAATGAGAGGGGCCATCCCACCGAGGAGGGTCCAAAGGGGTCATTTTTTGTTTTAATTTTAACTCCATTCTTAAGGTTGGCGATGGCGATGGGAGTGCATAGGTCTGAAGGGGGTGAAATCCCTAGTTTATGAACAATGGTTGAGAGTTCAAGTTCCATGATTGACACATGGATCAAGTTTGAGGTTTTATCAAGATTTGAACACATGGGTTTTGTGCATCTTAGTCTTCGTTAGTTAATTATTAGGGTTTTTTCCCTTTAAATTCACCCATTTTGTAAGAAATCAAAGAAAAAATGAAGTAGGGTGCAGGGTGGAAAACTTACCTCAAGAATCCAATGAATGAGGTCAAGAAATTGGTTAGTAGATGCTTTGAATCAAAAGTGGCACTCATTGGACTCAAAGATAGTGCTGGAAGTTGGCTCTAACTTCTCTCTGATCAACTGACGGGTGAAAATTATAGGTGAAATTTTCCTATTTATAGAAAATGATGCATTAAATGTGGCCTATTAATGACTATATGACGAACCAAGAGTTGGTGAGCCATCAAATGAAAATGGCAGTGGGAAGCAGTTGACGCCCAGTCATTGGGAGTGTTTAACAATTAGAAATGGCAATTAGTTTATCTTGGGGCAACGAAATCCCACGCAGGGTGGCCCGACAGGGCGGACCCGACGGAGTCCAAGGACGCCAATTTTGAAAGGTAAAGGGAAATAGCTAATGGGAACCTAAAAAGGCCTAAAGCCTTGATAATTTGGGGGGGTAAAAACATGGTCAACTCAAGATGAACTATCTAAGGCTCATTGACCACTTAGAACACCAAAATAGGGGGCACACAAAACTAGATGACGATGAAGCAACTTGATGAGGTGAAAAGGAAGAGGGTCCTCATTCTAAACAAGGAATGTGTGTTGAAGGCACAAAAAATGGTGACTCTGTTGGGGAATGCTCCTAAGCATTCTAAGGGTAAATTTTCATTCAAAACCCAAAATATTTGGTTTTGCAAACTAGGGGCTAACTTCCAAAAGTAAACTAGGAAAATAGGATCCTTGGCTGAATCAACCAACAAAAGCATCTCAAAAGCATGTGTGTTCAGTGAATTCATTCCATTTTCATAAAATTTGTGGTAAGTGGTAGTAAGTTGAACTGAGCAAGCTACATGAATTATCCAACCCCAAAAGTAACCTGGACATTTCCTCATTGCCAATCAGGTGTCCATAGCCCTGGCGGCATTGTTGTTGTGACCCCATGAACATTGCTCTATTTCCAGTTGAGCATCCATAGCCCTAGTAGAGTTATCTGCAAACTCATACAGTTTCTTGTTTTAAGCATTTTTATTTTCTTTTCTTTCTTTCAATACTTCTTTTAACACTTTCTTCTTTTGCTCAACTATGTAAGCATTGAAGCCTACTATGGGTTTGGGAACCACAGTAGTCACTGGAGTGGACTTGAGATTTTTCCCTTGCTAAGTTGTCATAATAGATGTTGTACAACTCTTTGGAAATAATTAATATGCATTTTTTGTTGGATTTGAGATGTATGTAAAAGGAAGATTCAAAAAATGGTCGGGTTTTAAGTCAAATTTCAAGTGAGGAAGCCATTCCATGATAGCTTTCAAAGACCAATAGTTGAAAGTAAATATTTAGCCAAAGAACACTAGAGTGGGAAGCAAATTGAACTGTTCATTGAACAAGCATGGCCATCGTAGTAGAAATGAAGAACACCCTCATCAAAGAAAAATAGCCGGGAAATGAGCAAAACAAAAGCAACGCGACATGATAGAATAGAGCAAACCAAAAGCAACCTAAACTAACCTATATACAAATATTTACAGGAACAGCTCCAAAAGAGCTCAAGCCTGGAAGTAATTTTTTTATGTGTTTCCTGTTCATCGGCAACGAGACATCTTCACCAGTTAGAGTCTTTAGGCGAAAATCATTGTCTTCAAGAATTTCAACAATCTGAAAGGGGCCAAGCCAGAGCTTATCGAATTTTTCATTTCCCCCTTTGTTCTCATGGGCCTTGTCCCAGCATAGGAATAGATCAATGATTCTAAAGGCCTTGATTTTGGCTCATCGATCGAACCATCTCTTGACCATGCCTTGATGTTTGACAAAATTTTCAATAGTACAGTTACACACTTCTTCTAGGTGTAATAGCTTAGCCAAGCAAGCTTCTCTACGATCACCTTCTTCATAAAATCCATTGATGAATTGGAGGGTGGGGATTTTTAGGTGAATTGGGAATATAGGCTCTAATCCATAGATAAGACAGAATGGGGAATCGCCAAGGGAAGCTTTGTGGCATGTACAATCTACCCAAAGGGAAAAGCAGAGTTGGTATGCCAGTCCTTGGGATTCCTATCAAGTATTTTTTTATCATAGTAATGAGATTCTCATTCATAGATTCCAATAGGCCATTTCCCTAGGGGTAGTAGTTGGAAGAAAACTTGAGGGAATTTTTGTAATCAAAGGCCCAACTAGAAAATATAAGTGAGGAAAATCCAGGGTCGTTATCATGCACTAATGCATATGGGCAACCAAAACAATTAAATATAAAGCTTTCAAGAAAATTCATAACTACCTCTATTGTACATTGCCTACATGCAATGGCTTCTGTCCATCTAGTACAATAATTGAAAGTAGTTAGAATGTACCTATTTCCTATAGATGATGGTGGGATTACCGAACCAATGAAGTCAATACCCCATTACGTGAACAGTCTCACCTTTAAAACTGGTTGCAACAAGACAACATTCTTTTCTCTAGTTGCGGCAATCTGGAAGACATGGCACATGTGGACGTGGTTGTGAGAATCCTTGAAGACCGTTGGCCAATAGTAACTTTCTCATAGGATGTGCTAAGCAGTTGAAGGGCCAGACCCATGACCCATGCCAAATTTTTCATGAAATTATTTCAAGACCCAGTCTGCTTCTTCTTTGCCAAGGCATCTCAAGTAGACACCATGATTCTTCTTGTATAGTATGGATCCTTGCAGCATATAGATATTTCTTTTCAGATAGAGAGCATGCTTCTAAACTCCTTGCAAGTAGGGTGGACACTTATTATTCAACAAATAATAAAAAATGGCATCGTACTATTCCCTTGAGGAAACGTCTTCAAGATGATATTGTTGAATTGTGAGCTTGGGTCCTACTTTAGCTATTATCTCGGCTATTGTTCAAGTGAGGGCTTGCCCTCTTACCAACTTCATGGGCTGAATTTCCATTTTGTATTCCTGCAACAGGTTAACCCACTTGGCTCTTTTTTCTCCCAACTCATTTTACATGAGCAACATCTTCACTACTGGGTCAAGGACAATGGCGAACACCTTATTCTACAAGATGTTGTGCCAGAACTTCTTAACTCCTCTAACAAGATTTTATGATTTTTTTTCCACATTTTGATCTCTCAGTTCAACTTCTTTCAAGGGAGCACTCATGAAGGCAATTGGGTGCTCATTTTTTTCATTATCCTTCTAGGTTAAAATTTTGGAACATGAATGATTTGAAGCCAATGAATAAATGTAGAATGGATTTAGATAGTCCAGGATAACTAGCACTGGTTCTTCAACAATAGTTTTATTGATTTATTCAAAGGATTTCTTTTCTTTTGGGTTCCACTCAATCTTAGCATCTTGCTTTAACATGGCATTGAGCGGCTTGACAATTTCAACAAATCCTATGATGAACTTTCTAATGAAATTGATATTTTTGAAGAAAGATTTTAGTTCTTTCTTGTTGCCTAGTAGCCGAATCTTTAGTAGAGATTGGATGTGCTCAATATCTATATAAATCCCTCATTTTGAAATAACATGCCCGAGCAACTTGCCTTCCGTAACTCTGAAGATGCATTTCTTCGGATTAAGGGAAAATCCAAATTCTTGGCACCTCTGGAAGACTTTACATAAATCAAACACATGATCACTCCATTTCTTTGAAAACATAGTAAAATCATCCATGTAGATGATTATGCACTTTCCAATCAATTCTTTGAAGGAGATTTCCATTGCACGCTAGAAGGTGGCACCCACATTGATGAGCCCAAATGGAATTCTTCTGTAAGCAAAGGTGCCTCACTTGGTGGTGAATGTTTTTTTGTATCAATCTTCATACTACACCATCACTTGATTGTACCCAAAGTACCCATCGAGGAAGGACATTATCTGTGATCCATTGAAAATTTGTAATACCTCATCTAATGAAGGAATTGGATAGTTTTCCTTCTCTAAAGCTTTGTTCAAATTGAAAAATTCCACACACAATCTAATTTCTCTATTTGTTTTCTTATCTAGGACCAAATTGGCCACCCACATGGAGTGCCTAAATGGAAAGATTATTCTGGCTAAAAGCAATTTATGCACTTCCTTGTAAATGATAGGCTCCAACAAGGCGTTGATGGGATGTTGTCTTTGTCGAAATGGTCATGCACTAGGCTTGAGAGGGATTGTATGTGTGATGATGGACATATCATAAGTCTTCGAATATTCATAGCTCCATGCTACCACATCATGATACTTTTGTAAACCATCAACAATTCCTTTCTTTTCTTCTATAGTGTACATCTTGCTAATGACCACATTTTTTACTTCCTCAATTGTTATGAGGTTGTGGGTGTCGTACTAGTTGTCTATGGACTCTTTCTTTTCTTGTTGGTATTGATCTCTAATTTGATCCAATTCGAATATGTGCTCAAGCTGAACCATACCTCTGGGGATTGTATTGGTTTTGAGTTTGATGACCCCTTCTATATCTAATTCAGCTTCTTCTGGATAATCTTCATCAATTATTTGTGTGGAAAACATGTTAAAAATTGTGATGAACTCGAGGATGTGATTGTCATTTTTGAATACTTGGAAATGAGTGACATTATCCGGTATAAATGGGGTGGAGGTCAACTCAACAGTGAATCTTTTGAAAATAGACAAGGAAAGTGGTTGAAGATGTTGGCCGCTTGAGCCAAGGCATCAATAGTATGATTCTTAGAGTGAGGAATCAACTGTATTTTAAATGCATATATACTCTCTAAGAGATCCCAGACTCTATTCCTATAGTTTTCAAGCATTCTATCATGGCATCCATACAATTTTATAGTTAATTTGTTTGACTACCAATTCCAAATCACCAAAAACTTGTAGCATTTTAACATTCTTTCTCAAAGCCATTAAAATACCATACACCAAAGCTTCATATTATCCTACATTATTGGTACAATAAAATTGAAGCTTGTGGGAAACAAAGTAAGTCTTACCCGTGGGGCTGATGAGTTTGAACTTAACTCCAAATCCTTGCTTGGATTTGAACCCATCAAAGTGTACCATCCAGAACTTGCAAGGCTCTTTGACTTCAGGATCAATCATGCATTCATTTATTTTTGGTTGCATGCTTGCATATACAACCTTTAGAGTAGGTGTTGGTTTAGTATGATTGGGGGAAGGTTGTCCTATTGGCATCTCCTTGTAAGTAGTAACTAATCCTTTGACATGTTCCACTGCTATTTGGCACAAGCAACACTCGAACTCTGAATGGGCTACATTGTGAAATCTACACCAACATGGAAGCAAGAGGTCTTGGAAGTCCATCCTTTCCCTAAGGTTGATTTTATCTTGTACACACTTCTCCATGAAGTCTTGGAATTTGTCCAATAGTCCTAAATTACCATCTTCAAAAGGATCATCATCCTCTGATTCTGCTAAATTTTTTGTGCTTTGAGGTGCATAAGTTAGGCTGGTAGGAGGACTGCATTGCACCAAGAAGACCTTTGCAGCTAGTTCTTCTTCTTCAGGATCCACTTCTTCCTGATAAGTGAAGGGGAAATAATTACCCAATTCCATTTCAGCAAACAACACCTCATTGACATTGTTATACTCTATGATCATGAACTTCATGTGTGGCTCCCAGTCTATTTGAATCTGGTTTGGTAGCCCCTTCCATGGTAGCCACGTGTGAGAGAAGTCTGTTGTGGCATACCCATTCAATGCATGGGTGAAGACTCATCCCAAGATAATTCTATATGTGTCAGGAATGTCCACAACTTGGATTTCAATTAACTTGTTGCACCCTTGGGTCTACAACAATCTACATTGGGATATGATTGATGTCCCCAACAATGTTGACCTCAATTTTTTCTAATTGAGTGAATTTTATTCTTGAAGGTGCAGGGGTAACCCCAAGGGATTTGCACACTGCCAGAGGCATGACATTGGTTGATTTTCTCGAGTCGATCAGACGATTGTGTAAATTATTTCCAAATGCTCTGATTGTGGTAAGGAAGGGTGGCATTTCAAACATTCCTTGGAATAGTCCCATAGGCATGGCAGCTTGGGCCACTTGACCCTTGTCCTTCTCATTGGACTTTTCCTTAGTTTGCACTAGGGTTTGCTCTTTGGCAGGTTGTTTTCCAACTTTTTGGTTGGTGGAGGAATCCTTCCTTTTTCCTATGATTTCTTGGATTACAGGCTCATGTTGAGGCTCTTTAAAGGTGACTCTCTTGGCAGGTATTTCTTGTGTCATCTTAGAGGAATGAATTCCATTAATTACCCTAAAAAATGCATGCCTAACCATAGGAACCTTGATTAACTCAAAAGAAAACAATCTAATCTTAACCCTCTTGAATTCTTCAGTGACATATTCCCCCATTTCTTCAATTTTGGGTCGAAAGGATTTTCCTATAGACGAGCTACCCAATTGGTCACTCATTTGATTTGGTTGTTTGTTGTTATTCAAATATTGCTTGGACACATGGGGATAGCCTGGATTATTGCTAGCATTGGGGTCAAGTGGGGTGCTAAAGTTATTGGGTAGAGTGGAAGTAGTGAACGATCCCCCTATTTGTCTATTCCTTAAGTAGTATGGAGTGGCTCTCTGATGAAACATTTAGACCTCATCTCCATGAAACTGCTCCTCATCTACGAGGACATTATCTATTGAATTAAAGAGTTGATACAAAGCTTCTCCATTGCTTACCTCATGTACTTCTTTGTTTTTGGCATAGGCAGTCTCGATCTCAGGCTCGTTGCTCTCGCTCTACAAAAATGGGGTTTGGTTAACTACAAGGTAGGAGGAATCATAGGGCTCATATGGAATGATGTCTTTGAATTTCATAGTTTCAACAACATTTTGGACCGCAACTTGCAAGATTTCCACAGCTGTCTAGAATTCACAACATTCCAATTCAAAATGCCTATTAGTCTTGCAAATCCTACACCATCTGGATAACGCAGCCTCGATGAGGTACACTCCACTAGTTGTCTTTTCCACGCTACCAGGGTGATCAAGAGGAGTGGGAACACCCCCATTAATTGGCCTTGTATTCCATGTCCTATTCCACCTCTGGGAGAGTCTTATTTCAAAGTTCTAATTAGAATTTTTTCCCTGTTCATAATTCTACCCAGACGAGGTACTTGCCTTGCGGTTATCCCTGTTATCTCAATTGAGATTGTCTTGAATGTTGCGTTGAGAATCTTGCAGCTATTTGTTCTAATTTCTCAAGTGGTTCATCTCCATGGACATCTTTCAGATTATCTATGTAAGCTCATTTAACTAATTGTTCTCTATGTTGCTTGGTTGTGATATCTGATTCTAGAGGAAGGCAGGCTACACCACCAGTTGATTCTACTGAGTAGGCAGAAATTTAGACCCTTGTAAGTATAGGGGCACTTGAGGCTATTTTGAATATGCTTGTGGCTACAAGTAATGAGGTACTGGAGGTGCCTAGTTTATGGGTTTCTAAAGATGAGGCACTATAGGCAGCAGAGCTACTTGATTCATCAAGGGAGTCTGATGTTGCAATGCTTGAGTGAGCCTTTGTATCTGTAGTGGATGGGAAACTTGCCCCAAGGAGGGTAGCGGACCAGAATTTTTTTAACCCAAGTCAGTGCTAACAATAACCACCTCAGATTAAGCATTCACAAGCCTAGTAGGAGTTGGTCACATTCTCTTTAACAATGTAGTTGTGAGGTTATCTAATGTTGCATAATAGACTAGCAAGGAAGCATCATCATTGAGCACATACGAGGCCTGCAATCTTGTGTAGGCTCAATGGAATCAATCATTGAAGGAGTAGAATGACTCATTGATTTCCCTATGAATTGACATGAATTGTTGATATAGCTTCGAAGGGCTGATTGGGATCTTGTACTTCTGCAAGAATGGATTCATCAAAAAATCCCAAGATGTGATGGATCCTTTCGACAAGTTAATATAACAATAGAATGCTTCTTCCACCAACGAATAAGGGAAAATCCTACATGCCATATCTTCCTGATCAATCTACATGTCTTTCAATGTTGTTTGGAATATTTTTATGTGTTCTTCAACTATCCTCTATGGATCCCGAGGATTGAAATTCAAGCAAATTCTCTTTGGATTCTTAGGCATGTCATGGTAAGAATTGAAGAACAACAGAGAAGGATTATTCCCTATCCAAGACATGAGGGGAGGTGGGGGTGGTATTTTTTGTTGAATAGTAACTTGGGGCTGCACAAGGGTAGTGGTGGTTGGGACTATACCTTGGACTTGGGGGGAAAGGAAAAGGCCAGCACCCCTATTGTGGGAAGTAGGTAACTAAAATGTTGTTTGGGATGACTAAGTGGAAGAGGTAGAGATGGAAGAGGAAGGGTGAGAATTTGGCTGATGGAAAAGGGAGGGAAGTGAAAGTGAGGGTGAAGTGGATGAAACAAAAGAGGAAGAAGAGGTTACGTCCTCTCTCTTAGTTCTTCTTTCCCTTATATAGGGTTGTAGTTCTTGAAATTAACATTTGTTTAGTGTCAACCTTAAAACTCTTTGGAATATCTCAAGGTAGAATGAAAAAATTCAATCTATCTTAGCTCAAGCCCTCCTAGTGCCAATTCTGTTGATGGATGTTTTAGCACTTTCTCAACACAGGCAGTGCATAGGTACACTACCTCTCTTGAAAGGAAATCTCCAACAACAATTTGTTGAAAATAAACCCAAGGTCTCTTAGGTGTCAAGTCATGACGTGCATGGAATTTCTCAATTGGTTCAATGTGATTTTGCTGGTAATCACAGGACAGAGTTACGAGGTTAAGATGGAAGGAAGTTGGATCTTAAAATGGAGTTCTTAAGATGGAGAAGTTGGTGTGCAATTGTTGCAAGTTCAAACAACATTCTTAAACTCCTATTTCAGCTTGAGATTTGGCTTTACAACGTGCAATGAACCTTAGCATATAGGTTACTAAAAAAAAAGGGGGAGGTAGGGAGGAGGAGAAGTACCTAGATCTAAAACAACAATGAATAGTGATCATGGAGGACCTTGTTGTAGACAACTTTCTTGAAACAAAATTTCACTTAACCAAATTACCTCACAGTCTCATGAAATTTTTGCAAGCTTCTAAGGACTACAGATATTCAACCATTCATTCACCATAAGTATGAATAAAAGATATAAGTTTAGAGCAACTTTTAAATTATTCCCAGACTAACTTTACACAATTTTTAATCATCAATAAACAACAAAAAGAATGGACAAGGAAACTTGCTAGCGCACAATAGAATTCTTCAAAACCAATGAGCAACATTAAGTAATCTACTAAAGCAAGATAAAACATGTAAAACAACAAAGTAAATCTACTCAAATGAACTAACTATGGGAGAAGAACCATGTAACATGCAACTAAAACTCAAGAATTCACCAAAAGTCAATGAAATTCTATTAAAATTTTAGTAGTATGCCCTTACAACAACTCAACTCTGTCTTAAAAATGAGAGGATACCCCCTATTTATAGCATTCAAAAAGAAAAATGAATGGCCAAGATTCACTACAAACTAGGGTTTCACCTACCCCCAAATATATTACAATTTAAAATTACATCCTTTTATTTTCCCTATTTTTTCCTTTCATATCAACATTGTAGCTCTTTTGTCTTTTGTTGATTTCCCTTTTTATTGTAGCTACACTATAAGGAATTCATCATCAATCACAAGAATTCCTCCATTCCTCTTCAAGATGGCATACTCCAAAAATTTTCTGATCAATGCTTGGAGCTTGCTCCTTTCCAATATATCTGATTAGACCGCTTGAAAATTCAGCCTCCTTGATTTGTTCATGATGGTATCCTAGTCCTTATCAAATTTCTATGCATTATTAATCACCTACTCAGATTGAGGGAAGACTCGAGCAGAAAAACCCATGAAATCCTTCCAATAGCTACAACTCTCAAGCAAGCACTCAATGGTGTGTATGTCTACTTCAGAGAGGGTCTAGGCTCATGGGTAACACACTCTCTCTCTCTCTCTTACTCCTTCCTATCTACTTGTTCATTTACTACATAGTGGGATGGCTTCTACTCCTCAAGTAGGTTTTTCTTTCACCACATGCTTTGTCTATTTTTTTTACACTCCTTTCCAACTTGGTTGTCAGTGGAGGTGGGAACACCAAAATGGGGGTCTAACTGAGGTAGACCTCTCTATAGCCCCAAAATTTTCCCCTCATTCTTCTATGTGTAGGTTGAAAAGAAGAGCTTGGAGTGAAGACTTAGACATCTAATTGAAGGTAAGTTTTCTCTAAGTTCTCCTTGTGCTCTATTCTATTTTTTTTCTTTTTGTTTGATCATTTTATTGATAAGACCTTAGATCTGACTTAGGAGGTGAAGATTTATTATGCCTGCTTGAGAACCTAAGATTTTTGTTTCTCACGATGACAACGCACCATTTAGATGACAGCATGCCACACTGGCATCCTGAATTTGTGCTATTGTCTTTTGGCTGAGAGGTCCTCTATCTAAGGCAGAAATCCAAAATTTTTGCTCCCTTCGGATCTGAAGTAGTCTTCTTTAAAACATAACTTGATTATATTTTATTTAACATTTCTTCATTCTATTTATTGTTGAGGTGGATAAGGTCAGTTCATTCCTTGGTGATCTCTTGAGAACGAAGAGTCCTATGTGCAAAAAATCCCTCTTATCTCACATTTTTGGTGAACCTGACGTGAACATGTCAGATCTATTTCTACAATGTTTCTATGTTTATGATAATACCTTCTCTAAGGAATATTTTGATATGCTATATGACAATCTCTATATGACTTCTTAGAAGTTCACTCCTTTATCCGTAAACTTTATGAGCAAAACTTCCTCTCCACAAGATGGGAAGTCAGGAAATGTAGTTGTGGTCTTTGTGGCTCCTCCAAGCCCTAAGAAACCTATCATTTACGTGACCCCGGTCATCCCTTCTTCTAGGGAGAATCATTCCATCTATAGAATTTTGTGTCCAAATGATTCAATGGACTTATATTCAAGGTTCATAAAAGCTACAAACCCCACTTCTTACAATGTTGTTGGGCACACATATAATACAAGAAGAAACAAAAAAAACTTGGATCAACAACCTTCTATTCCTATGTCTCAACCCACTCAAGTTCCTACTTCTTTACCACCTTTTGAACCAAGGTTTCCTTCAACACCTAAACCTATGATTAAAGCACTAGGTGATTATGATCTTATCGAGCAACATCGTGTTACTCTGGCTAATATCTCACTTTGGGATTTGCTTCAGACCTTTCTGGTTTATTAGGAGATGCTTCAAGAAGCCTTGTAGAATATCATGTTGCCTACCTCTGCTAGGCCTACGAATATTAACACATTGTTGGCTCATATTCAAGCAAATTCATCAAATATCACATTCCATCCCTAAGAGCTCCTACCTCTGGATGTGCAGAAGCAAGCGAACCCCTTGATGATCATAATTAATATTAATAATATTGGTATTAGGCATACTCTCATTGACACCAGTTCAGCTCTCAATGTTTGTAGTATCGACCTACTACCTAAGATTAGAGATGATCCATCTTCTCTAGCTACTTCTTCCTTGTACATTTGTGGGTTCGATAACGTTGGCCATCAAGCTCTAGGCACGATAATACTGCCTTTACAGCTAGGTCTTGTTACCTTACCTACTTTGGTTTATGTGATTCCTAGCCTGTTACCTTACAATATTCTTTTGGGGAGACCCTGGATTCATGCTATGGGTGTTGTAACTTCTACTTTACACCATTATTCAAAGTTCATTGGTAATAATTGGGTGGTCACAGTTAAAGACGATCCAGAAGCTTTACACCTTTGTGAGCTCGCAGTTGTCGATCGAGCTTTAGTTATCTCCACTCTTAAGAATTCTACTCCATCCTTAACCACTGACACTATAGCGTGTTCCTCGACAATACCCTCTATGGAGGTTTTCCATGAAGTGAACATTGTTAAATATAAATTATATAAAGTAGAAAGTCCTAAGTCTTCCTCATCTTCTCCTTCTCAGTCAAATGCTTTCTTTGGTGATGATTGGGGCTCTCTAGAATTCTCTGAATTCTTCATTACAGAATATAAAGTGAGTATTTCTTGTATAGAGTTTTTGAATGCCTCTGATGTGAAGATGGAAGATACTCTCATTAAGGAAGGGAAATGTGATCCTAACTAGGATACCAGTCCTTCCTCTACTAAGGAGAGTAGTCCCACTCTTGTGAAGGAGGTCAATGTTTTTGAACCAAGAGAAGAAGGTTAAAGTGCTCCCCTGGATGCATTCAATGTTCATTGGTGGAATGAAACCCTCTACGTAGAGCCATCACTTCCCAAAGTTTTTCAAAATTGTTATGGTTTCTTATATGAATTCACTTCTTGGTATGGCTATGGGTAGAAATTCCTAGGGCGTATCAAGAAAGGAATTCAATTCCCTATCCAATTTAAGCCATGAAAGTGCTATCTGAGTTTGGGATGCTCTATCAAACAATCTAAGCAAAAACCTTGGTGGAGTGTTAATATGATTTCAGTTGAACCACTAAGTTTGGTCCATCTTGAATTTATAAAGGATAGAGGGCAGGCCAAGAAAACCCCTTTATATATCTTCTCTTCAGATGAAGCGCTTGAGGAATTCCTAGGTTCCTACACCCCTTTGCCTCCCTTTCATCACAAGAGAAGATTCACATATCACCTGCATGAACAAGCTTAATTTGGAGAATTTTTCTTGAGTGTCGAAGAGGACCCTCTATCCAATGTTGATAATGATGTTCTAACATCGCATTCAGAAGATTGTAGTTCTCTCCTTAAGGGAGATACTACTGAAATTTCTATGGATATTAAGTCTCCTAAAAAAGTGATTAAGATTCGAAAGTGTTTTTCTTTAGAAGAATCAGACAAACATTCCAATCTCTCACATTCTCACCCTAATATCTTTGCTTGGATGTATGAGGATATTCTTGGTATTGATGAGTCTATAGTGGTTCATAATATTGTCCTGTGTCCCGATGCTAAGCTATTTAAGAAAAAAATATGAAAGATCAATCCCAGGGTGGCGTTGATGTTTAAGACTGAGATAGAGAAGCTGTTAAAAGCAAGCTTTATCCATCCAATCGACTACTTCCCTTGGGTCTTGAATATATTTTTCATTACTAAACCTGATGGTCGTATTCATATATGTATTGACTTTCATGTTCTTAATAATGCTTCTCTTAAGGATTATTTTACGTTGCCTAATATAGATATGATCATGGATTCGACTACAAGCCATGCATTGTTATCTTTTATGGATGGTTTCTTGAGTTACAATTAGATTTGTATTAATCTAGAATATCAGTACAAGATAGCCTTCACTACCCCTTGGGGTACCTTCTGTTATGTGGTCATGCCCTTTGGGTTAAATAATGCGGGAGCAACTTACCAACAGGCAATGACCTATATATTTCATGATTTTATTCATAATATTTTAAAGGATTATGTTCATGAAATCTTGGTGAAATCTATAACTCATCAAGATCATGTAAAGAACCTTCATCTTTCTTTTGAAAGGCTTTGGCTCTATAGGATGAGACTCAATCACCTTAAGTGTGTCTTCAACGTAGTCTAAGCCAAAAAAAAATTTGGATTCATATTTTCTCACCATGGAATCAAAGTTGACACATATAAGATAGATGTTATTGTTAATATGCCTTCGCCCAGGAATATTACTGAATTGCAAAGCTTACAAGGGAAAATTCAGGAAATTCATAGATTCATATCTCAATTGGTTGATCGTACTCTTCCCTTTACTCATCTATTAAAGAAATATGTTCACTTCATATGCGATGAAGAGTGCCATAAAGCTTTTGAATCAATCAAAGCCTATTTGGCCAATCCTCCTATATTGATGATGGTTATGCAAGATAGACCCTTTAGCTTTATCTCGCAATGTCACCATATGCTTTGGCAGCTTTGTTGGCCCAATATAATGATGTCGGGAAAGAAAGAGTGGTCTACTACATCAGCCATGTTATGGTTGACTATGAAACTCGTTACTCTTCCATGGAAAAGCAATGCCTTGCTCTTGTCTTTACTACACCAAAGTTAAGGCATTACCTTCTCCATGCTAAAATGAATGTCATTGAAAAAAGTGACCTTCTGAAGCATTTATACTCTAGTGTGACCTTATTGGGAGGTTACTGAAAAGGGTAATGTTACTCTCTGAGTTTGGCATAAATTTCATTACTCAAAAGTTGATAAAGGGTCAAGTGGTTGCCAATCAATTTGCAAATGCTCCCTCATCTCACTCCTTCTTGGGGTTGGATCTATTTCTTGGTGAGAACACTTTTGTTGTTAACCATGACCTTGAATGGAAAATTTACTTTGATGGGTCAATATGTCAGATTGGTTCTAGGGTGGGTGTGGTTTAGACATCACCTAAAGGTAAACCAACCCCTCTCTCCTTTCGATTGGAATTTCCTTGCACTAACAATATCACATAGTACAAAGCTCTCATTGTCGGCTTGTGTGTTGTGATTTCACTAAAGATAAAACATCTTTGTATACTGGGTGATTCTGAACTCATTGTGAACCAAATTACAGGAGCCTATCAAGCTAAGAAAAGTAATTTCTCTTGATATCGAGACCTTTCTTTTTCCTTGCTCAATCGATTCTCTTCTTTCACGATAGAAAGTATCCCTAGAAGGGAGAATAGACATGCAGATTCCATGGAAGTTGTTGCTTCCCTGGTATCCTCATATGAAGATACAAAAGAATACCACTTCATGGTTTAGGTCCTACAAACCCCATCGGTTTCTAATTAACCTGAATCTAATGCTTTATGTGTTCTTATCTAGACTCGGAAGAATGGTTCTCTAATATTTACAATTACCTAAAGACAAGAAACTTTATTGATGATGCAATGATGAATGATCACACTTGTATATGAAAGCTTTCAGCTTATTATGTCATTTTATCTGATGTTCTCTATTGAAAATCTTATAATAGCTTGCTTCTTCGATGCTTCACTAAAGAGGAAATACCCCTCTCCCTTAAAGAAGCCCATTCAAGCTCTAGGGGTGGAAAATTTGGAGGTAAATCCCTGGTGAGGAAACTGATACACATGGGGTACTATTGAAAAATGATGGAACAAGATTCCTTTGATTTTGTTAAAAATTTCTTTCAATGCCAACAGCATAGTCATCTTATTCATGCACCTACACAAGAGTTGCAAAATCAAACCTCTCCTTCGCCATTCGCAAAATGGGGGTTAGATATTATTGGAAAAATATCACCTCCTTCTTTTAAGGGACATACCTTTATCATTACTACTACTGATTACTTCATGAAATGGGTTGAAGCCATTCCACTTCAATCCATGAACACTGAATCTATCTATAGTTTTCTTCTGAACAACATTATTTCTCATTTTGGATTGCTTGCTACACTTGTTTCTGAAAATTGTACACCATTCAAGAACAAGTAAAGCAGTTCTTAGAGAAATTTCACATTCAACATAGATTTTCTACTTTGTACTATCCGCAATCTAATGGCCAAGAAGAAGCACCTAATAATACTCTTGAGATCATTCTTCATAAAATAGTTAATAAGCATGGTAAGGATTGGCACATTCAACTAACATACGCTTTATAATCCTATCACACGAGTTTTTGTACAATGATGGGAAGCACACCTTACAACCTCATGTATGGTGTTGA
The DNA here is from genome assembly GCA_007258455.2 of Sequoia sempervirens. Taxonomy (NCBI): domain Eukaryota; kingdom Viridiplantae; phylum Streptophyta; class Pinopsida; order Cupressales; family Cupressaceae; genus Sequoia; species Sequoia sempervirens. Next base: position 666,253,514 of record VDFB02193867.1, read on the forward strand.
AGCTATTGTGCTCATGCCTTTGTAGTTGGAAATTTCATCTTTACGAGTTTCCCTTAAGGGCTTAATTAATGATGAAACTTATTGAGATAATTGTTTACCTTAGCAAGATATGCTCAATGAGCGTCGATTACAGGCCCTTGACCATCTTAAAGCTTATCAATGATTGTTATCAATAAAATATAATCAAAGTGTGCTTCCTAGGACCTTTAAACTGGGAGATCTGGTTCTCTATGAGAATGAGAGAAATTTAAACACGCTACCTAATCAAAGAGGGAAATTTAGTCCTAACTAGTTAGGCCCTTACATTGTCATCTATGTATATGGTTTGGGTGCCTATGGATTATCATCTATGGATGGAACGCCTCTAAAATATCTTGTTAATGTGATGCATCTTCATCGATACTATGTGTAGTGTCTAATGTGTCATGTGTGGTGTTCTCTCTTTAAGGGTAGCAACGTTGTATATGTTGATATTATTCATTAACACATTATGAAATTATTTTGTTTTATGATATGACCATGTGTGTGTGTGAGAACAAAATATATACATGTGCCTTGCTATGCTATGTATCCATGCATGACATTAAATATTTTAAGGAATTAGATCATCATTGTATTTAATTAACATACAACCATGTGTGCTCATTAAATCATATTAGCATCTAATGTAAACACACATCCATATAAGCATATATTATCTATTGTATCAACATATACATAAAAAATACACAATTTCATGATGTCAAAACTAGTATATATATATATATATATATGTATGTATCAAATGTCATGTACATGTATCAGGCCACTATTGTCAAAAATGAATGGCTACTGAATATATCTCTATAAAAATGGTCTACAAAAAATGTATATCTCGCTACAAAACTAGTGTACAAAATGAGGAGTTCCTATGGCTGCAACATGTGGCTTTCAGAGCCCTCTGGCTCTAGCTACTCCTGTTGTGGTCTGGGGAGAGGTTGCACAGTGGTCATGGATCAAGATTGATGTGAGTGCGATGTAGATAGAGCTACCTGCATCCCCCTAATCTCTCACTCAAGGAAGCATATCATCATTTATACCTATCTCAGCTCATCCTACAACCATTGAACATTTGTCGAGATCATGGCTATCAACTGCCTATCAAGGTCATCAAGGTGGCTCTAAAGGGCATCATGCACCTGCTTTGTCATTGTCAACCCTCATCACAACTACGTCTTACTTGTCAAGCTTTGTCTACAGCTCCCCCAACAACTGGTCATGTTGCCCCCGAACGATAGGTACCTCTACAGTGAGTTGTACAATATCTACTCCCCAATCCTCATTAGAAGTCCTTTGATACACTACTAGCTCGAAGATTTTGGAATGTCACTCCAAAAATTCTAATTGATAAGCCTCGAGAATCATCCCCTGAATCAACATGTTAGGGGCCACCTCTAATATGCACTGAGCCATCATCCTAGTCCATCCCTATGCATCCTCTGCAACCACAAAAGGAAAGAAAAATCAATATCACATGGAATATATGTGAATAATCATAAAAAAATAAAATTGAAAGTACTAAAATATAAAAAATATGCTTGGTATACCTAGGTCCCCTGGCTGCCATGTGGATCAGGGTGAGCAGGGACATTGGAACCTATGCCGCTAGCACTAGTAGCTGCTCCTTGTGCCACCAAGGTTGTCGTCATTGTAGCTATAGGTATTGGTGGCACTTATAATATGGGGGTAGTTGATGGAGGGTCTGACCTCCTCCTCTTGTGGTCTCTCCTCCTCCTCGGTCTGCTGCCACCCCCTCCACCTATCATGTGGTGCTGGTGATGGCACATCTCCCTGTGGGCCTAAATCCCCTCTAGGGGCACCCTTGTCGAACATAGGATGAGGATGATGCCTATCCCACCACCCTCTAAAATCTATGACAAACCTAACATTATCTACCGACACTATGGGAAGTAGATCCTAATCAGGCTCATCATCATCTGAAGGGACAAGATCAATGATGGTAGGGCAAGGGTGATCCTCGATTCTAGTTGGGATCTCGTAAGCCCTAATGTATATGGGTATGTCTAGAGGAATGGTTTGTACATGACCATGTTATCACATGACCCAAATCTAGTAGTATGGTACAATGATATGATCATAGCAACCTATGAGAAAATAGTCCCTCTACAAGTTCCTGAGATGCCTACCATCTTCTAACCATCTAAAAAATAGATAGGGTCTCCATCTAACCCAGTCTGCAACAAGAGTATCAAACTGTAAGTGCAAAAACTATAAATTTCCATGCCTCCAATTCCCCATAATATCATACCAGTGGTCCATGTGGACATGATATGGTCATCGTTGGGGAAGACCGACCGACCTCGTGCACATGATGTGGGCGAAGGCCCACACCTACAAAAGTGTGTATGTTGTAAGACTACAATACTCATAATGGATGTACCACCCCAACTCCTAGTATAGGTGTGCTAACATAATGCACCCCGAGGTAAAAACTATGGACTATGCTCTATCATCTCCCTAATAGTATGGATAAGTCCCCTGTGTAGGTGAGATCCTCTCTCATCTATCATGATCTAGAATGCAACAGTCATGACCATCACTTAGTGTAGCAATGGTGTAGTGGTTTGTGTATGGTCATACCAATGCGTGTAAATGTGACATGTGTTTTCATTGTCATATGTCCACCCTAAGCAATACAGGACTCCCTCAGCCCACTCTTGTGTTGATCGGGTGTCATCAAGAGCCACCCATCGTCTAAAAATGGGTAGTCCAAGGATCTGATATACATCCTCCAGCGTGATCTTCATCTCCCTAATAAGTAACTAGAAAGATGATGTGGTGGCATCCTCTCATGGTAACACATCTTTGGCATGGTGAATGTATGCTAGAGACTGACCTACTCCAGAAGTGTGACCTCATCGCCAGTGAAGCAGTCCCTCTACTCACACAATAGTCAGTAAGCTCACCCTCTAGGATGCTCCCAGATCTCTGGATAGTCCTGTAAAAAGTAGAAAAAATTCTAAGTTAGAACATGGAATTTCAATTTGAAAACAAAAAATTTACTAAGACTTGTCTGTGTCGTGCAGATGTCTACATGTCTCACATATGTCCCTACCCACCATTGATGCCCCGAGGAAACCAACGCATCCTTGGGACACTAGCGTAGAGATGGGACTCCAATGCGGATTCTAGACACTAGCACATTTTTTGCATCACAGTGCCAAAAAAGGACTCCTGTGCAACTCTACAAGGAAAAAATTGCTAAAAAGTACTTAAATTCACAAAAAAATGAGGTTTCAAGACCTACTTGGTCCACCTTGTGACCCTCGGCAATATCTTCCCTTAGCTGCTCCAATCTAGGTGTCTCATACTCCACCCTACTCGACATTTTGCTAACTTTTCTCTCACAAAATTCAACAATTTTCTCGTAGTGAATAGTGAAAATGACCCTTCTAGGGGCCCACCTAGGTATATATAGGCCCCCCAAGGCCCATTTTTCCTAGAGTTTGTGGCTCCTCGGTTTCTCCTAAATTTACCCCACCTGGCTAGGGGGAAACTTAGGAGGGGGCATATAGTCATCTCTTGATTATATTTTTCTTCTGAATCAATGAATTTTTCTTGATCATTCTTCTCGATGTTGTAGCTTCTTCCAATTTTTGAACGTGACCTAAACTTTGAGTTTTGTAGGTTAAAGTTTTGTGTGAATTTTCACAGCCGTTCTATTGCTATTTTTTGAGCTCAGTTACTTGGGGAACCTTTGGTACCAGTTATCTTGACTTCAGTGGCCTCTAAGGTCCCTTCTTCCTTAGTACACAAATCCATAAAATTCAAAATTTGGTGAAATTTTTCTTCTCTACTTTAGTGTGGCTGATTTTTCCCAAAATTGAGCCCACTAAAGTGGGGGAAAAATGTAATATTGCAGAATTTTGCGCTTTTTCCTAGCATTTATGAAACCTTAGAGAATTAATGAAAAAACTCCCATGAGTCATAATTTCATAATTTTCACCCCATGTGGACTAGTGGCAAAGCAACAAAAGCCTAATGACACATTTCCTGACTCTCATTTACTCTCATTTACTCTCATTTTTTGGTTCAACTCATTCAATCAAGCTCTCTACACACTTTTCACTCTTGAGTTCTCTTAATTCTTGATAGCAACTCTCTCACAAGTGAAGCCATGCTGGACTAAGGTCCTTCCAATAGCTATAGCTCTCAAGCAAGCACTCAATGATGCGTATGTGTGCTCTAGAGAGGTTCTAGGCCCATCGGTAATGCTCTCTCTCTCTTACTCCTTCCTATCTACTTGTTCATTTACTACTTAGTGGTGTGGGTCTACTCCTCAAGTAGGTTTTTCTTTCACCACACACTTTATCTATTTCATTTACACTCCCTTCCAACTTGGCTTTTTGTGGAGGTGGGAACACCAAAATGAAGGTCCAATTGAGGAAGACCCATATACAGCTCCAATATTTTCCCCTTGTTCTTCTATGTGAAGGTTGCAAAGAAGAGCTTGGAGTGAAGACCTAGATGTTCGGTTGAAGGTAATTTTCTCCAAGTTCTCCTTGTGCTTTATTCTAAGTTTCTACTTTTGTTTGATCATTTTGTTCAGAAGACCTTAGATCTGAGCTAGGAGGTGAAGCTTTATTCTGCCCACCTAAGTGCCTAAGCTTTATGTTGCTTAGGACCCCAGCGCACCATTTAGATGATAGCATGTTGTGTTGGCATCCTAAATCTATTCTACTTTCCTTTGGATGAGAGCTCCTTTGTCTTAGGTAGAAATCTAGAAGTTTTTCTCCCTCAAGATCTGAAGTAGTCTTCTCTGAAACATAACTTGAGTACATTTTCTTTACCGTTTCTTCATTCTATTTATTGTTGAGGTGGATAAGGGAAATTCGTTCCCTAGTGATCTCTTGAGAATGAAGAGACCTGTGTGTAGAAAATCCCTCTTATCTCACAATACCAAATCCTAGGTTTCATTCTTTTCAATGATGCCATTTCCGTATTCATGGCTTCCAACCAAGAATATGAATTAGACATATTAATAGCCTCTTTTATAGTCCTAGGCTCATCAATTCTAGTAATCAAGGAATAGGTACAACTCAAATCCAACAAGGAATAGCCATACCTTTTAGGCTATCGCTTCTCACATGTATACCTCCTCACTAGCTAAAGCTAATGTTGTGGTTCTTCTTCTTGTTCAAAATTGTCACAGATGCTAGAGCTCTCCTTAGTTTTAGGTACACTTTGAATTTGTAGTTCCTCTTTATCTTGAGTTTGAGGAATTTCAACTACATCCTTCTTTTCTTTTTCTTTTGTCTCACTATAGATCAACTATAGAAGATTTCAATTCCCAAAAGATTACACTTTTGCTTCACGCAACATTCTCAATAACAAGATTTCAAAGCTTGTATCCTTTCACACCAATGTCATCGCTGATGGAGATACATTTTATAGCTTTTTTTTCCAACTTAGGTGTTTTCTCATTCAGCACATAAACATATGTTTCACAACCAAAAACACAAATATGTCTTAGAGAGGGCTTCTTACCATACCACACTTCCATAGGCATTTTGTAAACAAGAGCTAAACTAGGTGGACGATTAACCAAGTAACATGTTGTAGCCACAACCTTAGCCCAAAAATTCTACTCCAGACAAGCACTACTCAACATACTTCTCACTTTTTCCATCAGCATCCTGTTTAACTTCTCAGCAACTCCATTCTTTTATGGAGTATAAGGCATAGTTTTATGCCTTTTAATTCCATGGTCTTTGGAATACCTTTCAAAATATGCTAAATAGAATTCACTGCCATTATTCATCCTTAATCATTTAATTTTCCTTCCAATCTGATTTTCTACCAAGTTTTTAAACTCTTAAAACTGACTGGACACTTCTAATTTACTTTTAAGAAAGTACACAAATTCCCTTCTCGAGTAATCATCAATAAAAGAAACATAATATTTAGACTTTGATAATGAAGGAAAATTCACTGGACCAAATACATCAGAGTGAACATAATCCAATAGGCTAGAAGACTTATGAGGACTGGAATAAAATGAAATACAATGTTTCTTTCCATAAATGCAATGTTTTCAAAAATTGAACTCAAGGTTACAATCATCAAGCCCTTCTACTAGGTTTTTATTCTTCAAGTATTTTAAGCCTTTTTCTCCTATTTTACTAATTCTATGATGCCACAACATGGTTTATCTGTTGGGAGTTTCACCTCCATAAATTTTGTACTCAAAGGAACTTCATTCTCCTTCTCCACACGAGCAACTTTGGTTGACTTTACAAAGACATTGTTACATTGAATAGGACATGCATCCATCTTGTACAAAATTCCCATGTGTGCACCCTTAACCAACACCATTGAACCTATAGTAACTTTGCAACCTCCAATCGAGAAAGAAACATGCACACCAACATCATTTAGCTTACTAATAGAAATCAGATTACGAGCCAAACCTGGTATGTGCATTACACCATCAATTCCTTTGATTCTTCCATCAGGAAATTAGATTCTAACTCTTCCACAACCAAGAATTTCAAGAGATGAATCACTTTCCAGGAACACCTTTCCACTAGCATACATTTCATACTTCATGAACCAATCTCTGTGAGATTTCATGTGAAAAGATGTGCTTTATTCAATCATCTATACATCATCCGATGCCTAAGTCACCAAGGTTGCAATGAAGGCATTTGCATCACTTTGAGGAGTCATTGTTTGAAGAGTTCTTATTTTTCTCCTCTTTACAATCCTTTTAGATATGACTAGTCTACCCACAATTCCAACATTTCACCTTCAACTTCTTGCCTGGAGACTTTGATCTCCCTTTAGATTTGGATTTAGACGTCTTTTCCTTCTTGCCTCTCTCCTTTGATCTACCCCAAATATCAAGGGACTCCTTGGCCATCTCAGGAGATCTCCTCTGCATTTCTTCTAACAACAGTGAAGAAACCACATCTTATGTCTTTAAAGTGGTTGTTGTACTTCCAATAACCATCACCAGATGATCCCATGTGTCAGGTAAGGAACACAACAAAAGCATACAATGATCCTCCTCCTCTATCTTCACACCCACAAAGGCCAACTAATCAACAATCATGTTATATGAATTTAGGTGGTCTACAAAAAATGCACCTTCTTCCATCATCAAGGAGTATAACTTATTCCTCAAGAATAACTTGTTTACCAAAGAGTTTCCCTGATAAATCTCACCAAGTTTCTTCCATAAAGAAGATGCAATCTTCTCCTCATGGATGTTCAAGAGAATAGAATCAACAAGACAAAGTCTTATCAACCCTTTGGATTTTCTATCTGTGAGATCCAAATGTTTTTGCTTCATACCTAAGGGTTTAATTCCAGAAACAACAATCCAGAGATCTCTTTCCACCAACAAATATTCCATTTTGAGTTTCCACAAATCAAAATTTTCACCATTGAACTTTTCAATTTCTACTCTTCTTGATGTGCTTTCCATCTCAATCCATAACCAAGATAATCATTTTTTTTTGCAAGGATCCCACTAAACAAAATTAGCACAAAAAACCAGCCCTACTCATAAGGATAACACAACTAGTCAAGCTTCGATACCACTTGAAAGGAAAGCTCGGTGCAGAAACACCTTCCGAATGCAAAATTCTCAGGAAAGAATTGCAGAAGATTTTATTTAATTTGAGTTATATTCATTAGGATACACAACAACAGAACAAGCGAATAGAAAATTTAAACATCACACATAATTAAATACAAGTTTTACATGGGAGAACTCTTACATGAGAAAAACCCACACACCAAGTAAAGCCACTTTGCATTACACTAAATAGATTACATACAAAGTTACAGACTCCACTTTCAGGTGTCAATTTACAGAATCGGTTCGACAACATTACATTCACTCTTTCTTTGAGAAAACACCAACTCAATGCAATACCATTCATCTCTCCTCTCAATACATTACAGACATCCCATTTTATCTCACTCATTCTTCAGGTCGGCCTAATCTCTCCATGTCATAGTATCAATTGGCCAACCAATGAGCAATCTAATTTTGTAATTGAATTACATCATTATCAGGGAATATAGAAATCCACTTCAATTTGAAAACTTTGGTCCAATGATCATTGATTCACAATAGTGATGTAGAATCAAAAAATGGATATGTGCCACATGTTGAAACATCACTTGTCCAACACTGTTGACCATCACACCATTTAGCTTCCACTAGGGAATTCTTCATGAGTTACTGAGTCGACAAATGTACACTACTCAATCTATTTCACACACCCCCACAAGAGTCGTTTGGTACCAGTCACAAGGGGCATAGAGTTAGCAGGAACCATTAGATTATTATAATCACAACCATCGATCAACTACCACAATGACATCACATCGTCACCTCTAACCAATCCTTCACACCCTACAAGAGTCTATCAAGACCCACCATAAGAGATGCAAGGTTAGCGGGCACCATTGGATCAACCTTATCACAACCGTAGATCAAGTTATATTATCACATTGTCATGGTCCCCACTACCACTGTGACATCCAAATCACACCAAAAAGAGTCACCAACATGCTCACCCAACCCATTGGTCTATCAGGGAAACTCAACCCAGAGTCCCATTGATAACACATTGTCCCACTGAAACAGTCACATTGGAGTATTAGGGAGACAACTTAGAAATTCTCACCGAAGTGACCAACTCCCACCAATATAACACACCATGTTGAATAGAATGTCATCGGTCCATCGATGGGACTAAGAAAAAGGTCCCATCGATAAAGAACTATCTGATCAGTAAAGACACAAACACAACTACTGCAAGAAGTTGATCAAACCAGTAAATCTAAGGCACCTTTTCCAACACAATGAAATAAAAAATCAATCTTTTCACTAATTTGGATCAATGCTCTACTCTACTCTAAATTCGCACAATTCGCATAACTCTAATCATATTTGTATCACACATATGTAGGTGGGACACCATACATGTCATCTATCACTCATTACTCACACATCATACCAAAACACCAAAATCAATCCACTATAATATATATCCACATCAAGTGTAACATCAATTAGGTCAGCCTTATTGGATGTAACACACAAAATTAAACTTGTCATCCTCAAAACATTTCATCTAACCTTCACACCTTAGTTCAAAATTAAAATCTTCTCAAGAAAGGTCAAGATGGAACTAATATAGATCCTACATAAGATAAAATTACTTATTCATCCTTCACAAAACATCAAATGTGTTAGGTCGGCCCTAAATAAGACCTAAACACAAAAAACCTTCATCTATTTACCCTATTCACAATGCAAGGAACTAAAAAAATAATGCCATATGGAATTCCTATTCAACTGGTATCTAGTAGCTTACCTTCAATATCGCAACACAAAATATTCATTCTTAGAGGAGTGCAAAATCTACCACACCAACTACTATACTGCAAAAGACTATGATAAGCCAAACAGAATAATGTCATTCACATCTTCTAGGATACTTCACCAAACAATAAAAACTCTTGGATTTAGATGCATTTAATTTTCACCAAGTTGTACTATTAGAATCGTAGAGTGATATCTCTATCTACGGAAGAGTGCAGACCCAAAAACTGATGAACAAAACCATTGTACTAGCATGTTTGATTCTTAGGTGCAAATTTCTAAGTAGCTATAATTTCTGGAACAACTTATATTGTACAAATGTCTTTCACAACACTTCTAAATCATGCTAGGATGATCCACAACAATGTTGAAATCAATGAAAACACTAGATCATGCATTATGTACATACCATGCTCATGTTTCCAAACTACATCATCAATGACAATCTCCTCAAACTACCAACATGAGTGTGGGAGGAGATCATGCCATAAAGGAAAGCTTTTTCCTCACACTCCAAAGAGATGATGTGAGGGGAATACATGAATTTTAAATTCCTTTTATGAAACCAAGGGAAGGGAAAATGTATTTTTAATTCCCTATGAAAGGTTTTAAAAGAAAATCCCTCTTATGATGTGTTTTCTTATTTCAAAAGGGGAAAGTGCTAATGAAGGGGGACAAAGGGTAGTTGGCCATTTAAGGGAAAGAGTTGACCTCTATGTAAAATAATGGAATTAGGAATTTTTAAGTGAATAAGGGGGGATTATATGAGGATTAGATTAGAAAAAGTGGGAGATATGGAGGATGTGGCATGTGAGAGGAATCAAACAAATAATAGAAGAAAGAGAATAAACATGAGTAAATAATTAGGAATAATTATTTACCTTAGGTTAGATTTTAGGGGAAATAGAAGAAATAACTTTAGATGAATATAAGGATGGTGAATATTAATTAAATAATAAAAATATTATTTCATTAATATAGGGATCAACGATAAGAAACATTAGGGTAAATTGACCAAATATAATGGTCAATTTTAGGTGTCTACAGTGGTCACCTTAGGAAGAAATGTTGAACTCATCCATATTATACCATACACTATTTTATTGAAGCATCTCACCTATTGAATAATTTATGGTTGTCACCCAATGGTCTTCCATCCTAACCACTATTGGTTCTCTGACTTCAACTCCAAGAAGCTTTACCTCCTCTCCCTTGGGTTTCAACTTTGTAATGAACTCTCCCATGATATAGAATTTTTTGCATTTCATGTATCCATCTACTATGTTGGTGAGATGTTGTAGCCACTTTTTTTTCTTATCCACATCAGTCTATGACTTCTCTCCATGGAAATTTTTTTCCACTAGCATTACCATTTAAGAATATCCTCTCAAAGTGTATCACTCTAGTGTTTATAACTTGAAACATCAAAACTAGAACTATAAAAATAATGTAACCACTTTGAGTATGATAGACCTGTGTGAAAATAATTCATGTGATCATTGAAGGAGTAGTAAATAACCATATACATATTGAAAAATCTCCACTAGAATTCACCAACTATAAATTGATCTTCCCCATGTAGCTAGGATTCCCTACAAAACCACTTGTGTGAATGTCAATGAAGTAATGGAGTGATAGTTAACAATCAAGAAAATAGTGTTAGGATTGGATATTAGGTCCATTGTTGTCTTGGGAGTTCTTTCATTGTGATAAATAGATACCACCTTATAAATCAACCTCCCTATCTTTACTAGAGATCAATCATCCCATCTTACTCATGCCACGTCACCCTAACACACATCAAAACTTATCCTTGGAATCTTCTTATGGTTCCTCTAACTATTTCAATGGAAACATAATGTCTCCTCAACTCATGATGATACTTCTACTCAATGTAAATGCTTCATTCAATATGAAAATTATTGGGATGAATAGCTCTATTTGGACTTCAAGTGTAGTGGGTGAACACTTGGTGAATTTTTCCATTGTTCTTTAATGCCATGTTGGATCCTCATAGATTTATAATGCACAAAACAAAAATATCATTTTCATGACCACAAACTAATCCATTAGAAATTTCATCAATCTTGGAGCAAAGGAAATTGAATGTTTCTTGGTCAACCTCTATAAAGTTGATGTGTATCATCATGGAGTTTCCTTCTCTCATGTCAACAATTCCCAAAAGTTCAAAGGAGATGGAAATTGTGTGGTCCATTTTGGGAAACCCTCTATCATGGTTCAAATATTCATCAAGAATCCTATAAACATGAGATATCTCATCACGAGGATGTGTCAAAAAGTTAGTCCCAACAAATAAATCACCACATCTCTCATGTTCTCTCATGGTCAAGCTAAATTTGTGTCCCATCTATTGAATGGAAAATTTGTAGCCAATGGTGATATAGTATACCCAGGTCAAATAAATAGACTCCTCTTAAGATATATTCTACAACAACTTCCACATTTGATACTTTAAGAATTGAATCAACATATTTTTCGACATGCCTTTTAGTTTTTTTGGTCAATGATAAAATTTTCTTCCTACATGATAAACTATCATTTCCTATTACCCATTGGTAGTTCTTCCACTTGACCATACTCTCCCTTTTAAATATTAAATCAGAATTCACATTAGAACCTTATGCATAGTTTTATTGTTGTTGTAGCTAGCAAGGCTCTAAAAATGCCCTTTGGTGTCTCTAGTTTAAGTTTGACCTTATTTTCCCTATTGTCAATGGTTCCATCAAGAAAACTAAATATGAAATTTTCAAGTGTGGTTATTCACTCTCACCATTGATCTATAATCATGAAAATAGATCCTTCACAATGTGGTTAGAACACACAATGAAACCTAGATGTGAAATCTCATAAGCCTCCTTTCATTTTGAATGCAAGGGATGGAGATTTCAAAAGTGATGCCAACATGCCTCTATCATTTTTTACCCTTAACATATCACCTATATTCCATATGAAAAAATAATTTAAAACTTGGAACAAAGAGTCCACATGCCCCATATTGTAAGTCAGATCCCTTACTATATCACCCATTTTTTCATTATTTCTATGATGACCAAAATTTTATAATGAAATAGGAAGCATAAAATCTAAAACATCATCATATCTTTAGATGAATATGGTCTTCTCGTCCCTATTTTTCAAAATAATTTTCTAATATATCCTCAACACCTCAATTTTTATGACTCTAAAATCTCATATTAGGGTCAGGAATGTTCCTCTCTAATGCATATCCATTGATAATTCTACTTAGGAAGTTAGTCAATGGCTCATATTTTGGAAGCTTGAAAGATCTTGCATGATCTAGCACATCCCCTTTCAACTTGAACTCTTCACATTCATCAAGTGGTGCCTATTCCTCCTTAACTTTAACTTGTATGGTGGGGTCCTCATGCTCTTGCTTAATGGGTTGTTATGATTTTGATTCTTCTACTCCCTTAAGCCCATGTTTTACTTTGTTCTCATTTGGAAGTTGTGGCTCATGTGTAACTATCAATGGCTCTTCTTCCACCATCTTCATTTCTAGCACTTCACCCAACATTTTTGCTTCCTTTCTCAAGCACAATTCTTCTAGTTCCTGCCCCTAGTATCCTTCTTAGCAACTTTTCAGTTTTCCTCTTCTTCTCTCATTTTGATGTAGTCATAAATATCTCTTTTATTTGGGTAAAAACTCAAATAATCAAAGGAAAATATAGTTTCAAAATTTTCAATCAATTTTTGGTACTAAATAAAACTTTTGGAGGCTTCAATTCTATACCTTTCTTCAATCTCCTCCAACATTCTTCTATATTTTTTAGTATCTACTAGTATTTTTTATAGCTGACATTATATTTATAAATAGTAGACTCTTGTTCATATTTACAATAAATAATATTTTGTGCCCATCTCTTTGTAGTTGATCCTCCACAACCCTTCAAACTAGATCATCGTGTCATACATTTTTCCTTAATGATTTTAGAGTTTTAAAGTCACTCCAATGTTGCTTCAATTTTTTTTTTTAAGATCTATGTCTTTTTTCCTTACGTAAGAACCCAAGTCACAAATCCATATTCTTTCTCCCAAGCACCCCTTCACAAAATCATACTTGCAGGTTGGCAAGATCTTGACTCTAATACCACTGTAATTTCCCCTTCTAGATTTCTTAATAAAATAATATATTTACTTGACTTAAAAGATAATCTCAAAAAATTATATTCAAACAACAACAATTAATCATACTCAAACAACACCAATAACTAGATAAACAATCACATAGACTTGCATAAACTGAATCAAAATCTAGTAATGACTTATATTGATTAAATATTATCTCTACAATAAGGGATTGTTGTGATAGTTTTTATAATTTAGAAACACACAACTATAAATATACAACAAAAATACAAAAACCAAACAACCAAACTTTTATAAAAATCCTTGAAGCTTCAATGCACTCTCTGAGCGAGAATTCCCTTATGAACCAATGGGTTTTCTTCCTCTAATCCTAGATAACCAATGGGTTTTTTTATCCACCGATCACTCTCTCCTATGGGTTTTTGTCCATATAAAATATCTTGAACACAATGTGCTCTAGAAGAGAAATTGGCATAATATAGATGATTAAAATTGAAATGTTTTTCTAGTTTCATATGCTACCCATCCAAAAAATCAATAATTCATCCTAGACCCAAGTTGGTGCCAAGGCCCAAATTTGAATTCTACATGCTCCATCATAGGTCACCCGTAGTGGGAATTCTACATATTACATCACCAGTTGACCTTACAAGCCTTGCAAACTTTCTTATCAGAGGTTCAAAGTTTCTTCTTCCTTCCAAATTGGCATGCATTAGGAAACAACCATGATCCCCTACCTTCAATCGCTCCTTAGCATGTGTCAAACAACAACTTCAAACCTCGACCTCCAACAGGTCCTTGGTATTCATAAAAAAAAAACTCTAATCCCTAACCTCTGAGAGCTCATTGGCATGCATTAGGCAACCTCGATCCCCAACCTTCGACATGTCCTTGGCATGTGTAAAGCTGCAACCTCCATCCTTGACCTTTGATAGTTCCTTGGCATGTGTCGAGCAACAACCTTGATCCCTAACCTTTGATAGATCCTTGGCATGTGTCAGGAAACAACCCTAATCCCTAACCTTTGATAGCTCCTTGGCATGTGTTGGGAAACAACCCTAATCCTCAACCTTCAATAGATCCTTACCATGCATCAAGCAGCAACCTCAATCCTCGACCTTCAACATGTTATTGGCATGCATCAGGTAGCGACCTTGATCCCTGACCTCCAATAATTTTTTGGCATACATAAGGTGAAAACTCTAATCCCCGAACTTTGATTAATCCTTGGCATGAGTCAGACAACAACTCCAATCCTTGAACTCTAGTAACTCCTTGAGGAAACAATATTTCTTTTGATTTTGAAAAAAACGACATGACAACATTTTCCCTATTTGTTCTGATTGGACATTCAAGTAAGAAATTTCATTCAAGTAGCTAATTTTTTCATTGTCACCTAGTTTGTTCTAATTCAAGAGTCAACAAATTTTCTTCAATGTTAAACATATTAGCAAGATCACCATCCTTATAGTACTTTCTAATTGTTTTCCATAATTTAGTTGGATTATCTAAATAAATAAATAAAAGACTTGTGCTCAAAACTTTACTATTAATTCCTCTTGTTTGTTTAAGCTTGTTAGTCCAAAATGTCTTTTCTTTTGCATCTTGAGGCTTGACCACTTTGTCATCAACAATCTTCCATAATGACTTTTTTTTAAGGGATTTCTTCACCATAAGCCTCTAGTTTGAAAAGTTACTTCCATCAAAGATAGACAAACCTCTAATATTGTTAGAACTCATGATATGAGTGTACAATCTACTATAGAAGGAAGATCTAGCCAAACAATTTAAGCAATTCTTTTGAGTGGTATCTTAATACTTGAACTAAAGAAACCTTTCTATGCTATATTATGGGAGCTTGTCCTTGCCCAACACTCTACTACTAGCTAATTTTGTGAGATAACCGAAGTGCCATACAAATTGCTAGTAATTTGGTGTTTCATATAAAAATCAAATATTTTGAAACTAATGTCTATTACATCTTAGATGTTGTTCAAGATCATGTTCATTTGCAATATTATTTTAGTAATGAACAAACAACTAATATATTCATAATGAGCAGAATGCAAACCAAAGAAATAAAACTATATAGACAACTTGATATGGTAGATGTAAACATCGACAAAAATAATAATATAATGTTCTCCCCTCTTTTATACGTCCTCTTTATTTATATTTTGTTCTAACCAATCTTAAAGAAAACGTTAAATAAATAAAATTGTCTAAAATTCTCTGTTCTTAATAAAACTCTTAAAAAATAGAGCACTGCATATTTTAAGCTTGACCAAAACATTTTCAGATGTAATATTCAACTTAAAAGAAATAAAAATGACTTTCTATTGAGACAGAGAGAACAAAGTAATCATCAACTGAAAATTAGAGTTAGATTGTGGTGTGAATTTATAAATTTTATAAATTGTGCTTCATATTTTTTGTGCAGTGCCCTGTTTTCCCCTGTTTTGGACGTGCTTATGACAATTTTGGTAAAGAATCATTTTGCTAGATTACTGTTAGATATATAAACACCACTTTTAAATCCCTGGGAGGTTTAGGTGAGAAGAGCACAGGGTAGACAGGAGATTTATTGGTCTCAAACAGACCAAAGTGGCGCTCCCCCTCATCCCCAGCCTTCCGATTCTCGTCGAACAGTGCAAAAATATATGTCTCAATTGCCGTTCCAGGTCTCTTTGGCGTTCCAGCATTGGACAAAACATGCTTGATTAGATTGTTTCTGTATGCCTGAGCATTGTCCACGGTAGCCAGGTCGTTGCCTGCGGAAGGCCACCCGCTTTCAGTTATTACAATTGGAATATTGTAATGTCCCAGCTTTTCCATAGCAGATATAAAGCTGTCGACCATAGCGTCGAACAGGTTCTTATACATTAGACCTCCATCCGTTCACGACGGTACTTGTCGATCCGAACAATGCATAGTCTGCAGGAATTGAGCCTCCGGAGTCTATGCAGCTGTAGTATGGATAGACGTGGGCCATGAAAGGGGAGCCGTTATCTGACAGAAACTTAAGTATACCACTCATATCCTCACCAAATGTTCCCTCAGAGGGAGGAAATGACTTGGACAGCACGGACATTTCGTGTGGTGTGGAGACCTTGATGTTGTTCTGCAGATTGGCATTACTCAATGCCGTCTGAATGTTGCGCATCGCAGGTAAGAGATACGAAATGTATTGTCTATTTGAAAAAACCATATTTCCCACTGCAATGTGTTTGATGTTGACAGAAGGATAAAGTGGGTTAATGCTGTCAGTCACCCATGTGTTTGCTGCAACCTGATCACTTGCAATCTTCTTAAGCTCACTGTTGTCAACTCCCACAATCACTTCGATTCCAGAATTCTTGAGGGCCTGCAGCACGTCCAGATTTGCTTTGAATAATCTCACCTTTCCTATGTTGTTCGACTTCAACAGATTCACTACCTCTTTTGGAGAAGGCAAACCGTCTGAAAGCTTTCCATAGCATCCTCCTATATCTTTGCACCATCTGATAGACATAAAAAAGAAAGGATTTATATGTGTGAATATGAAGAGATTTTATTAACATGAGATCAATACAATTTATTTTTTATAACAAAATTTAATTTAATTTAATTTAGTTGGTATGAGTTTTCTACCCTTCATTAATTAGAATAGTACAGTTTAAATCTTTAAACTGTACGTTTTTTGGTCAATGTTTCAGATCACATCCAGTGATCTATCATCAGGAAAAGAACCAAAAACATGTACTATTCAATTGAACTTTTTAAAGTTGATATATAAGATCTTATTAACAGATTATTTTCATAAACTCTTAATACGACAATAAATGAAGAATGTCTAAAGAATGTGTTGTCTTTGAAGTATTATCATGTTATTTATGTCAACTTTAAAACTGTTTTCCTCTTGATAGGGTTCCTTTTTATCTAATCAAAAACATAAAATATCTCTAAACTATAAGATTAAATTAAACCCAACCACAGGCTCCTTTCCCTTTTCTCCTAGTTTCAAAGGATTTGTCTCAAAACCCACGTTATCCTTGTCCTCAACATCCATTTCAACGAGAGAGGAAACTTTCATGCAGTGATAACTTTCAAATTTCATTTGAAAAAGATATAAAATCTTGGCAAATTTTTTATTTTTAAAAAAGAAATATTAATTTTTATTGGCGAATCTTATTTTTTTGAAAAAAAATAAAATTAATGGCGATTTTTTAAATCATTAAAAATTTCTATAAAATTTTGATGAAATGAAAAATAGTCAAATGCATTAATTACCATGAAAAATCATTCTTTTTAAAAAAAAATTATGTGGAAAAGTAATGGCTCAAGAGTGGTAGTGATTGACTAGTTCTAAGTTTAAGGTGTAGTGCTTGTGCTTATAATTCCTTTATATTTTAAATCAAACATTGAATATTTTAAATTGGCCCTAAATTATTTTCACCACCATTGATTTTACTTATAATCTATTGGTTTGGGTTCAATCTTAGACCCCACATGCATTGGAGCTTTGTGAGTACATTTTGGCTTATTGAATTTAACCTCAGCCATTAAATTATAAATAAAATTAATGGTGGTGATTAAAAATTGGTGATATAAACCTAAATTAACCAATAATTATATAATATTATTGGTAAATTAACTTCATTTTCTACTATAACTTATAAAAATTAGGTAAACCTAATCTAATAAGGTATTGAATATTGTGGTTAACTTTTGAGTTTAAGAGTTTAATAAAATAAATTTTCTAATGATTTAACCAAGACTAAAATCAAATTTTGTAAAAATATGGCAATTCAAGTAACCTTATAGCTTGTACTATTAGTCAATTTTTAAATTCTCAATTTCAACTATTAGTCAATTGATGAATATTAGCTTCAAAAAAAAAAAAATCTTTCATACACAATTGCATCACCTGCTAGCACTTGCATTGAAAGGAGTTGCAATGATTATGCCAATAGAAATTATATAGAATACCTACAAATTTCTTAGGAGGTCTATAAAATTTATAAGCAATTTATTAAAAAAAATGGTACAACATTAGAAATGTGTATTAATGATAATTTTTTAATCCAAAACGTGAAGCATATTTGCAAATGAAAATGATTTCTAAGTCCAACTATATTTATATACATCTTCTCTTGTCATTACAAATGAAAACCATAAGGAGATTTTTTTTACAAATATATACTAAGTTTAAGATTATTTTCCTCAAATTCCTTAAATGAGTTAAATCATTATAAAACTATCTCAAGCTTAACAATTCATTGACGCCAATCCTAAAGATGAATAGTAATCTTATATTCTTCAAAATCTGGATGTATAAAGAACTACTTTAAGCAAATCTTATTGGTAAGAAACCTTCCACATACTCTGAGATTAAATCAATTGGGCATGCCATGCACCTAATGTTACAGCCAATATAATGCAAATTAAATTTAACTCTAGCAAATTTTTCAATTTCCTCTCTTACTACAAATAACTAACTCTTTCCATATGATTTGTCTGTGCCTTTAGTCATGTTAAATATGAACCATTGATAGAGCAATGTTGTTTTCTATTAATATACATTCAAATTCAAGTCTTTTATCTATAAAACCTTGAAGTAGTGGCTTTATTTCAATATGTTTCCAAATTTTCACAATCATATGCTAGCACATTGGAATTATGTCATGGTTAACACCAATTTATGGCTAATGCTAATAAGAAAACCTCATATTTGTTTCAACCTAAATCATATTCTCACTTGAATGTGTAATTCTGCAAAATTCTAGAAAATGTTTAGATAACATGATTAACAACTATAATGCGTATAATTAAATAAATGAAAAAAAAAGCAAAAACATGTGAATGTTAATATTTAAATTTATCTTTTAAAATAGAATACAAAATACCTTAGTATATGAGATAAATTATCTTTAATTAGAAAGGAAGCTCATAAAATCTAAACAAACTTAAAACTAACCTTATACTTCAACTACAAACAAAATTTACAAATATCTCAATGAGTTGTCTATAAATATCTATTATAAATAGTATTATTAGGAATAACAAAAGCAGGGTTTCACCAATTAATGGTTATTACCCTACATCTCTACCCATAAAAAGGCTCTATAGTAGGACCCATTTTATGTCCCCTAACATTCATTTTCTCTCCAAAAACATAGAATGCAAGCTAAGAAAGTGTTGAGGAGAAGGGAAAAATAAGAGGCACTCCACTTTACAAAGAGGAATTTCTAAATTCTCTTCCACATTATGTCCACACTGACCAAAGTAATGAAAAAAAGAAGCTTTTTCCATAAAATGGCAGTCTGGTCAAACCAACTCAATATATATATATGCTTAGAATTTGATGGTTTGTTTGGTCGTTTTTTACATTTTAGATCGTATATTACAACTTTAAATTTTTTAGACCGTATGAGTTTACTTGCTATATTTTTATATAACAATATATATGACGCTTTAAATTATTATTAAAGCGTAAAAATTAATTATAATATATATATAATGTTTATTATAAAAATATAAATTAGCTTAGAACCTTTTCAAAGATGAAAAATAATTCTTTCTAATTTTTAAAATGTTTTTAACAATAAATATAAGATTTTGACATTTTTACTAATAGTTATCATTGATTTATATTAATATATTTGATTTATAATACTTATTATAAAAATGTATTATTTCAAAATCTTTTCAAAATAGAATATAATTGTTTTTTAACTTTTAGAATATTTTTAGCAAGATTTACTTTTAATATATAAGATTTTCTAAAAAAATTCATAAATTAATTTTCTTGACAATTTATATTTTTCATAAAACACCAAATAAAAGTCATTTAAATGATCAAACCGTCACAAAATTTTATATCACAAATAAGGGTTGCCGTCAAATTTCAAATGTGATTTTATGTATATTAAAAAGACCACTACATGCTTTCCATGTTTGGCTCAGGCAGTAGGGGAGAGGGGCCCATAGTGGAGCACCCTAACTTCACCTTTCTCAAAATCCTACATGGAAATTTCAAATCACTCCCAATTTTGTACAATAGTTTATTTGACAACTCACATGCTTCTATATTTCGTTTTAAGGCCACGTCATCAATATGATGCCACATCAACATGCTTTAAAAAGGTCCCAAAAAAAAGTGAGACCAATAGTGGTGCACTAAGTCATGTTTTATTAGTGTGTTGACGTGGCATCACATGATTTGTCAGTTTGTGTATTTTATGGATAAAAAGTGTTTTGCAATTGAATATTAAGGTGCTTCGCTATGGGACCCACTAAGAACTATTTATATATCCACTATTAGACCCCATGGGCCCCTCTCCCCTATACTCCATTTCCTTGTTCTCATCACCATACATTGTTTTGTCTAAGGCTGGAAAAATCTTGCGGTCTAATTTTTGTTCATTGTGAATAGATTGAAGCAGCAATAATAATAGGGAGACTCTGGGACATGAAAACAAGTTTTAATGCAGAGCCAATATTTTGGTTTAAGAGGCTACAAAGATCATCTCTCGAGCTGAAGAATCTAGTAAGTCTTAAAAAGTCTAAAACCTCGATATTTTTAG
The DNA here is from genome assembly GCA_007258455.2 of Sequoia sempervirens. NCBI lineage: Eukaryota > Viridiplantae > Streptophyta > Pinopsida > Cupressales > Cupressaceae > Sequoia > Sequoia sempervirens. The sequence goes on from VDFB02193867.1 coordinate 666,274,610, forward strand.
AGATATTTTTTTATTAGGGGAAAGGGGCCCATAGTGGAGCACCCTAACTTCACGTTTCTCAAAATCCTAAGTGGGAATTTCAAATCACTCCAAATTCTATACGTCAGTTTATTTGGCAACTCATGTGCTTGTATATTTTGTTTTAGAGCCACATCAGCATGCTTTTTGTTTTGGTATCCAAAAAGGCCCAAAAAAAAAATGACACCAATAGTGGTGCACTAAGTCATGTTTTATTGGTGTGCTGGTGTGGCATCACATGATTTGTCATTTTGTGTACTTTATGGATAAAAAGTGTTTTACAATTGGGTATTAAATTGCTCCACTATGAGACCCATTGAGGACTACTTCTATCCCCACTATTGGACCTTGCTCCATTATAGGCCCCTCTCCCCTATTGTGAATAGATTGAAGCAGCAGCTGTAAAGAGTTTGGTTTTGGTTTGTCTCCTTTATTATCTTCTCACTGAAACCATGGCAAGTGATTTACATCAAGATTCTGCACAAATTGTATAGCACTATCAACAATGTCGATGAGAAAAACTAGGTAGAGTTTACAAAAAAAAATTACAAAACTCTACCACAGCAGAATGTTTTCGAAATAAGATGAAATAAAACCAGTTCAAATAGGGGCTTTGACCTGCCAAATGGGATGGCCAAAAACACAATACTTCAGAGCTCAATTAGGCTAATCTTCCACCTCCCTACTTTAGAAATAATATTGTTAAGAAAACTAATAAACTATCAATTGCTTAAAATTTAGAATTCATTGGACTATCTACATTAAAATACTCCCAAAAAAATTCACAACACCTATTAAAACATTTTAGAAAGCAACCCTCTATAAGACCACAACCTAACAGATTTCCGTAATTTAAATTAAACTTATATCCAACGTTAGTATAAATCTTTATATTACCTTGACTGCGACAATAATGCAAAGTTAAACAACTAGAGAAGAAAGCAATTATAATTTCTTCCTTCTGTGCAACTGAGCGTCTCAAGAAGGGTGAACCTTACCTGCATGGGTTGTGTAGAAAGAAAGGACACTGAAAAGAGCCAAAAGCATAGCAATCCTTATTTCCTTGCCGGGAAGCCATGCTGCTTTCAAGCACCACACAAATGCTCCACGCCCCAACATATAAATGTTAAACATCTTCTGTAATTAGGCTATAGAGAGCAAAACTAATATTCCATAAGTCAGTCAAGTCTGAGTCTTCGGCGGTGGAAGAACGGCAATGAACAGAAGCATTGAAAAAACGCCAAAATCGTCCACTTTCGGGAAAAGGATTCACAGCTGTATAATACGATAAGAAGATCTTCATGGTTCAATTTTTTCCTCGCAGCTTCCGCAGATGTGACTCGAACGCGTATTGGGAGGCAACGAGAAAATCACGGAGATGAATTCAACGTACGCGCTTTATTCTCGTGTTAGTGTTTTTTGCTCTCCTCAATAATGAATCAATACAGTCAAATGTATTAGTTATTTTTTCTCTCTTAACTTCAGGATTATAACAATGTGTTAAAAGGTTCATTAATTTCATGTATAGTAATAAATTTCATATAGGAGAGAAGATTTAATAGTTGTGCATTCTAATTTTGTACATCTCAAAATTTAATGTGTTTAGAACAAATGTGTAAATAAATTATAGTGTCTTTCTTAATTAGTTTACTACTTAAATCTAAGGTTTCAAGTAATCATCATCAATTTTGATGTCTCAAAGAAATGATTAAATTGTTTAATACATATAGTGTTGTTAGGGTGTAAAGTTGTTATTGATTGTTTGATCAGTGAATTAAATGATATTTGAATAGAGGGAGTAAAATTAATAAGTAACAAATTATAGTGTTCTTTAAGTTTCATATAATGAGTTGGAGGAATATCTCAAGTAAAAATTATCGTCCATATTCAAGCTATCTCATCTCTTAAAAATATGCGAGGTACTTCAAAATGTGAGTTTATTACTATTTATATTATATTAAATAAAATTACAATATGCTTTAACTAGTTATAGTCTTTGTATTTATTAAGCAATTATATGTTATAAATTTTACTATTCAAAGTAAGTATCTTTTTTAAATAAACATTCAAACTTTTTAATAATAAATATTTAAAAATTAATTATTGAGTGCTTATTGACCAAAGAATTTGACATCTTATTACAACCTTCACATCAATTGATGAATTGAGGAGAACTTTGAATTAATAACAATTATTAATGTCTATTTTGATGACCATTAAGTAACTTCAATTTTGGATCCATTAATTTATGGGGGTTTCTTTCAAAGCGAATCATTAAATATTTGACAACAAAAAAAATGAGTTACAAACATACATAACATAAATTTTGAGTAAGAAAAATAAGTAATCAAACCTCACATATTAAAGATTACAATCAAATTACATTAGGAGATGGTTATCATTTATTATGATCATCCTTGATAAAACATCTTTCCACTTTCCAATATTAACCCAAGAGAAGAGTAGTGCACTAAAGAAAATTATTTAGTTTTAAACCAAAAATAATATGAACACATATAATAAATGGCATTGTTATACCTACAAAAACCATTTTGATAGAAAATATAACCTCCAAATCTCGAACCAATTATTATAAAAAAAATATCGACTACAATATAGTTAGGCTCAATCCTTCATAGGAGGTCACACAAATCAATTATATTGGAGATATTTTGACAACATAACATTATAGATGCAATATAGCATATGATAATACCTCTAGTTCAAACACTCAATATATAGGAAATATTAAAACCACAAACCATTAGTGGTTTATAAAATTGTTTGCTAAAAAACATGGGCTAAATTAGGGGCCCAAATCCATGCAAAAATATATATTTCTCAAAATACATACTAAGTTAACTAAAATAAAATACAAATTGCCATCACCAATTTGAGAACTGTATTTGATCTTATGGGTGGTGTAGGATCATGATGGGCCAAATAGTGGTAATAGGAAAAATATGTATTTTTACTTAGGAAAAATATGTATTTTTACTTAGCCAAAATATCGAAATGGGTATTTGACTATTTGTATGGGTAAGATTAAAAGTTGATTTTGGTTTGGTAATACTAAACACAAATATATATCCATTAGTAATGAATTCTCATTTTAACAAGATAGATATCCATTAGTATTAAATATCCATTTTAAAAAATGAATATCCATTAGTAAAGGATATCCATTTTAACAAAATGAATATATGTTAGTAACATATATCCATTTTAACAAAACATATCCATTATGAAAAATGGATATTAGTTATTGCAAAACAAATATTTGTTATCTAAAATTCCAAAAAACAAACTTCAATAAAATAGGCGTAACTTTTAAATTACTAATCAAAATTTTTATTTTTTACAAGTGTTGGAAAGATTATTGAAAGCTCTACATAGTAGATCAAGTAATTTTTCTAGAAATTATGCACCAAAAATTAGGTATAACCATTTGATATTCACCCTACATTTATGAAACTTCAGATGCTCACAACTTTTGCATACAAAGTCTTTTTCATTATTGATTACTCCTTTAACATTCTACAATGAGAGAGTTCATTTCACTTGGACAAAAAAATGATATTGAGAAGGGCATGAATCATTTTGACTTGAAAATATGTATTTGAAAGTATTGTGTGCTATCAATTTTGATTAAAAAGTTTTCAAGTGTGCACAAAAATTCATAAAATAAGTTATTTAAGTATACATTATCATGGATTGGTTTATGTAGCCACTTAACAAAAATGGTTTACAATTGAAATTCATGTAAGTGGGTAATCATTTTAGACAATAGAGATTCATATCATATGAAATAATCATTTATGTGTTCATTTGATCATTGGGCACATTTAAATAAATTGGCAAGGGTTACTTTAAGGCTCATGTTAATGTTGAAATTTTTAGGAGCACTCTTTTAAAATTATTAAATGTGTGTATATATACCCTTGAGGAAGTGAAAATAACTACTCAATAGCATAGTATTTAAGAGTATGCATAACTAGATTTTTTAATAGTATTCCCATAAAAAAAAGTCTACACATGTAGCTATAAATGATCACAAATGGGTGTTGGGGTCACCTTTCCATCATACATTGAAAATCATGGTGCCATAAAACCCATGGGAAATAGATATGTAACAATATCAAAAGTTAGGGGTGTATGTCTAGGATTTGAGAATTCCTTATTCTCTTTTCCACTTGCCCTTACATTAACTTTATTTTCTATTTGATATATTGTGTAAAATAGTACATCTAGGATTAAAGAAGAAATAGTGACATGGGGGTTTGGGAACCACTATGGTGTGTATGAGCATCATCATGGGACATATGAGGGGTGGATAAACTAATTGCTAGTGATAATGAAATGTAAGAGTTAAGTTACTTAAGGGTATTCAATGTATGCGATATACTAGTGGATGTGGAAGTGGCTTGAGTGAGTGTGATGCTACTAGTCCCAATGGTGGTCAATTAAAATGCATAGAAGTATGATAAACCATTTAGGTGATAAGTATAGGTACTAAATGGTGGGTCACTAGTGGTAGTCATACTATAACAAATAATAGTTGTAGAGGTCAATGGTACTTAGTGGGGTAGGATAGAAATGTACTTTTCATTATAGAAGTAATCATTCCATAAAATACTTGCAAAATCTCTAATCCAAATATATTACAATTAGAAACATTGTGAAACATATCTACTAGCTGTGTAGGATTTTTAGTATTAGTGAAACTAGCAATTCTATTTGCAATGCCTAGATTTTTTTAATGAGATTTATGATCATATTCATTAGTGTTCTCAATATGAGCACCAAAATAGATCTCATTATCATTTCTCTAGGCCATGCTATGGTTTAGAGAAAGAAAAACTCAAGGTATGTGTAAAGAAATGGAGAACAAAATGATGTATGAAGTGGCCACCTTTTTTTTTAAATTAGGAAAGGAAAATCTTGGATGAGAAACTGAAGATAGTTACACTCAAAATTTAAAAGCGCAACAAGAACAAGAGTTGTAGTGCTTTGAATTTACTTTCTAAACTACTTTTTTTTGGAAAGTGTTGGAGATTAAGTGGTTAAAATAGGGGGCACACAAAATGCTCATTTTTTATCAAAAAAATATAACATAGCATCAAAAAGTAATATACCATGACACAATGATTTAGTAGAAAAATATAACATAGTATCAAAAACCATTTTAGAAGAAAATTCCCACACTTTAGAGAAACTCAATGTACTATTTAGTGATCAATTATTACAATGCACTTGCAAATTCTAAGCCTTCACATTAATATCAACAACAATAAATCTAAAGTGATTCTAGTAATATAACTAAAACCTAATAAACTCACTAAATCAAGCACTTAATAAATAGGAAAATAAATACATGAAACCATCATATGGTAATTAGGAAACAACGAGCTAAACTATTAAAAAGTGTGCCACCCAAATTCCTAGTTAAAATTCCAACACCCAAATCCCAAGATGAGTTCACAAGCCAAAAATAACACATTCCTTTCACCTATCGCAAGTTCATATTAATACAAAGATTCCTTACAATGTGTTGTGTGTTGGTCAATGAGTATAACACCCTCTTACATGTCTCTTATATATCATAGATATTTTTATATCTTCAATGTGGGAGGCTTGAATTTTGAAACCCTTAACTTTTGGCCATTGTACCCTCTTTTTTAAAATTTTAGAGCTCAAATAGATCCACATACCAGATATACCTAAAAGAAATATCGAACAACTTATAATATTTATTTGAAAAAATACCTCATGGAATAGAAATTGAGTTTGTCAAATATATAACCCTAAAAAATATATTTTTACATTCTTAACATTAAGAGCAAGGCTGAGACACCTTTCATAACACTCTTCTACAATAATCATAAAAGAAATTCAAGAGATACTTTGTACTAGATAGTTATGAGTGATCCATTGGTCCACATAGATCACCATGGATAAGTTGTAAAGTGAATTTTCCTCTCCATGCTTGTCTTGAAAGAAAAGGATCCTAGTGATTTTTTCCTAAAACACAAACTTCACGTACAACTTTATAAATTTGGTATTTCAGTCAAATGTTTAACCATATCATTTATTACCAACTCTTGAAATTCACTATAGTTTAAATGCCCAAGTATATCACACCATAATTTTGACATAGAATCCATATGAGTAATTGGTACTTTAGGAACTTCATCACCAAAAAAACCATAAATATTGAAAAGACCAATATTGTGATCAATGATGTCAATAACAACTAATATATTTGATTATTTTCTCTAATGGTAACTTGATTATTTAAAGAAATAAATCCATAGATTTCTTGAACACATTTGTATATTGATAGAAGATTGACCCCTCAACCTTTCACCAACAAATATTTTTAAAGTTTCATTCTTAAATTTTAGACTTCTAAAACCCAAAACAACCATTTTTTCTCCATTTTTAATGGAATTTTCTTGAACTATGTTGCTTTCAATAAAACAAACAAAAAATGATTGATCACTAATCTTATCAAAATATGTTCCTTTCTCTAGAATGCATTCTTTGTGACCGAAATCAAAATAATCCTTTAGTGAATGGCTTTAGAATTTACCTTAGAGTAACTCATGGTTAGGGTCTCCTTTTCATTAGAGGTAGTTTCCAAAAAATACTCTCAAATAATTGATTTTCTCCCATCTTACTTTCTTACATCATCATTCCTAAAAATATGTTAAAAACCTTCCAATTCTTCTTTACATCATGAAATGACTTAATATTTTTTTTCTCTACAAAAACTTTAGAGAATTTTTTCCTCTTCAGAACATTAGCACAACTTTCTTAATTTTTCCTTTCTTGATTAATTAAGACTCTTCATCTAAACAATTTAGAAAACAACAGAGAATATTGTTGGGGATATTGGTATTCAATTGTTCGTCACTCTTTTCTTAGACTATTTAAACAATTTAAAAGCTAAGGTAAGTTTACTTTCGACCATAGCAACTACTGCCAAATATCTCTTTCTTATAATTTTTGCTTCTTTTTCTAATAGGATATTCAAATAAGAAATTTCATTGAAGTAACCATTTTTTTTCAATATCACATGGTTTTAGATTCAATCAATTTCTTCAATGTTAAATACATTAGCAAGATTACCATCCTTAAAGTTTTCTTGTATTTTTTTCCATAATTTAGTTAGATTAACTAAATCAACACAATTTAGATTTAAGATCAAAGTTTTACCTTTAATTCATCTATCTTGTTCAAGCATTTTCAATCCAAAATGCCTTTTCTTTTGTATTTTGAGGCTTTACCACTTCCTCATTAATAATCCTTCATAATGACTTTTCTGTAAGAACAATTTTTCATCAAAAGCTTTTAGTTTAAAAATTCACTTCCATCAACAATAGGCAAACCTCGAATAATGTTAGAATCCATGATGTGAGTATAACTTATCAAAGAAGCAATATCTAATGGTCAAGTAATTTTAACAATCTTTTGAGTAGCACCTTAACACTTCTACTAAAGAAATCTTGCTAATATGATATTATGGGAGCTTGGTCTTGCCCAATAATATGTTACCATTATATTTTGTAATAACTAAATTATTGTACAAATTGCTAATAATTTGGTTTTTCATATGAAAATGAAACATTTAGAAATTGATGTCTATTACATTTAAAATAATGTTGTTCATTTTGTAATATTATTTTTGTAACGATCAAACAATTCACATAATCACCATAAACATAATAGAAACCAAATATTTAAAGTTGTAGACTACTTGATGTGATAGATATAAACTTTTAAAAAATAGTAATATAATATTCTCTTGTTTTTATATATCCTCTTTATTTGTATTTTATTCTTATCAATCTTAAAATAAATGTTAATAAAAAATAAAATTCTCTAATTTTTTTTATTTTTTTAATAAAAATTCTTTAAAAAAGAGCATTCCATATTTTTAAAAAATATATTATTAAAAAACTTAAGGTAGTAGTAAATCTTTAAGAGAAATGCTAATAAAAATAAAATTGTCTAATAGATAAAGCACTCCATATTTAAAATGAAGTATTATTAAAAATCTTGAGATATTAGAAGTTTCTAAACCAGAATATTTCTATATGCAATGTTCAACTTTTAAAAGTTTTCGCTTTCTAGGGGAGAGGATCCAGTAATTGTGCACCCTAACTTCGCGCTTCTCAAAATCCTACATGAAAATTTCAAATCACTCACAATTTTTTACAACAGCTTACTTGACAAGTCCCTGCTTATAAATTTCAAATCAATCATCAACTGAAAATAAGAGTTAGATTGTGGTATGAATTTGTAAATAGAAAATTTGGTTTATCATATAAATTAATTCTATATTTGAGATGCTCGTCACAATTTTAGTTCAAAATCATATTTCTAGATTACTGTTAGATATATAAACACCACTTTTAAATTCCTGGAACTTTTAGGTGAGCTGAACTCAGGTGAGAAGAGCACAGGGTAGACAGGAGATTTATTGGTTTCAAACAGGCCAAAATGGCGCTCCTCCTCATCCCCAGTCTTCCGATTCTCATTGAACAGTGCAAAAATATATGTTTCAATTGTCGTTCCACGTCTCTTTGGTGTTCCGGCATTGGACAAAACATGCTTGATGAGATTGTTGTTGTATGTTCGGGCATTGTCCACAATAGCCACGTCGCTGCCTGCAGAAGGCCACCCGCTTTCAGTTATCACAATTGGAATATTGGAATGTCCCAACTTTTCCATAGCAGATATAAAACTGTCGACCATAGCGTCGAACAAGTTCGTATACATTAGACCTCCATCGTTCACGACGATACTTGTCGATCTGAACAATGCATAGTCTACAGAAACTTTTGCGTTGCTTTTGTAGCTGAAGTATGGATAGACGTGGGCCATGAAAGGGGAGCCGTTATCTGACAGAAACTTAAGTATACCACTCATATCCTCACCAAATGTTCCCTCAGAGGGAGGACATGAGATGTTCAACACGGACGTTGCGTGTGGTGTGGAGACCTTGATGCTGTTCTGCAGATCGGCGTTACTCAATGCCGTCTGAATGTTGCGCATCGCAGGCAGGAGATACGAAATGTATTTTCTGTTTGCAAAAACCTCGTTTCCCACTGCAATGTATTTGATGTTGACAGAAGAATAGAATGGGTTAATGTTGTCAGTCACCCATGCGTTTGCTACATCCTGATCACCTGCAATCTTCTCAAGCTCGGTGTTGCCAACTCCTACAATCACTTCGATTCCAGAATTCTGAAGGGCCTGCAGTGCGCCCTGATTTGCTTCGTATAATCTCACCTTTCCTATGTTGTTCGACTTCAGCAGAGTCACCACCTCGTTAGGAGAAGGCAAATTGTCTGAAAGCATTCCGTAGCAAACTCCTATCATTGCACCCTCTGCTAGACATAAAAAAGAAAGGATTTCTATGAGTGTATGTTAAGCGATTTAATCAACATGAGATCAATACAATTTACTTTCTTTACAACAAAACTTAGTTCAATTTGATTTTTTAAAGTTAATTAGCCGATAGGCTATATTATGTGTGAAGTTTTGACCGGAAACAAGACTCACGCCGAAAATCTAATAGCTCTAAAACCCCACGCTTTTAGATCCACTTTTCGATTGTTGTGAACGATTGAAGCAACAATTGTCGGCAGATTGGTTTTGGTTCGTCTCATTTTTAAAAAGAAAATCAATTTTAGTAGGGTTTCGTAATATTTTCCCTGCAAACTCTGCCCATTTTTTCTCATCAGCGTATTTGACAGCACAACACAATTTGTCCACAATCTTGAGGTAAATCACTCGCCATGGTTTCACTAAGTTTTTTTTTGGGGAATCTAAATGAATTGGATCTTTATTTGTTGTGTTTTATTTCATTCTAAAACAATTCTTCTGTTACCTGTTTTAAATGAAGTCATTGGTTCTGTGGTTTCATTTATGACTATTTTCATATATGATATTATTGTAATACCTAGATTCCTATTGTCTCTTCATATAGACATATTTTGAAGTGGAATGAAATTTGAGTTTTTTTAACAGTTTTAGTTTTTATTTATTTATTTATTTTGTTTTTCTTATTCTTAAGGTTATTTTATGACATTTTTTCTAACAGAATTATCAAGTTAGTATTGAAAGGATATCAACTACCGTTAATGTTGTAAATAAAATAGTTGTCAAAGCTATTTTCACATAGAGTAAATAGTAGGGATTAGAACATCTTCATATGTTCAACTTATATTCTTCTTCACAAACCTTATACATTGTATAGCATATTTCTTCACAATTTTGTCTCATTATATTGGCTCTTGTAGTTTAAAGACCAAACAAGGCAACAGATTGGTGTCACTATATTTTTTCAAAATTGCCTTCAATAAGTGGCAAACAACTCAGTTTTCTAGATGGGCACATCCTCTTCCATGGTTGGTACTTGGTTAGGATTCAGTGGTACAATTAGGTATCGATATGCTTTTGATATTATTACTTTCTTTTTTAAAACCACATGTCTATATTACTATCACAAAAACAAGGGTGCTACATTTGAGAGATCATCTTTCTATAGACAAATAGAACTAGCATCTCTGGTTTTGCACAAATTTGCAATGATTCAACATCCTTTTAGAAGCAATTCTAGACATGATTGTGTTTGGTAGATCTCTCCTTTAAAGTATTAGGTTTTTGTAAATGCAATGAAGAATTATCTCTCTAAAAATTTGATTCTAAGTCTTTTGTATGCAAAAAAAGTGTAGTTTGACATTTATCTTTTGTGCTAATCATCCAAATTTCTTGTCCTAGTGTTATTTTTGTAAGGAAAGCTAAGGTGCAGAACTAACTCTCCTAACATCAAAACCTCAGAGAAGAATGCAGAGATACTTTTAAAATTTCAATTATAGTCCAATTAAGATACACTTCAAAGAAATAACAAAAACAGAGAATATAACATACACAGATGAACATCATATTTATGTGGGAAAACCCTTACAGGAGAAAAACCCACCACACTAAGAAAAACCCCTTTGTATTACAATAATGAAATTACATACAGAGTACGGGCTTCACTCTCTCTGATGTCAATTTACAGCAGCATTCACAATGATCAACCTTGTAAAAAATATTCAAGTTACAATACTCTCATAATAGAATTCACACTTATCACACTTCGAACTATTCATCCAACTATTCATACAACCATCGAACTGATCACAATCTTCAATCTTTGAGTATATCCATAACGCCCATGGTCTGTCGAACTTCCTCTCAGTAACGGTCGCTACAGTTCAACTGCTAGCGGTTCCCATTCTGCTCCTTGATTGGTCGAGGACAAACCACATAGGATAGTCATCACTTGGTCAAAGGCGTTCAACCTATATCACATGTCAGTGAGACACTAACCATGTCTCCCCGATACCACAAGACCTAACTGTCGATATCACCAAGAGTCATCACTATTGGCAATAGGTTACACCGAGTTCAGAAAGTTGTCGCTCAAACTTCGCCTTGTCGCCAAGACCTCATACTAATGATCATCACTTGTATCGCTATTCAGAAAGACCATCGTTATTCGATGAGACATCATACCAATGTTCAAAGGTCACATAGATATCAGCTTTCCATTCGGTGAGACTATCGTCCTTTTCCAAGAGATCATACTGAACCTTCATGTTATTCCAAAATGTCCAACAGTCGGCAAGACTTACCGCTATCGCTGAGAGGTAATACTGAATGCTCACACCTTTCGCTGAAGACTTTAGTCGCTAGGAGTCTCACTGAAGACACCCGTTAACAAACACCAATGTCGACAGGACTTACCTCTTTCGCCAAGAGGTTACAATGAAGATGCTAGCTAGTCAGTGAAACCACATCCATCAGCGAGACAATCAACTATCGCCAAGACTTCATATCGAGGCCTTTGTGCTACTCTGATACTCGAAAGGGCGAATGCTGGTGAGAGAATCCAACAATGGCACAATAGTTCTGCGCCGAAATTCTATGCCTTCCTAAACCGCTATCGCCTGCAGAGTTCTCGCTGACATCCATTAAGAAATGGCCTGCCGCTGCATCAACCTACTCACCAAAGGGTTATAGCTTAACGCCACAAGTCACAAATGACAACACCAGCTTGGGAAGTTAGAAGCATTTGTCTGAAGACTCCGTGACAAACCAATAAGTATACTAACTACCACGGGCCAAAGGAATGTCACATCGATTTCTTTTCAGAGGTTTTAGCCCGTGAGATTGAGGGCTAATATGTTTCCAACAATCTCCTAATTTGACTTAAGATCACAAAAGCACCTCCATAGCACAATAAAACTATCACATTCATGGGCACCGAGGGCTCCATCGACTGGCACACCACCTCCAACTTTGTCTATGCTCATCGGGTTTTCACAATGCATCTCAGAAGATTCTCCGTAGAGTATCCACTTTTTCTAATGAGACCTTTCCATCCCACTCATACTCCGTAAGTAAAATTATGTTTGTACATCTTATATGTTTCGGCCCCGCAGGTGCGCAGGGATTCTTTGCCAAACAGATAGCACTCTGACTATCACAATAAATTTTTATTTGTCTTGCATCAAAACCAATGTTAGAACACAAACATTTTAACTAGATTGCTTCTTTACAAGAGTGTGTAGCTACCATGTATTATGCCTCTGTAGTGAACAAAGTGACTACAGCCTACCACTTACTCATCCAACTCACTACACCACCATTCAACATGAAAATATATCCACTGGTGGATCTTCTGTTGTCAATGTCCCCTGCCCAATCAAAATCCACATAGCCTCGAATACTGAGAGTCCTCTGTGATTCAACCAAGTTCCCATGGTAACACAAAGCATATTCTGAAGTGCCTCAAAATATCCGACACTTTCACAGATCCCAATATGTCCTTCCAGGATTAGCCATAAACCGACTAAGAACTCCCACTGCTTGGGCAATGTCTGGCCTTGTATAGAACATTGCATACATAAGACTTCCAACCGCACTAGCATAGGGTACACTGGTCATGTCCTCCATCTCAAAAGGAGATTTTGGACAGTCTTCAACAAATAGCTTCATTCCCTGCAAGACTGGAACAACTAGTCAGCTTAGTAATCATTCATAAAAATATCTCTAGAAATAATCTTAACATACTTACTCTGACTCAAGCCAAAAAAAAATTATTCTTCCTGTCCCTGGTGATTTCCATTCCCAGAATATACCTTGCTATACCAAGATCTTTCATTTCAAACTTTGCAGACAACTGAGACTTAAGATCAGAAATCATTAATTTACTATTTCCTATGAACAACATATCATCAACATAGAGAGCAATAATAAGAACTTGATCACTTTCAGCTTTGTAATACACACAATGATCAGATTTTGATCTTACAAATCCCAATGACAAAAAAAAGTGTCAAACTTCTGGTACCACATTCTAGGAGACTGCTTTAACCCATACAGAGATTTATTCAACTTGCAAACCAATCTTTCTTTACCTTTTTCCATAAAGTGCTTAGGCTGGGACATATAAATCTCTTCTTCAAGATCACCATGAAGAAATGTTGTCTTCACATCCATCTATTCGATCTCTAAGTCATACGTTGCTGCAAGTGACAAAAGAAATCTAATGGATGTCAACTTAGCTATAGGAGAAAAAATTTCCCCATAATCTATTCCCTCTACCTGGGAATAACCCTTTGCAACCAACCTTGCCTTGTATTTTTCCACACTACCATCCAGACCTATTTTCTTTTTAAATACCCATTTGCAGCCAATAAATTTTCTGCCTTTAGGCAAGGGCACCAAACTCCAAGTATCATTCTTTTCTAATGATGCCATTTCTTCATTCATGGCTTCCAACCAAGAGTTTGAATCAAACATTCTAAATGCCTATTTCACAGTCCTAGGTTCATCAATGCTGGATATTAAAGCATAGGCACAAGTAGAATCTATCAAAGAAAACCCATACCTATCAGGTTGCTTTCTTTCATGAGTTGACCTCCTCACTTGTTGAGGTTGAGGTTGTTCTTCTTCATTAGAAATCTCATAACTACTTGAGCTCTCCTTGGTTTCAGGTACATTTTGAATTTTCAATTCCTCCTTATCTGGTGTCGAAGGAATTTCAACTACATCCTTTTTGTTTTCTAATTTTGTCTCTGACTGCAGATCCAAGGTAGAAGGATTCAGCTCATGAAAGATAACACTTTTGTTGTTAAAGCACCTAGGCTTGCACCATATTACCACAATAACATGGGGTGCAAGCCTAAGCCGGATGCACATGTTGTTCAAACAACTCAGTTTTCTAGATGGGCACATCCTCTTCCATGGTTGGTACTTGGTTAGGATTTAGTGGTACAATTAGGTACTGATATCCTTTTGATATTATTACATTCCTTTTTAAAACCACATGTTTATACTACTATCACAAGAACAAGGGTGTTGCATTTGAGAGATCATCTTTCTATAGACAAATAGAACTAGCATCTCTAGTTTTGCACAAATTTGCAATGATTCAACATCCTTTTAGAAGCAATTCTAGACATGATTGTGTTTGGTAGATCTCTCCTTTAAAGTATTAGGTTTTTGTAAATGCAAAGAAGAATTATCTCTCTAAAAAATTTCCATTGCAAGGCACATGAAGGATCTCCTATAATCTACTTTTTGTGCACCCCTAAATGGTTTTAATTGTTTTTAACCAAGGAAAGGTGAACAACATTGTTTCTTCTTAATGCCATTTAACACAATTAATGTTTATGAGAATTAACATCCTGAGTCTTATCTTGGTTTAGTGTGATGGCCCAATTGTCCTCTACTTGTAGAAATTTACTAATTCTGATGAGAAAAATTCAATCATTGCACTTGGAGAACTCAAGAAGACAATATAATACCTTGAGAAAAAGTGTTACTTTCAATGGTTGCAAAATACCATTGCTATCTACATAGATTTCAAACCATAGGGCCTCGATGGTGGGCAAGAAGATGTTCTTTTAGCCCATCTTTGGTAACCATCACAGGTTGTAAGCTAGAAGTGGTTGCAAGATAGATATTATATTTTTATTTTAAAATTTATTGTAAACCATAATACAATGATCAAGTAGGTGGTGTTTTTATAGTAGAATGAGTTTAGCAATTTTTCTTGTATATATAACAAAATCTCATAATCCTCCAATCGAAAGTATTTTTTCAAACATTATAGCTTTGTCGGATCTTGTCTCTATCTAAACAAATTTCATATTGCTTTAGAAAATCCATAGTCATCAATCATGTAGTAGTAGTAGTAGTTGACTCAATTCAAGTCTCAAAAAATCTCATGATTACTCTCTACAAAACCCTTTTTTTGATCTTACTTTATCCTAGAGAATACATAATTTAAAATTAAAATTACATGGAAAAACTCTCAAAGCGCCTAGGCTTGCACCCCATATTACCACAATAACATTAAATATTCAATATTTTAAAAAAAATTGTTTTGGTGGTTACAAAACTACTTGTAAATGATGCAAAGATTTGAATTCAACATGGTGTCTTCCCAATTACAAAACTAGATTTACACTCTATATGATAAACTGCTCATTTAATAACAGTTGAAAATAAGCCACCTTATTTACAACAATAAATATTTACTCCTTAATAGAAATAATTTAAATTTCATGTATAACTTAGTAAAGAAGGGCTCATAGTCATTTTTCACTACTCTTTGTGTTCTCCTTACTTTGTGCAAATAAGTTGTTTGCATAAAAAAAATATACTATGATCCACTTATAATTTAATTTTCTTACTTTGTGGAAAGAAGTCAAATAATATATTATTAGGATAGATATCTTAAATATCTTAAATACATTTATCAACAACCTATTGTAAATAAAAAAATTTAAAAATAAAATAAAATTGAGTACTGATTACTTAGGAAGAGTAATCTCAACCTAACTAGCAATGGGGAATTAAGAATTTGTAGCAACTTTAGACAAGTTAATTTGAATATTTTGTTTACAAAATACAAGTGTAATTATTGATTTGCACATAAAAATTTTGTGTGTACTCTCCATGGGAAAACAAAGATTAACTTCCTTTCTTCAATAGATCTTGATATGTAGGTTGGGTAGAATATTTTCCTAGAATTTAATTATTTTATTTTATATTTTTTCAAGTCTCATGCTTGATACATTTGTAACTTAATTCAAGGTTCGTTGTATCCTTAAAAGTTAGTAATTGTGGACATGCTTAAGAAAAATAATGTGTTCTTGTATAAGGTTCATTTTTTAGAAGGAAAAAAGAGAAACCATAATATATTTATTTTGAAGTTTAGAAAATGATTGAAATTTTTAATCTTTATTTGAAGTTGATATAAGTGATTGATTATTTTAAAAATCTTATGGCTTCCACCACTAACCAAAACTAAGATAATTCCAATGGCATGCATGAAGGATACTTAGTTTATAGTACATTATTGAGTTCTAAGTTGTTGAAATGGTTATGTTTTCTCTTGTTACATTTATGAACTTTTAGTATGGAATTTAGTTCAACAAATATTCAAGATGTATATGCAAATTTATGATAGTATATACTCATATCTAATAAAGATGTGCTTCCTAAAATTCAAGTGGTAGGATTCAATTATGAGGGATGGTTTGAATTGGAAACTATAGATGCCCAAATGTAAATTGAGTCAGGTTCTTAGGTTTCTCAAATGGAAAAGGTAAATGGGATGAGGTATATTGATAGAATTATTAATTACATTTTATCTCGTAAATTGATATTAGCTTTGAAATTGTTATGAATTATCTATAGTTTGAACCAATTTTCCTCTTTTTTGCAACATCTCCAACGACAAGAAGTTCCATTATTTGTAAAAATATAGGGCATTTTCTTTACTTTCATCAACTTTCCTAGTTTTCTAAAGCAACATCTCTAACCATAAAATAATTCACTATTCTTAAAAATATGGGACATTTTCTTCAATTTCTTCAGCTTAGGCCCCATTAGTTCACCCTTTGTCATTTAATGTTTTTTTATCAAAGACAAAAAAAATTATGTCTCACTTTGCTATATTCTCTTTTAAAATTTTATATTTTGAAGACTTCGTTGATTGACAATAAAAACATATATGCTCTTTTCAAAATTTCCATCAATTGAGAATTAGTTAGGACTCTATCTAGCCACCACAACTTCCAATTTATATTCAAAGAAAATCTATAAATTGTTAGGAATGCATTAAATTTTAAAGTATAAATTCTATATGGTTTCTAATGGTTAATCCAAATCTAAATACACCATTATTATATTGTGATTTTTTTATTTTTTAAGATAAAATTTATTTTTAATTATAATTGTTTGACAACAAGCAAATATACGTTTAAGGTTTGTCAAATTTTATTTGGTGATTGAAGAGTTAGGGTTATAAAATGTGTGTAGTCAAGTATATATATCAAGGTTGCCAAGAAACTAGTAATAGTACAAGAGACTGGTACCGATATTGATATAGCTCTTTTCAAAAATAGGAGATAGGGGGTACTTGGAGATGCTATTTTTTAATATAATTTAATAATTTATAGAAAATATCATGACATTGAACTTTCAAAACAAGAATAGTGGTAAATTTTAACAATGAACATTAAATTTAAAGTTTAAATATACAAATGACAAATGGCATTGTGTCAAAGAGTCCAAGAGTTCATAGTTCACACTACATATTTGATATTAGATTTCATATTGAAATTCAAAAATCTTGATAGTTTGGTAGGCTGATACGCAAACAAAAAATAAGAAATCTATCATCTACACTTCTACATCATGATCATCCATATCAAGGTCCTCGGCTATGATAATCTCCAAATAGTCAACACTCTCAAACTAAGGTTCCTTTGGTTGTAGTAGAACTAGGGGAAAATCATTAAGTCCATTTGCTTCAACCACTTCATCAACCATGGTTGTAACTTCTCCACTAGGTGAAATTTGGTCCCATTTTGCAGAAGGACCCTTCTTGTACCCATGATCTACATGAGAGAGAAGATGAAGTAAGATATGAATTTACACCAAGTTCTTTGTTTCTTTGACCCTAATTGGTTCCTTTTTAAAGAATGAATAAAACCATAAGTACTCCCATTTCTCTCACAAGATGAAGAGATGGATGCTTCTAAGAGAAATCTTATTGCAAATGATTGCAATTTAGAGGTTTCCACCACCATTCTATAGGGTCTTCTTTTGCTTGCATATCATATAAAGCTTCAACATAAGAAAATTCACCATGTCCATGCAAAAACTTATTCCATTGACTCATCATAATTGAAGCATCCTCACCTTAGCCATAATTTTTTTATTGCAGCCTAAAATCCCTTCATTACCTCTATATCCTCATATGGATCCCTCTTATTGGTCACTTGTATATTATGCCATTTAGGATTTAAGGCATAGGAAACACAATGAAGGGGTGTGTTAAGTTTGTTTCATCTTCCATATAATATTTCTTCTATCAAAGGATATAGAGAAAGATCTTTTGCATCTGTTATTTTCTTGACTCTTTCACAAATAGAATCTATTTCTTTATAAATTCTCTCAAACATGGCTTGTCTGAATCTACAAATTTGATCACCTCACATATGGGCTTAATAAAACCATAACAATTTTAACATCAACCAAAAAATGCTCATCAAGGACCATACCTCTCACCTCAACTGTAATATTTGATGTAGATTGTGTCCAAGCCACCCATGGATCACTAACTACTAACAAAGCTCCTTTGACTTCACAAAGATGGTCAAGAAGAATAAAAAAAGAAATAAACCATGTATCAGTAGGTTTGAGAACTTCCACCTTGGAAAATTTTTAATAAATGGATTGTGCATGGGTGATGGTTACATGTGAACACCTGTATTTTTCTACCCCTTTCTATGAGATCTAAAATACACTAGAACTTGCCAATATCTTTCAGTGCATTATTCAATGAATGCACACAATATGGTTTCCAAAATATATGCTTGTACTTTTTTTGCACCAACATGCCCACTTCTTTACAAACAGTGGCAACATCTATAAAAACTTGGACTACGTGTAATACCCCCATCTCCTTAATGTCATCACATAGTTGGTTATAAAGAAACTATGCATTTTTTTCTTGCCCTAAACAATCTATTGCATTCAAAAAATAAGGCCCTTTGCTACATGCTACTATGATATTAAGTAGATGGTGATTTCTAGCATTTTTCCACCCATCCATCACAATATTGCATCATTTTATAGTGCACACTCTTTTCATTGGTGTAGTTTGTTGCTCTAATCAATTTTTTTCTTTATTAATTAGAGTAGTGTGAATCTTTTCATACCTAAGTGGTTTATATCTAGCTAGTCTATTACTGATAGCTTGGACCATCTCTCCATAGAAAGGTGAGCGAGCAACATTAAATGGTTTTTCATTTGCATAAAAGAAGTGTGCAATAGCTATGTCATCCGCTTCTCGACCTTGCACATCAAATAATCTTCCAATGGGGTTTGAGATGCCAATATGTGGTCTCTTGAAAGAACATTTTGCTAGTACATCTCTAAAATACACATCCACCTCTAACTCTCTATTTTAATTTTGAGTTACAACAATTTCCCTTGTCATTGAAGCATGAGAGCTCAAAATAGAAACTTTCTCATCAAATTTCTCTTGATCCCTCACAACATCATATCATTGTACCTCAGTTGGACAAGGATCAAATACTTTTCCAAGTACGTGAAGGAAATGAGCCCTCACCCTCATGTAAGTAACTTTCCATGATGTTTGAAAAATCTTACATGTGATCTTGGTTGTTCCACGTAAACCCTTTGGCCTTAGAAAACAATTTTAATACTTCCACAATGGGTATAACAAGCCTTATTTTTCCCAACCTTTTTATTTATAAATTAGTTCTTTATTTTCTAGAAGAAGTGGTAATAGGTATGCTATGGCTCTATTTAGCAGCCACTAAATGCATAAGACAACAAATAAATGCTACCAATAGGGATAGTGACAGGAAACAATAATGAAAATTATTTTAAGGAGGTGAAGACTATTCCAAACCAAGTTCTTTCATGTATTTAGAAGGTTTATAATGACATTATCCTATGTTGTGTTAGATTGTATTTTAGGTAAAACAACAACATTTTAATAATAGTTTGTTTATGGCCAATTACTAAAATAATATAATACTATAGTGGGACTATCTACACTCTATCTACCATTATTAAGTTCCTCATTACCAATACATATAGAATCTTAGGCTTTAACATTGGAAATTTATTTAGCAAAATTGCTAGAAAGGTCAAACATAGGGTTTGGCCCTTGAAGCATTTCTTCAATGAGTTACAGACATAATGAATGTCCCACCTCTCAACAAGTCACACTACTCTAATTATTGATAGCTAGTGATTGCAAAGAAGTGTTACAAATAAAGGGAAAATAAAGAAAAAGTGAAAAACTTAAATCATATTTTTTTCTTGTTGTTGAGTTTCTATTTGTACGGGCTTTTTGTCTTCTTACCGTCGATTTTCTCTTCTCAAGATGTCTTTTATTTCCTTGCATTGTCAACTTTTATCTCCTTTGTGCATGTTTTAAGTTTTTAACTTAAATTTTGTTTTTCTTTCTCAGTGAGAGATGTCTCACTTTTCACGAGAGACACAAGGAGACGTCGGGAGACATTTGCAGATATCCCTTGCAAATGGGGGCATCTTTGGGCATGTCCCTAGTATTGGAGATACATCCCAATCCCCAAGATGTATCCATGGGGATCAGAGACACGTCTCCCAATAGCACACACACACACACACATACACATACACATATACATATATACATATACATATACATACATACATATATACATACAAACATATACATATACATACATGCATATATACATACAAACATATACATATACATGCATACATATATACATACAAACACACACACACACACACACACACATATATATATAGTATATTTATGTTATTTTTATTTAGTTTTTTGTTTATTTTAAGGCAACATTTTGATACATGTATATTTTTGATAAGTGACCTAATTTTGTGCAAATTTGACTTTAATATTTTTCCCAATTGTCCACTCTTGTCTTTTATGCACAAAACAAATTGTGCCATCTAATATATTAGCTTACATATAGTTTTTATGTGGATGTGACCATTGCACCTCCTTTAGATGCAAGTGCTAGTATATAGAATTTTATTAACAAGTTCTTTTCATAAACTATTACTAAAAAAATATCTGAAGAATGTCTCAAATTCTCAAAGAATGTCTTTTAACTTTTTTTTTTTTTAATAGCCTCTGAATAATTCTGTAACAGAAATAACCCCTAAATTTCTATTTTATCTAATCAAAAACATAAAATATCTCTAAAATATAAGA
>VDFB02193867.1:666296088-666352725 GCA_007258455.2 Sequoia sempervirens
TGTTCTTGTGTACATAAGAGAATATGAAATATGTCAATAGAATAAGGGAGGAAAGTTCTTAATTTAGGGTTGTTGCAACCTCTTCCCATTCCATAAAAAAATAGGAAATTTGTTCCATGGACTTCATCATTGAACTGCCCAAGGTACATGGGGAAGATTGTATATATGTTATAATTGATAATTTTACTAAGTGTGCTCATTTTTATGTTATCACTATGTATTTCAAGGCCTCCCAAGTTGTTGATTTTTTCTTTAAAGAAGGATTATGTTTACATGGATTTCCAAAGAGCATATTTAGTGATAGAGATAATAGGTTTCTCAATTATTTTTGGATGGAGTTATGTCTTTTGAAAAACACTAATCTAACACCAAGAACAAGCTACCATCCCCAAATATATGGTCAAATAGAGATAGTAAAAAAGTGGGTAGAAGGTTATCTAAAGAATTGTGTCTCTAACCAATAATCAACTTGGGTCAAGTGGTTGCATCTTGGAGAATGTTTCTACAAAAATTCCTACCACATGTCAATTGGTATGTATCCTTTAAAATAATTGTATGGATATGATGATTTGAATTTTTCTTATTTGAGTTCACCAAATAGTAGAGTTTCTACAAAAAATATTTTGTTGAACATAGTCAAGATATTTTGAGGGCATTGAAATAAAAATTACAACAAGCTCAAGATCAAAAAAAGATATATGCAAATAGGAAGTGTACAAAGAGATCATTTGAGGTGGATGAAATGGTATTTTTGATGTTGCAACCATATAGATAATATTCATTCAAAAAGAGTGGATCTTTGAAAATCCCAAACCCAATTTTTATGGGCCCTACAAGATAATAAGGAAAGTGGGTAAAATTTCTTATGAGTTGGAGATTCTTATAGATATCAAAATCCATAATGTCTTCCATGTTTTGTACTTGAAAAAAGCACTTGGTTTTCATATTACTCCTTTAGTTTATTTTCCTCGATTAGATGATGAAGGAAGACTAACCTTGATTCCTAAAGATGTGATTGATACTAGGATTAAGAAATTGAGAAAAATAAGCATAATTGAATATATCATTAGATGGAATAATTTTCTAGTAGAATATGCTACCTGGGAGGGACCCAATATTTTAGAGCATCCAAATTTGCACTGCTTAAGGGAAAGCAATTTTGGGGAGGAGGAACTTGTAATGTCCCAAATTAGGTGAAATTTTAATTTATTGTACTTTAGCTCATTTTCATATTTTCGATGAGCTAACATAGTGATGAAAAAATATTTTATTTAATATTTATTTTTAATGAGCTATGGTTTTGATGCTTTGCAACACTGAATTTTCTTAAACACTTCAAATTCACTTCCCACTGCTTTACTCACCTTTGAATTATTTTGATGAAATGAATTTTCCTTAGCAAATTTTCTTTTATCTCTTCAATTTAACCTAATTCTACAATAAATGCTTCAATTCATAAAGCTGGAAAACCTAAAATTGTAAGCATAGTCAACTTCTCAAGATTTGTAAATATCCACATTAGCATATTTCCTTCCACAATATTCTCCAATAGATCAAGCATTCCATTCTTCATTTCATATCTTCATGTTGTAGCTTCAACACCTCTTTCCTGGTGAGGGACATAAGATTCCATTAAATATTCACCTAATCCATAGATCTAGGTTAGTTTTTAGAGGAAACATCTACATCGAAGGATGGTATAGATTATTTCTTGTTCCCATTCTTTTCTTATATTTCCCCAGATCTTTTCCATTTGTTTCTTTACTTCAATTAGATCAATCTTTTTCACTAGTTCATTCTTCTTTACCAAATTATCCTTCCTTGTGTTTATACTTTCTCAAAACTTAGCAATATGTCTAGGTCTATTACGATTGTGACATACAACATTCCTTTGAAAAATATTCCTTCCATTCATTCTAGATCTACATTGATTATCCTTGTGTCCAAATCCATAGCATGTATAATAGTAACCATTAAAAGGTTGAATCATTCTACCATTGTTATATGCATTGATGAGCTCAAAATATGCTCATAATTTGAATCCTATAATGTATTTTTAATACCCTTACTCTTATTGCTAATGATTGTTTTAACTCTTTGATTAAAGACTTTTTATCTAAAATTAGGTAGTATCCTATAGCCACACATTCCTATATTCTCGTAGCTTAACATCTCTATGTTTCTATATTAATTTCCCTGTTTGACCTCCCGAATGACTGATATAATGCATATGGTTTTTTAATAATGAAATAGATTTAATATGTGATTAATGAATGTGTATCATTTTGTTTACCAAGTGTGCTTTCTTTTGCTTCTATCGCCTTTTGTATCGCAAGTTGTTGAAGGAAGCATGAACGAGTCAAGTACAAAAAATCTCAGCCTTGCAATAAAGTCCATTTCCAGCACGATATCGAGGAATTTTTTCTAGCAAAGAATATCTGATTGGGTCATTGGGAAGAAATCTAAATGATCATTAATCTGGAAAGAGTAGAATGCTAAATTCTCTCTGAATCATGTTGAACATATATGCTTTCATTTATGAGAAGTATGTTCCTCAGTTTCAGGATACATTTATGTCCACGTCTTTCTCTGTTAGAGTTAGGTAGTTAGTTGCTTTTCTGATATAAATAAGTGTTCCTCCTACATGAGTGAGCAAGCAGATTATTTTTAGAGTTAGTATTATAATCAGAATCAAAGCTTTGTGTTAGTTTTCTTAGAAGCAGAATAGTCAATGTATATGACTCCAAGTTATGAATAAAAGATGATGAAGTTCTGAGTTTAATTCTGACATAAACTAGTTGATGCTTGATAAGGGGGCCCACTTAGTAAGTATTTGTAGTTGGTTAGTTATTTATCTTCTATTGATTATAAGTTAGATTTTATTCTCAAAGGTTTCAGCACAAACTCAATCTTACATTGTTCCTGTAGCATCAGGAATCCATCCCTGTGTTTGTTCCTACAGCATAAGGCCAGTTCATAGTTTGTTTCTTAGTAATAGTTGTCATGATTTCTACTTTGATTAAGTTATGTTTAAGTTAAGAAGACTTTACATTACATCCCTACAGCATAGGTAGAATTCCTTCCAAGCATCTATTTCTGATAAATTGTGACTGAAACTGGTTCTTAGTGCACATACAGTGCCGCTCCATTTCAAGTATACGTTCCTTGGTTTGACAATGTAAATGGATGACCATAAGAAGATATTAGTCACTTGCTGGAATGTCCAATTCCCAAGTTAGGATTTGTCATGGATTTTATATCCTTTTGTGGACCTGACCATTTTTGGTGCCATTGTCAGGGATGGTGCCAAGCTAAGAACCTATCATGGTCATTGTTAGTAGTAGTTTAGTCTATTATTCAAGCATTTTCAAAAATTCCTTCAATTCACCATTCATTCTATTGCATGCATAGAAGAAGAGACGCTCTGGGAAGATTCCTCCCTAACCTTCCATTCATTGATAACAATCCTAAACCAGCTTATAATCTATTTAGGAGAAGACCAAGATATCAATCCATTTGTTGAAAACCTGCTTGTTGAATTACCATTTGATATAGCTAACGAAGAACCTAAAGAAAATCCATTTTCTTTGATACTCCATCAAACAACTATGGTACAAAATCCACCTAATCGACCTCTTGCTTTTGAATTCTCCATCATTGCTCAACAAGACAATGATAACCTTAAAAATATTTATTCTTCATTACTTCCCAAGTTCTATGGACTAGTTACAAAGGACCCAAAAACTTTCTTGTTTGAGTTTGACATCCTCTGTCGCAGCTATGATTACTCTTCAAATGCTCACAGGTTGAAGTTGTTTCCTGCTAATTTGAAAGGAGCTCTTAGATGGTTCATGAGTTTGGGAAGGGGTGTTGTTGATAGTTGGGCAGCCATGCAAACAAAATTTCTTGAGAAATACAAGGAATATTGTAAGAGTGGTAGTAAGGGTGATGATATATTTAGAATTCAATAAAAGGAGGATGAAAGCCTAGAAGACTATATCTTAAGATTCTTGTTTTTCCTGAAAAATAATTTAGACCATACTCTCAATGAAGAATCTCAAAAAATACTTTTCCTAAGGGGAATTAGTGACACCTGTATAGATGCCCTGGACCTGATGGGAGGAGGAGATATAACCCAAATTCCTTGGGATGATATCAAGAAAATATGTTGCAACTACTCTCAAGCACTTGTTAAGAAGGGTAGAGGTCATCAAGCCACAGCGGGAATGTCTTCTACTAATGGATTTTCATGGATGGAGATCACAAATTTGCTATCTGATTTCAAGTAGGATATCATAAACAATATGGATACACAGTTGGATACTATGCAAGCTCAGAAGAAACATGAGGAAGCTGAAGCAATCTTGGCTGAATTCTATCCACATTGTAGACAGAATAAACATGATTGTAGATGTAAGATGGTGGCTAACCTGGAGGCTAAGCAATTACCTACTGATTTTAAGATAGTAGAGGGTGATGATGACCAAGTCTTCTTTGTTGCACAAAGAGAACCATGGACTCAAAGACAAGGTATGTCTCAAGACCTTTGAATTTTGGTAATCCTTATTCTAATTACAATAACCAATGGCACCCTACATATGGCCCATCACCACCTTGGAATACTTTTCAACCACACTGTCCTAACTATCAGAGTCCTCAATGGAAATCTCCTCAAGGAGGTTGGCAGTAGCCACAAGGACGATGGACTCCAACCCTAGGTAACTAGTAGTAGAATCCTCAATGGAGAGGTTCTCAGCAATGGAAGAACCAACCCCCTAGATCCCTGTAGTTTCAACAACCACAACCTCCAGTCCTCATGCCACCTCCTACAACACATGCTGCAAATACTAGCCCTCCAAAACAAACACCTATGCCTGCTTAACCATTTCCAAATCCTAATAATCAGCAACAAAAGTAGCCTATGTATCTTGCAGAAGCCAATTAATATCCAGCTTATGCCCTCAATATTCATGATATCCATCTCAGGTCTGGAACCACTCTCCTTGCTCCACAACTGCCTCTAATTATAAAGATTCTAGATTCTGCCTCTAAGCAATCTACTGATCCTACAGAACATATACCTATATCAGATACTATCTCTAAGGAGCCTGTCCTGTAGCATTAGGCCAAACTTCCTTTTCCTCAAAGATTTCAAAATACTACATCCAAGTCTATGAAAGAGCCTACCTTTGATATTTTGGATCAGCTAAAGAATGTACACATTCAAATTCCCCTTTTTCAAGCCATTAAAGATGTCCCAATTTATGGAAAAGCCATTAAGGAGGCCTATTTAAAGAAACCAGGAAGAAAGAAAAAGGATCCCCAAACTATCCATGTTTTAGGATAGTTGGTTGATATTATGTTAGGGAAGGTAGTCATTCCAAAATATACTGACCCTGGGAGTTTTGTGGTAAAAATAAATATTAAAGGTCAAATAGTAAAGACTATTTTGATTGACCTTGGTGCAGCCATCAATGCAATGACCAAGTATACTATGGAGTATCCAAATATCTTAAACATTCAGTCTACACCTACCGTCTT
This sequence comes from Sequoia sempervirens, assembly GCA_007258455.2. NCBI lineage: Eukaryota > Viridiplantae > Streptophyta > Pinopsida > Cupressales > Cupressaceae > Sequoia > Sequoia sempervirens. The sequence goes on from VDFB02193867.1 coordinate 666,301,630, forward strand.
GCAGCTTGCTGATAGTTCCACAGTAATACCTGATGGAGTGGTAGAAAATGTCATTGTCATCCTTGAGTCTTGGGAATACCCAACAGATTTCACCATATTTTCCACTAAGGAAACTTTGGGAGGATATCCTATCATCCTAGGTAGACCATGGTTAGCCACAGTTGATGCTCTTATAGGATTTCATTCAGGAGACATGACAATTTATGGTGGTCAGTCAAGAAAGAAATTACATTTATACCCACCTACCCAGCCTCAGCCAGACTTGTCTCAACCAATTTGGCCAGATTTAAGAGAGTAAACTGAAGAAGACAATTCATTAGCTCAACTAATGATGCTACAAAATAATATGTTTTCATAGCTTCAAAGTGAGGATGACCTGATTTTACACATTTTGCAGTCCAACTCTGATCTGAGTAGCCCATCTATTCCAGATAGCTGTCCTTAGTAGTGTTTCCTACAACAAATGAATTTTGAGAGCCTACCACCCGCGTCTCCTACAATTTATCACAATTTTCTTCCATATGAAATACAAACACCACCTTTATCAATGGCCTCCATGAATGATCTTACTAAGCAAGTAGAAGTGTCTCCAGGACATTGTCCGAACATCAATAATAAGCTACCTCAATCTCAAAAAGTTTCCCTAGTCACAATGTTGCAAGAACAACACAAAGCTTTTGCATGGGACTATGGGGATATGAAGGGAATAGATCCTCAACTATATATTCATAGGATCTACATTAAGGAAGATTGTTCACCTGTTAGACAGCCTCAATAAAGGATAAACCCAACACTCAGGGAAATAGTTAAAACAAATCTCCAAAAATTGCTTGATGTTGGTTTTATCTACCCCATTTCAGACAATCAATGGGTATCTCCATTGGTGATTGTTCCTAAAAAAGGAGGAAAATGGAGATTTTGTGTAGACTACAAGGAGCTGAACGCAACAACTAAAAAGGGTCACTTTCCATTGCCATTTGTTGACCAAGTGCTAGACTCATTGTTTGATAAAAATTATTCCTCCTTTTTGGATGGATACAGTGAGTATAATCAAATTAGAATTGCTCCTGAGGATCAAGACAAAAAAACTTTTACCAGTCCATGGGGAAATTTTTCCTACTCTATCTTACCTTTTGGCCTGTGTAATGTACCTACAACATTTCAAAGGGAAGTGATCAGTATTTTTGTTGACATTTCTCATGATTCTATGGAGATCTACATGGATGACTTCACCACTTATGGAGCTACTTATGAAGAAGCATTATAAAATCTGGAAAAAGTGTTGAAAAGATGTAAGGAGCAAAATTTGTCTTTGAATAGTGAGAAATTTTTTATGATGATGCAAAAGGGAATTGTTTTAGGCCATCATATTTCTCAAGCAGGAGTTCAAGTTGATCCTGCAAAAATAGAAGTTATTCTAACTTTGCAAACACCTATGAAACAAAAGGATGTTAGAAGCTTCCTAGGACATGCTAGATATTATAGAAGATTTATCAAAGATTTCAGCAAAATAGCCAGTCCATTATATTCCTTATTGACTAAGGATTATGAATTTAATTGGACTGAGGCCGCTGATAAATCTTTCCCACAGCTTAAGAACTTACTTACTCAGGCACCTATTCTTCAAGGACCGAAGTAGAGTTTTTCCTTTCATATACACACAGATGCTTCTGATTATGCCATAGGGGAAGTTTTAGGATAGAAAGAGAATTTCATAGAGCATGACATATATTTCATTAGCAAAAACCTTCAAGGCCCTGAATTAAACTATACTATCATAGAGAAATAATTGCTAGCAGTTGTGTATGCCCTGAACAAGTTTTGACATTATGTCACTAGTTACCAAATATTTGTCCATACATATCATGCAACAATAAGATACCTCATATATAAGCCTGCCATATCTGACAGATTAGTAAGATGGCTCCTATTGTTGTAGGAATTTGATATCACAGTTGTTGATAAGCTAGGTTAGGCTAATGTGGTGGTTGATTTCTTGTCAAGAATTCAAACACCTACACTTGCCACCCCTGAGGTACTTGATGATAGATTTCCTAATGAACATCTATTTTCAATTGTTGCTCGAACCCCATGGTATGTAGATATTGCAAATTACTTAGCAACCAACAAGATCCCAACCCACTTCTCACCAAAGGAAAGGAAATTGTTGGTAGAGAAATTTTTTAACTTTTCATGGATTGTAGATTGTTTATTCTACACAAGACCTGACCAAGTCATGAGAAGGTGTCTTAGGGAAGATGAAACCTATGCCATTTTTTATGACTATCATAATGAGCCATGTGGTGGGAACTTTTCAGCTAAGAGAACATCTATGAAAGTGCTTGCTACTGGATACTATTGTCCCACACTACACAAAGATGTTGCACCCTACACCATAAAATTTGACAAATGTCAATGCATGGGGAGACCAACAAGGTCTGATGAAATGCCCCTATATCCTCAAGTTGTAGTCAGTCCCTTTGACAAGTGGGGCATGGATTTTTTTGGGCCTATTGATCATCCAATGGGAAATCATACATTTTGGTTTGCACTAATTATGTAACCAAATAGGTAGAAGTGAAAGCAATGACACATGCTTGTGACAATAAAGTTGCTGAGTTCCTGTATGAACATATTTTTACTAGGTTTGGAGTCCCAAGGGAACTTGTTACTGATCAGGGAGCTCAGTTTACATCAAACTTAATCACTGCATTGATGAATGATTACAAGATCAGGCACAAAAATTCTAGCCCTTATCACCCTCAAGCCAATGGTCAGGCAAAGGTTACCAACAGAGAAATTGAGGCAATCCTTACTAAGATAGTACAATTACACAAGAAGGATTGGAGCAGTCACCTTCTTGAAGTAGTCTAGGCCTATAGGACAACATGGAAAACAACTATATGGTTTACTCCTTTTGAGTTACTCTATGGAAAAAATGCCATGTTGCCAATAGATTTTGAGCATAAGACCTTAAGGACTACTCTACAACTTAACATTGATATTTCAAAAGCCCAAAAGGAATGCCTCCTATAGTTGAATGCATTGGATGAGATAAGGAAAGTTTCCCTGCAGCATACTAAAGTTACCCAACAACAAAGACCAAAATGGCATGACCACCATATCAGAACTAAGCAATTCTCTAACGATGATTGGGCACTGCTTTATGACTCCAAGTACAAGGAAAATCAAGTTAAACTCACCACAAGATGGCTTGGTCCTTATGAAATAGAAAATGTGTTTGATAATGGTTCAATTCAATTAGCTACAATAGATCCTATCCAATTCAAGCTACTAGTTAATGGACACCGTCTTAGGCTGTATCATAAGCCAACGTCCAAAGAGGAATTTATGAAGCAGTTTGTTTTGGATACGGCCACTGATCTTCCTGCAGCAAAAGGCTTCGACCTTTCTCTTGCAACATCTCTTTAAAATTCTATGTTGTATGCCCATAATAAATGTTTTCTTTTTAAGGAAGCCACCTTCTCCACTTTTCATCCATTACCACCATTCATTTCCTCTTCTTCCATGTCACCCATCCATGTCATCCATGTTTTCATACTGCCCTCACTTATGATTTCACTTCCAGCTATCATTTCATGTTGATGTTGTGATCTTTCCTAGCATGTATGAGTACTTATTACAAGGTACGCAATATCTTTTATTGTCACATCATTTATCTATTTCATTTATTCATTAATTTCTATGTACATATAAGTCATTATTGCCTGATCTTCGCCTATTCTTTCGTACATGTGTGGAAACATGTCAAATTTTTAGTAGGGGGCAGGATAATCCATTTCAAACTTTTTCTTATGCCACTGTCACAACTATTAGGATATTTTTATTTTCTTTTACTTTCCAAATATGACTACGTGTTTCCATCTTAAACAACTAATTGCTTAATTTGAGTAGTTTGTAACAATAATTTCATGCAATTATCTTTTGAGTCATTCTTGGAAAAGTAGAGAAAAGTGATGGCAAGACAGAAAGAATTAGGGAAAAAATTATTTTTTTGAATTTTCAAAAAAAAATTGACTTTCAGGAATCTCAGCTAGAATAATTTGTAAATATAGGTGGCTAGTTAGTAAGACATGAGCCTGGAGCTCATGAGCTCTTGACGCAAAATCCTCAAACGATTCAGGCATTCAACAATTATGGTTGGCTAAATTATTTTTTGAGGTTAGATTCCTTTAATGAGGAAGCTACAGGTGAGTTTTTGAGAACTCTTTTAGAGGGAGAAGCTATAGTGTGGGGTTTGATAGTAGTTGTTACAAAAGAGTGGATTTCAGAAGTAACTGGGCTTCCGGCGGTAGGAGAAATTTTTTCTTCAGATGTTTTTGCTAGGGCATAATTTACAGTACCAACATATGGACCCTTGGAGGTTTCCAAACAAGGATGCAAACGAGTGTCACTGCCTCCTCCATACCCAGAATATGCTTCCTTCATAATCAGGTACTTGACTTGTGAGGGACATTTTTCCTATTTGTATTCCTATCATTTTAAACTATTGAGTCATATGAGGCATGTTTTAGCTATCAATGTTCCAAATTTTTTGTTAAACCTTTTGAAACAATGTGCCCATGAAACCCAAAGGGGTAAAGACAACTTTATCGTCCATCATGCCCTCATTAAACTCTTGATCGAGCATTCCCTGAGGGATGTATCACCCCTTTCTTGGCAAGAATTTGTTGCCCAAAAGGGTCTACAACTTCCAAAGCCTCCTAGAGCACTCCCTGCACAACCCAAGAAAAAGAAAAAGAGAACAAAATCTACAAGTAGGGAAGTAGAGCAAGAATCATCTGCTCCTGCAGCACTTAGTCCTACAGCCTCCACACTAGAGCCCTCTACCCAAGTACAAACCAGGTCTACTAGTAGAAGAGAAAAATGAAAAATGAAGGTAGGAGAGTCATCTAGTGTAGAACAAACTCCAGAATCTGACCCTCATGCTCAGAAGCGAAAATGTTCTACTCCAATCTTTCCTGCAGAATCCTCCCCCGTAGTAGTTTCTCCTCCATCAACACGTATTTCCACTGCAAGTTCACCATCATCTCTTTCTGTTGAGTTTGAATCCTCTCAGAAAGTCAAAAAGAGGAAAGCCATGAGAGTGCCTCTTATAGCTGCAACACTACCAAAAAGAGTTTCAACAAGGAAACAACGTAAAGTCACCTCAACCTTTGCTCAACCTGAAATTATAATAATTCCTGACAAATCTGAAGAATTCAGTCATGATGTTTCTCAGAATGTATCTGAGAATGTTTCACAAGGTCCCTCTGGTATTCTTGAGGAAGCACAACATGGTAGTGGTAATGAAAGGGGGATGTCAAGTCTTGATGACTTGGCTGAAGTGGCTAGGCAAGTTTCTGAAGAAGCACAATCTATTCCTACCCAACAACATGAGTCTATCCTACAGCAAGAGGAAGAACAACCTGAACAATTAGAAGTGTCCAATGACACCCCATTACCCCTGCAACTTGTCAGGCAATGGTTGTTTATAAAAAAACATTCTTGATTGAATTTTTTGAATATCTTAGGACTACATGGCAGCTTGTTGCATTTCAAACTTTGAGTTTCCACCATTTAGCTAAAACTAAAATTCAACAAAGTCTTTGGGAGGAAGAAAAGAAGCAATTGAAAAGAAAAATTGAAAGGAAAAAATAGGAAATTCAAGAAATGAAAGAGAAAATGGATGAAATGATGAAGGTAACTGGTAAAATCATGGAATGTAGACCACCACCTATGGTATATGCCATGTTCCTTAAAGAGAAATTCCTTTGGTTTCAATGAATGAGAATTTCAAGGAATTTAGACCCTGTTATTCACACAACCAAGGAATTTTATGATGCGTATCAAGTAGCACCTAATTGGCTGAAAAATTCTTTATGTGAATTTTATTTGCATGGTTTGTTACTTCCCTCTGAAACAGAGTGGAATGCACTTATCTACATTGGTTACATTCATCTGAGGTCACTCATGTCTTGTGCGGCCAATGAAACTAATTATGGATGACAATTAGAGGGTTATGAAGAGGCTGAAAGAAATGAACCTATTCCACTACAACTTGAAAGCTCAGATCCCCATACAATTCTGAGAACTTGGCTTACTGTTGCATATGGATTCAATGATCAAGCAATTAGAATGAAAATATTTGATATCAGAAAGTAGGTGTATGATGAATTCAAAGACCAACCATATCTGTTTTGGAAGCATTCATCTTCCATAATTGAAAAAATATGGGAAAAACTAACTATTGGTTTGAGAAAATATGATCCTCATAGCCCCCTGAATTTTAAGGAAGCCCTCAAAAGGACAGAGAAGTACATGAAGCTTGGTCTCCAGAAGAGGTTTGAGTTATGGTTTCCATTAACATTTCGACCTCCAGTTTTAATGTGGCCACTTTACCCTTATCGGGCTATAGATGTTAATGAGGATACAAAAACCCGCAGGTATGAGAGATGGAAAAATTTCAAATGTTTCTACTACAAGTTTGGAACTTCATTACAGGGCCATGCTACTCCTACTGATTTCAGAGAAACAACCAAAAAGCTTAATGTTGGAGGACCATCATTACGATAAGTAGGGGGCAAATGATGAGCTCAAAACATGCTCATAATTTGAATACTATAATATATTTTTAATACCCTTACTCTTATTGCTAATGATTGTTTTAACTCTTTGATTAAAGACTTTTTATCTAAAATTGGATAGTATCCTGTAGCCACACATTCCTATATTCCTGCAACTTAACATCTCTATGTGTCTATATTAATTGCCCTATTTGACCTCCCAAAAGATTGATATAATGCATATTTTTTTTGAATAATGAAATAGATTTAATATGTGATTAATGAATGCTTATTGTGTTATTTTCCATGTGTACTTTATTTCACTTATGTCACATTGTGTATCATAGGTTGTTGAAGGAAGCATGAACGAGTCAAGTGTAGCAGATCTCGGCCTTGCAATAAAGTCCATTTACAGCACGATATCGAGGAAGTTGTTCCAGTGAAGACTCTTTGATTGGGTCGTTGGGAAGAAATCTAAATGATCATTAATCTAGAAAGAGTGAAATGCTAAATTCTCTCTTAATCGTGTTGAATGGATATGCTTTCATTTATGAGAAGTATGTTCCTCAGTTTCAGGATACATTTATGTCCACGTCTTTCTCTGTTAGAGTTAGGTAGTTAGTTGCTTTTTTTATATAAATAAGTGTTCCTCCTACGCGAGTGAGCAAGCAGAGTATGTAAGAGTTAGTATTATAATAAGAATTAGAGCTTTTTGTTAGTTTTCTTAGAAGTAGAACAATCAATGTATATGACTCCAAGTTATGAATAAAAGCTAATGGAGTTCTGAGTTTAATTTTGGCATAAGATAGTTGATGCTTGTTAAGGGGCCCCACTTAGTAAGTATCTATAGTTGGTTAGTTATTTATCTTCTGTTGATTATAAGTTAGATTTTATTCTCGAAGGTTTCAGCGCAAACTCAGTCTTATATTGTTCCTGCAGCATCGGGAATCCATCCCTGTGTTTGTTCCTATAGCATAAGGCCAGTTCATAGTTTGTTTCTTAGTAATAGTTGTCGTGATTTCTACTTTGATTAAGTTATGTTTAAGTTAAGAAGACTTTACATTACATCCCTACAACATAGGTAGAATTCCTTCCAAGCATCTATTTATGGTAAATTGTGACTAAAATTGGTTCTTAGTGCACATACAGTGCCGCTCCATTTCAAGTATACATTCCCTAGTTTGACAATGTAAATGAACGACCATAAGAAGACATTAGTCACCTGCTAGAATGTCCAATTCCTAGGTTAGGATTTTTTGTGGCTTTTATATCCTTTTGTGGACCCGACCACTACCACTATTATATGCATTCATCACTTGACTTTTGCATTCATTTTCCTTATGTCCAAAGTTTTTACATGTAAAGCATTGATCAATAAAGGTTGAAATATTCTGATTCATTTTGCTTCTACATTCCATTTCTCTATTTCCATATTTATTGCAAGAATAACAAATACCATTGAAATATGGGTACCTTTGAGCATTTTGTTGTCTAACTCGAGGTACTCTAGCATTTTTCTTTGATTCTGGATCTTACTATTTTTCTTCTTATCTTTAGTCTTCTCCGGTTCATTGATCTTCTTTTCTACATTAGGTGTCTGAAATACTTTTTAGATTTCTCCTTTTTCAATTCCCAAACCACCTTTCTCCTTAGATGTTTTCTGACCTACAATCAATTCATCAAGATTGTAGTACTTATCTTGAATTTTTCTTCATGACTTCTTCTTTCTCCAAATCTACTATTAGAGTTACCACTTCTTTCTTAGTCATCAGATTTTCTTTGCACCATTTCATTTAGACATTCCTCAAATATTTTATTTTCTTCCACTTTCACTTTTAGTCTTGTGATATATTCATTTTCTTGCTTCAATTGTTCATTGAATTTCTTATGCCTTTCTCTGAATGTTTTGATATGCTCTCTTAATTTTTTGATGCATTCATTTGCTTCTTTAATATTTTCCTTCAGATCTCTATTTCCACCTTCAACTTTGTCAAGTTATTCAAGATCAAATTTGAGTTCTCCATCTTTGTCAAGCATGCAATCTTCTTCTTTGCATTCAATAGCAAGAGTCTCTTCCAAAGGAATATGAAACTTTTTATCAGTCATGTGTTCAATCTCCAAGATCTTCCCAAAGCAGTCAAGCTCCTTCTAGGGATCCAAGCTCTGATACCAATTTTTGAACACCTAGAATACTAAGAGGGGGGGTGAATCAGTATTCTATTAAACCATTCAAACATTAGCTAGACAATTACTAGAGCACATTCAACTGATATAATCAAAGAAAGCATGAAACATCCACAACATCACATAACACATGAACACCAAGATTTTTATGTGAAATCCCAAAATGGGAAAAACCAAGATGAGGGTTACCTCACAATATATTATATCTAGATATAGTATATTACAAAAATGCTCACTATAGGTGGACTTACTGTCCAATGGACTCACTTCCCACAGAGAATAAGATAGAAGATAGACATTGCATTATGTACAACCTATTTGAATTGTTACAATTGCATCTACAGTATGTTGGATTAAAGTTACAATTTGAAAGGAAATCTTGGTGTGGAAACACCTTCCAAATGCAAAATTCTTAGGAAAGAATTGTCGAATATTTCATTTAATTTGAGTTACAATCATTAAGATACACAACAAAAAAACAAGAGAATATATAATTTAAACATCACACAAAATTAAATACCATTTTTACATGGGAAAAACCTTACAAGAGAAAAGCCAACACACCAAGTAAAGACACTTTGCATTACAATAAATAGATTATATATAGAGTTATAGACTCCACTTTCAAGTGTCAATTCGTAGAATCAATTCAGAAGCATTACATTCACTCTTCCTTTAAGCAAATACAAACTCAATGCAATACCATTCAATACATTAAAAACATCCCATTTTACCTCACTCATTCTTTAGGTCAGCCTAATCTCTCTATGTCATAGTATTGATTAGCCAACCAATGAGCAATCTAATTTTGTAATTTAATTACATTGTTATCAAGAAATAGAGTTGTTGACTCCAGTTTGAAAACTTTGGTCCAATGATCGTTGATTCACAAGAGCAATGTAGAATCAACAAATGGATTTGTGCCATGTGTTGACATATCAATTTTCCAACATGGTTGACCATCACACCATTCGGGTTCCACCAGGGAATTCTCTATGAGTTACCAAGTTGATAGATATACACCACTCATTCTATTCCACACACCCCTGCAAGAGTCAATGAACTTCTATTAAAATTTTAGTAGCATGCCTTTACAACAACTCAAATCTCTCTTGGAAATGAGAGGAAACCCTCTATTTATAGTGTTCATAAAGAAAAATGAATGGCCAAGATTTATTTTCATTGTGTGGCCAAGATTCACTACAAACTAGGGTTTCACCTACCCCCAAATATATTACAATTTAAAATTACATCCTTGTATTTTCCCTATTTTTTCCTTTTGTGGCAGCATTGTACCTCTTTTGTATTTTGCTCATTTCCCCTTTTGTTGTAGCTACACTGTAAGGAATTAATCATCAATCATGGAAATTACTTCATTCCTCTTCAAGGTAGCATACTCCACAAATTTGAAGATCAATTCTTGGAGCTTGCTCCATTCCAATATATCTGATTGGATCACCTGAAAAAATTAGCCTCCATGATTTTTTCATGACGGTATCCTAGTCCTTGTCAAACTTTTGTGCATTCTTGATCACCTGCTCGGACTGAGTGAAGGCTCGAGCAGCAAAACCCATGAAATCCAACACTAGTGAATCTGTAGTCCCATTTCCATTTTCTTGTGGAAATATGGTTTTATCTTTTCAGGATCCAACTCAACTACGAACACATCAAATTCCATCATCAACTTTATCTATTCTTCACAAATAGCTCAAACTTCCTTGATCCAATCAATTTCTAACACCACCTCATGGAGCACGTGCTCTAACACCTCCTTTATGTGGCCAGGGCTTAGCTTCCAAGTCTCCATAAGCCAATGATCACCCTTAGCTAGAGCAAACTTCTTTTCCCAAGATCCATCAGGTACCTTGAGGATAGCCTCAAGTTTGGGGTACGTGATCTTGTATAACTCATGGAATTCGGTGCAAAATTTCCTTATTCCCTCGAGCACTCTTTGCCACTCCAAGAATTTGTTGGTTGTCCTGATTGTACGGCTTATTCCCATGTTACCATTGTAGAGGACCTTTCTAACAATCCTATGTGGCTTTTTTCCAGTTCTTTCTTTTCTCTAGCTGGTCGATATGGTCCTTGGACAGTAGTTGTGGTGGCGCTGAGGATGTGGTGGGGAGCTCTTCTAGTGATGACCATTGTTGAATATAAGTGGTAAAATCAGCCACCTACGCCTTCAGTTCCTCTTTGGAGATCTTATCCTTGTGCATTTGATGCACGATGGTGGCAACGAACCCCTATAGATGGTTAATCTTTTTCTCTCTTGTAGCGGTCCCAAGATCAAGGGTGGAGATGTTATAACATACCCCCTCTTCATTCACCACTAGGGTGGCTATTTGCATGGTTCTAGATCTGGATGCATCGACCATTGTCAGTTGAGCTCTAAATTTAGGTTTTCTTTCTTTCCCTATGCTTATTTGGGCCCAAGCTAGGATTTCCTCCAACCTTTCTCTTAGATCCTTTAAAGTCAGGGTCTTCTTTCCCAACTATTTCTCAAGCCACTTCGGCATTTGAGATTCTCCCCTTTATGATTCATGACCTTCTTCTTCTTCATGGGTGTGTTGGATCACCATTACCTTATCACTCGAAGCTTCTTGTTGTGTCCTTCCTTCATCCTCATAAGAATCTTGAATGAAAATAGTTTCCTTTTGTGGGGACTCAAAGGTAGTGTGCTCTTTGAGGCTATCTTCCCCTTTGATGGTTTTCTTCTCTTCTTCTTCATCATGTTCATGCTCCTCAAGCTGTTCCATTTCTAAGCTCTTTTGAAATTCAAACTCTTCTTCAGGTCTATCTTCTTCTTTCTTTTCCTCTTCTTCCCATTGAGGTAGAATCTTTTCATCACACTCTAGGTTCTCTTCTTGCTCTTCTTTTTCTTCCTCTTCTTGTTCTCCTGAAAGAGGCATTTCTAGATCATGCTTGGGGATTTTTTCAAGCTCCCCAGTTGGAGGTTCAATATCCTCCTCCATTTCCTCTCCTTCATTCTTTTCTTCATCAAAGGGATGCCTTTCCACTTTTTCTCCAACATCTTTGAGTTGTTTATCCAAATCCTCTTCAAGGTTTGGATCAAATGCTTCCACAATGTACTTGGAGCCCAACTCCCTAGTGCCTTCCTCTGATGATTTTTTTTCTTCTCCCTCGTACACCACCTTATCAATCGTCAGATGTTGGTACTGGAGGTGCTCATGGTAATCATCTACTTCCTCTTCCATCTCTTTTGTAGCTTCTCTTTCATGTCTCTCCAACTCTTCTGATATCTCCATCCTGGCCTTCATTTCTGGTGGTTCAATTGGAAGAGTATAGATAGGAAGACTGGAAACAATTTGTGCCAAGGGATCTTGAATGGTTGGGTTCATCAACACCCTAGATAGCTCTACTGGAATTTTTTGCATATGGCTAGAGAAGGCCTCCGGGAGTGAGAGAGAGGGCATTGGCATGGTTGTTTCTAGGGGGATTGATGTTGTCGGAGACATGGAGGTGAAGGAAAGCAGAGAGGTGGTGGCAGAAGAAGAGTCTATTACCATTACTTGTGTCATGGGTGGAGTAGAAGCAAGATGGACAAATATTTCCACCATAGGTGGGAAAGCAACAACCATTGCCTGGGAAGTAGGAAAAGGGGCAATAGTAGTAACAACATCAGTAGCAGTAGTGGTAAGAGTGGAGGCAACAAGTGGATACTTTGGCTTCTCAACCTCTAATTCCTCTCCTTCATGGAGAGGGTCCTCCTGGATGGTATCAAGACCTCCTAATTTCTTTGGTCTCTTGGAGGATTCACCCTCTGAAGCTTTTCTTGAGTATACTTTAGGCTTGGGATGACTTTTAGCCACTTCTTTCCTCTTCCTTGACTTGATGGTTGGAGGATATTTTGAGATCTCTCCAATAGCTACCCCACTATCAGTTTCACTTGTAGGATCTTCCTCAAGCTCCTCATAGGTCAAAGTGATCCCTTGTTGCTTCAATTGGGAAATTTTCTTATCAATTCATTCCTTTTTTCTATCCTCGATGGGCTTGGTCAAAATTTTGAGGTGATCAACCTCTTATTCATCCACTTTAATCAGTGGCAGTGGTATGTTGGAAACTACATTGTACCAAGGATCCATTGTTGTATTTTCATCTTCAGTTACCTGATTCAATACAGGGAACAAGTTGACCCTCTTCAAAAATTATGCAATTATGTGCATGTAGTGCCTCATTCACACTTCATTGTCATCTTTTCAATTGGCCCAAAAATCTTCAGCAAGATGTAAATGGGTGTATTCAAATGCAACCATCTTCTTTAGTTTACCATAAGGTTCCATTCTCAGTTGACCAGTGTGGAACTTCAAGTTGTACTCCATGAGCTTTATGTCTAAATTGTTAGCAAACTAGGATGTGTGGAGGTCATATAGCCCCTAGCCGAAAGAGAGGGGATAAGGAATACCCTCCTTATGTTTGCTTCTTAATAGGGCGTGTGCATGTCATAGCTACCAAGAGAGTTCCAATAATATTATATTTTCATTTGGGTACCAGGGCAGCTTGTATGGTTTCTCCAAGAAATCTTCACTTGAATGTAGGTAAAATTTGGAAATTGAATGAATAGGAAGGAAAAATGGAGAAGGAATTCACACTGTGGAAAACTTGTCTTTTGAAGTCACCGCCAAGCAATCTGATGATGTGGCCTATGAAGGCAAAATTAACTCTACAATAATCCCTCTTAAAGCAACATGATGATGTGGAAATTGAGGGTACCTAACATAGACCTTTAGCTCTCTCCCTAATTCTATATCAGGAGCTCTGAACAAACCTCTATATTGTGTCTTATTAGGTAGTAAATATACAAGGTAAGATGTCATGTAGAAGCATGGGGTCTTGACAACCACAAATTGTTCATGTAGGCAATTGCTGATAATTCCTATCCAATAAAACTTGGTTTTCCCACAAAGGATCTCCTCCACAAAATACAACATCCACTCTTGGAAGTAAGTTGCAGTCATAAGGCCCATTACTCTACTTAATAGTGTCACCAAGTCATGGTTATTCTCATAAAATTCATTGCGGAAGAGCTCCTCAGGAACCTTGATTGCACTACCCCTCTTCTCCTTCAATCAATATTGATTTATGAGCCTTTTACACTTGAGGGGATCTTCATCCCACATCTCCTTTCCATCTTCCTTGGTTGCTTCATCCATCTCCCCGAAGGTAGGGATATGAAAGGTCTTTCCTATTGACTTGGTAGAGAAGTCAACCAGAATGTTTCCATTTCTGTCCACAATTGTCCCAGTCTTTAGTTGATATGCCTCCCTATAGGCCATCACTAGTTCAGTGGAAATAAGAGTGGGAGGGAAGCTTGTAACTTTGGCCAACCCACTACTTCTGATTTTTCTTGCACTTTTGGCTGTAAGGTTAATCCAGACCCTTTGCTTAAATTCATCAATGTCTATGTATTTGATGTTTGTATCAGAGACCTCCTTCTAGGCTGAGGTGACCTTGGAGTTAAGAGGTCCCCACTAGAGCTTGTATTTCATCTAGTCTTTTTCTTCTCTACCTCAAGGTTCCTTTGTTTTTTTCTTTCCCTTTTCCTTCTCCACAACTGCCTTCGAGGTTCCTACACTTGGTTCCATAAATCCTGTAGGAAAGAGGGAGATAAGCACATTCAAGTATAAAAATATTGGAAAGTTAGCTAAAATCCTACAAAACAACATTAGATTAGATAATTCATCAATTAAGAGTCCTAACATATCTTCTAGATTGACACTAACTTTTTGTGGGAAGGAATTTGAGCAATTTGGGTCCAAGGGATTGGACTTCCCTTGATTGATGGTTGTTTTGGAGTAGCTACAAGAGGGATGGAAATCCATGCACAGTCGCTTGGCTATCCCAACCTGCCTTTATATTTGGTCCAATGTGAGGGTCCACAATAGAGGTCACTCTATTTTGGCACGTGAGTCAAAATCAGTTTGATGATTGGAGGGCATTAAGTTCATCATATGAGCAATCAGAGTCAAGGAACAATGTGGTTGTTTGGGGTCTTCCTTTGAAATGGCACTGGCAAGAAAGAAACCCATGGGTTGAGTTCTGTCAGGTAAGACCTGTGATTTCAACATGGTTAGCTTAATTCATTTGTCATTCAAGCTTTTTCAAGTCAAAAGGAATGGGCAGCCACTAGGTCATTACTGTTTGAAATGACTAAAGACACATGGCATCCTGACAAGGGAAGCACATGGCTTCAGGCCTATAGAAGGCCCTCCACTCCCCTCATTCATCATTTCAAGGTCTAGTGGAAAAAGGGAGGTCAAGCTCTGGGTAGCTGGCAAACCGGGACAATTTTCTAATGAGAAGGGTGAACCTCAGATAGAATTCTAGCTATCACAGTCTGAGGGAAATGGCCTGCTTAAGGTTGATCACTTAGCAATTTTCACAAACATTAAGGATGGGGTTAGATCCCAGAGGGAAAAATTCCTTGCATTATGAGTCATTAGGGACAGTGGGTTCACCATGATAGCCCGTGGACAGAAGTCACGAGGGCGGGGCCCAAAAGAGAAGTTGTCACTTGGTCGCTTTAGGGTTGGTCATTAGAGGAAAACTCAAGACCCGATGGTCAAGTAGATGGGTCATGAAAGCCTTTTGAGATGGCAACGCATAGTCGGGCTTCCCTAGGAAGACATCCGCAAGGCGGGACTCATGGTGGACCAAGCTTGAGATTTTGCAAAGTTTAAAATTTATGGGCTATTAGTAGGGAGGGACCTGAGAACCAAAAAGACAGGGTTGGAAAGCTATTCAGAATGGCCGAACATGAAAGGCACTCTAGAGACGGAATCCCACGAAGGAAAATCCAAATGAGGTGTTTGAGTTTGTGAGTTTTTTTAAGTTTAAGCGGCGAACGAGAGGGGCCATCCCACCAAGGAGGGTCCAAAGGGGTCATTTTTTGTTTTAATTTTAACTCCATTCTTAAGGTTGGCGATGGCGATGGGAGTGCACATGTCCGAAGGGGGTGAAATCCCTAGTTTATGAACAATGGTTGAGAGTTCAAGTTCCATGATTGACACATGGATCAAGTTTGAGGTTTTATCAAGATTTGAACACATGGTTTTTGTTTATCTTAGTCTTCTTTAGTTAATTATTAGGGTTTTTTCCCTTTAAATTCACCCATTTTGTAAGTAATCAAAGAAAACATGAAGTAGGGTGCAGGGTGGAAAACTTACCTCAAGAATCCAATGAATGAGGTCAAGAAATTGGTTAGTAGATGCTTTGAATCGAAAGTGGCACTCATTGGGCTCAAAGATAGTGCTGGAAGTTGGCTCTAACTTCTCTCTGATCAACTGACGGGTGAAAATTATAGGTGAAATTTTCCTATTTATAGAAAATGACGCATTAAATGTAGCCTATTAATGACTATATGACGAACCAAGAGTTGGTGAGCCATCAAATGAAAATGGCGGTGGGATCATTGGGACCCACTAGGTGGGAAGCAGTTGATGCCCAGTCGTTGGGAGTGTTTAACAATCAGAAATGGCAATTAGTTTATCTTGGGGTGACGAAATCCCACGCAGGGTGGCCCGACAGGGCAAACCTGACGGAGTCCAAGGACGCCAATTTTGAAAGGTAAAGGGAATAAGCTAATGGGAACCTAAAAAGGCCTAAAGCCTTGATAATTTGGGGGGGTAAAAACATGGTCAACTCAAGATGAACTATCTAAGGCTCACTGACCACTTAACACCAAAATAGGGTGCACACAAAACTAGATGACGATGAAGCAACTCGACGAGGTGAAAAGGAAGAGGGTCCTCATTCTAAACAAGGCATGTGTGTTGAAGGCACAAAAAATGGTGACTCTATTGGGGAATGCTCCTAAGCATTCTAAGGGTAAATTTTCATTCAAAACCCAAAATATTTGGTTTCGCAAACTAGGGGCTAACTTCCAAAACTAAACTAGGAAAATAGGATCCTTGGCTGAATCAACCAACAAAAGCATCTCAAAAGCATGTGTGTTCAGTGAATTCATTCCCTTTTCATAGAAACTATGGTAAGTGGTAGTAAATTGAACTGAGCAAGCTACATGAATTATCCAACCCCAAAAGTAACTTGGACATTTCCTCATTGCCAATCAGGTGTCCATAGCCTTGGTGGCATTGTTGTTGTGACCCCACGAACATTGCTGTATTTCTAGTCGAGCATCCATAGCCCTAGTAGAGTTATCTGCACACTCATACAGTTGCTTGTTTTAAGCATTTTTCTTTTCTTTTCTTTCTTTCAATACTTCTTTTAACAATTTCTTCTTTTGCTCAACTATGTAAGCATTGAAGCCTACTATGGGTTTGGGAACCACAGTAGTCACTGGAGTGGACTTGATATTTTTCCCTTGCTAAGTTGTCATAATAGATGTTGTACAACTCTTTGAAAATAATTAATATGCATTTTTTGTTGGATTTGAGATGTATGTAAAAGGAAGATTCAAAAAATGGTTGGGTTTTAAGTCAAATTTCAAGTGAGGAAGCCATTCCATGATAGCTATCAAAGACCAATAGTTGAAAGTAAATATTTAGCCAAAGAACACTAAGAGTGGGAAGCAAATTGAACCGTTCATTGAACAAGCATGGCCATCGCAGTAGAAATGAAGAACACTCTCATCAAAGAAAAATAGCCGAGAAATGAACAAAACAAAAGCAACGCGACATGACAGAACAGAGCAAACCAAAAGCAACCTAAACTAACCTATATACAAATATTTACAGGAATAGCTCCAAAATAGCTCAAGCCTGGAAGTAATTTTTTTATGTGTTGCCTATTGATCGGCAACGGGACATCTTCACCAGTTAGAGTCTTTAGGTGAAAATCATTGTCTTCAAGAATTTCAACAATCTAAAGGGGGCCAAGCTAGAGCTTGTCGAATTTGTCATTTCCCCCTTTGTTCTCATGGGCCTTGTCCCAGCATAGGAATAGATCAATGATTCTAAAGGCCTTGATTTTGGCTCATCGATCGAACCATCTCTTGACCATGCCTTGATGTTTGATGAAATTTTCAATAGTACAGTTACACACTTCTTCTAGGTGTAATAGCTCAGCCAAGCAAGCTTCTCTACGATCCCATTCTTCATAAAATTCATTGATGAATTGGAGGGTGGGGATTTTTAGGTGAATTGGGAATATAGTCTCTAATCCATAGATAAGATGGAATGGGGAATCACCAAGGGAAGCCTTGTGGCATGTACAATCTACCCAAAGGAAAAAGCAGAGCTGGTATGCCAGTCCTTGGGATTCCTATCAAGTATTTTTTTTATCATAGTAATGAGATTCTCATTCTTAGATTCCAATAGGCCATTGCCCTAGGGGTAGTAGTTGGAAGAAAACTTGAGGGAATTTTTGTAATCAAAGGCCCAACTGGAAAATCTAAGCGAGGAAAATCCAAGGTCGTTATCACGCACTAATGCATATGGGCAACCAAAACAATGAAATATAAAGCTTTCAAGAAAATTCATAACTACCTCTATTGTACATTGCCTACATGCAATGGCTTCTGTCCATCTAGTACAATAATTGAAAGTAGTTAGAATGTACCTATTTCCTATAGATGATGGTGGGATTACCAAACCAATGAAGTCAATACCCCATTACGTGAACGGTCTCACCTCTAAAACTGGTTGCAACAAGACAACAACGTTCTTTTCTCCAGTTGCGGCAATCTGGAAGACATGGCACATGTGGACGTGGTTGTGAGAATCCTTGAAGACCGTTGGCCAATAGTAACTTTCTCATAGGATGTGCTAAGCCGTTGAAGGGCCAGACCCATGACCCATGCCAAATTTTTCATGAAATTATTTCAAGACCCAGTCTGCTTCTTCTTTGCCAAGGCATCTCAAATAGACACCATGATTCTTCTTGTATAGTATGGATCCTTGCAGCATATAGATATTTCTTTTCAGATAGAGAGCATGCTTCTAAACTCCTTGCAAGTAGGGTGGACACTTATTATTCAACAAATAATAAAAAATGTCATCGTACTATTCCCTTGGGGAAATGTCTTCAAGATGATATTGTTGAATTGTGAGCTTGGGTTCTACTTCAGCTATTATCTCGGCTATTGTTCAAGTGAAGGCCTGCCCTCTTACCAACTTCATGGGCTGAATTTCCATTTTGTATTCCTGCAACAGGTTAACCCACTTGGCTCTTTTTTCTCCCAACTCATTTTACATGAGCAACGTCTTCACTACTAGGTCAAGGACAATGGCGAACACCTTATTCTACAAGATGTTGTGCCAGAACTTCTTAACTCCTCTAACAAGATTGTATGATTTTTTTTCCACATTGTGATCTCTCAGTTCAACTTCTTTCAAGGGAGCACTCATGAAGGCAATTGGGTGCTCATTTTTGTCATTATCCTTCTAGGTTAAAATTTTGGAACATGAATGATTTGAAGCCAATGAATAAATGTAGAATGGATTTAGATAGTCCAGGCTAACTAGCACTGGTTCTTCAACAATAGTTTTATTGATTTCTTCAAAGGTTTTCTTTTCTTTTGGGTTCCACTCAATCTTAGCATCTTGCTTTAACATGGCATTGAGCGGCTTGACAATTTCAACAAATCCTATGATGAACTTTCTAACGAAATTGATCTTTTTGAAGAAAGATTTTAGTTCTTTCTTGTTGCCTAGCAGCTGAATCTTTAGTAGAGATCGGATGTGCTCAATATCTATAGAAATCCCTCATTTTGAAATAACATGCCCGAGCAACTTGCCTTTTGTAACTCTGAAGATGCATTTCTTTGGATTAAGGGAAAATCCAAATTCTTGGAACCTCTGGAAGACTTTACATAAATCAAACACATAATCACTCCATTTCTTTGAAAACATAGTAAAATCATCCATGTAGATGATTATGCACTTTCCAATCAAGTCTTTGAAGGCGATTTCCATTGCACGCTAGAAGGTGGCACCCACATTGATGAGCCCAAATGGAATTCTTCTGTAAGCAAAGGTGCCCCACTTGGTGGTGAATGTTTTTTTGTATCAATCTTCATACTACACCATCACTTGATTGTACCCAAAGTACCCATCGAGGAAGGACATTATCTGTGATGCATTGAAAATTTGTAATACCTCATCTAATGAAGGAATTGGATAGTTGTCCTTCTCTGAAGCTTTGTTCAAATTGAAAAATTCCACACACAATCTAATTTGTCTATTATTTTTCTTATCTAGGACCAAATTGGCCACCCACATGGAGTGCCTAAATAAAAGATTATTCTGGCTAAAAGCAATTTATGCACTTCCTTGTAAATGATAGGCTCCAACAAGGTGTTGATGGGATGTTGTCTTTGTCGAAATGGTCATGCACTAGGCTTGAGAGGGATTGTATGTGTGATGATGGACGTATCATAAGTCTTCGAATATTCATAGCTCCATGCTACCACATCATGATACTTCTGTAAATCATCAACGATTCCTTTCTTTTCTTCTATAGTGTACATCTTGCCAATGACCACATTTTTTACTTCCTCAATTGTTATGAGGTTGTGGGTGTCATACTAGTTGTCTATGGACTCTTTCTTTTCTTGTTGGTATTGATCTCTAATTTGATCCAATTCGAATATGTGCTCAAGCTGAACCATACCTCTAGGGATTGTATTGGTTTTGAGTTTGATGACCCCTTCTATATCTAATTCAACTTCTTCTGGATAATCTTCATCAATTATTTGTGTGGAAAACATGTTGAAACTTGTGATGAACTCGAGGATGTGATTGTCATTGTTGAATATTTGGAAATGAGTGACATTATCCGATACAAATGGGGTGGAGGTCAACTCAACAGTGAATTTTTTGAAAACAGACAAGGAAAGTGGTTGAAGATGTTGGCCGCTTGAGCCAAGGCATCGATAGTATGATTCTTAGAGTGAGGAATCAACTGTATTTTAAATGCATATATACTCTCTAAGAGATCCCAGACTCTATTCCTATATTTTTCAAGCATTCTATCATGGCATTAGTACAATTTTATAGTTAATTTGTTTGACTACCAATTCCAAATCACCAAAAACTTGTAGCATTTTAACATTCTTTCTCAAAGCCATTAAAATACCATACACCAAAGCTTCATATTCTCCTACATTATTGGTACAATAAAATTGAAGCTTGTGGGAAACAAAGTAAGTCTTACCCGTGGGGCTGATGAGTTTGAACTCAGCTCCAAATCCTTGCTTGGATTTGAACCCATCAAAGTGTACCATCTAGAACTTGGAATGCTCTTTGACTTCAGGACCAATCATGCATTCATTTATTTTTGGTTGCATGCTTGCATATACAACCTTTAGAGTAGGTGTTGGTTTAGTATGATTAGGGGAAGGTTGTCCTATTGGCATCTCCTTGTAAGTAGTAACTAATCCTTTGACATGTTCCACTGCTGTTTGGCACAAGCAACACTCGAACTCTGAATGGGCTACATTGTGAAATCTACACCAACTTGGAAGCAAGAGGTCTTGGAAGTCCATCCTTTCCCTAAGGTTGATTTTATCTTGTACACACTTCTCCATGAAGTCTTGGAATTTTTCCAATAGTCCTAAATTACCATCTTCAAAAGGATCATCATCCTCTGATTTTGCTAAAATTTTTGTGCTTTGAGGTGCATAAGTTAGGCTAGTAGGAGGACTGCATTGCACCAAGAAGACCTTTGCAGCTAGTTCTTCTTCTTCAGGATCCACTTCTTCCTGATAAGTGAAGGGGAAATAATTACCCAATTCCATTTCAGCAAACAACACCTCATTGACATTGTTATACTCTATGATCATGAACTTCATGTGTGGCTCCCAGTCTATTTGAATCTGGTTTGGTAGCCCCTTCCATGGTAGCCACGTGTGAGAGAAGTCTGTTGCGGCATACCCATTCAATGTATGGGTGAAGACTCATCCCAAGATAATTCTATATGTGTCAGGAATGTCCGCAACTTGGATTTCAATTAACTTGTTGCACCCTTGGGTCTACAACAATCTACATTGGGATACGATTGATCTCCCCAACAATGTTGACCTCAATTTTTTCTAATTGAGTGAATTTTATTCTTGAAGGTGCAGGGGTAACCCCAAGGGATTTTCACACTGCCAAAGGCATGGCATTGGTTGATTTTCTTGAGTCGATCAGACGATTGTGCAAATTATTTCCAAATGCTCTGATTGTGGTAAGGAAGGGTGGCATTTCAAACGTTCCTTGGAATAGTCCCATAGGCATGTCAGCTTGGGCCACTTGACCCTTGTCCTTCTCATTGGACTTTTCCTTAGTTTGCACTAGGGTTTGCTCTTTGGCAGGTTGTTTTCCAACTTTTTGGTTGGTGGAGGAATCCTTCCTTTTTCCTATGATTTCTTGGATTACAGGCTCATGTTGAGGCTCTTCAAAGGTGACTCTCTTGGCAGGTATTTCTTGTGTCATCTTAGAGGAATGAGTTCCATTAATTACCCTAAAACATGCATGCCTAACTATAGGAACCTTGAGTAACTCAAAAGAAAACAATCTAATCTTAACCCTCTTGAATTCTTCAGTGACATATTCCCCCATTTCTTCAATTTTGGGTTGAAAGGATTTTCCTATAGACGAGCTACCCAATTGGTCGCTCGTTTGATTTGGTTGTTTGTTGTTATTCAAATATTGCTTGGACAAATGGGGATAGCCTGGATTATTGCTAGCATTGGGGTCAAGTGGGGTGCTAAAGTTATTGGGTAGAGTGGAAGTAGTGAACGATCCCCCTATTTGTCTATTCCTTAAGTAGTATGGAGTGGCTCTCTGATGAAACATTTAGACCTCATCTCCATGAAACTCCTCCTCATCTACGAGGGCCATTATCTATTGAATTAAAGAGTTGATACAAAGCTTCTCCATTGCTTACCTCCTGTACTTCTTTGTTTTTGGCATAGGCAGTCTCGATCTCGGGCTCGTTGCTCTCGCTCTACAGAAATGGGGTTTGGTTAACTACAAGGTAGGAGGAATCATAGGGCTCAGATGGAATGATTTCTTTGAATTTCATAGTTTCAACAACATTTTGGACCGCAACTTGCAAGATTTCCACAGCTGTCTAGAATTCACGACATTCCAATTCAAAATTCCTATTAGTCTTGCGAATCCTACACCATCTGGATAACGCAGCCTCGGTGAGGTACACTCCACTAGTTGTCTTTTCCACGCTACCAGGGTGATCAAGAGGAGTGGGAACACCCCCATTAATTGGCCTTGTATTCCATGTCCTATTCTACCTCTGGGAGAGTCTTATTTCAAAGTTCTAATTAGAATTTTTTCCCCGTTCATAATTCTACCCAGACGAGGTACTTGCCTTGCGGTTATCCCTGTTATCTTAATTGAGATTGTCTTGAATGTTGCGTTGAGAATCTTGCAGCTATTTGTTCTAATTTCTCAAGTGGTTCATCTCCATGGACATCTTTCAGATTATCTGTGTAAGCTCATTTAACTAATTGTTCTCTGTGTTGCTTGGTTGTGATATCTGATTCTAGAGGAAGACAGGCTACACCACCGGTTGATTCTACTGAGTAGGCAGAAATTTAGACCCTTGTAAGTATAGGGGCACTTGAGGCTATTTTGAATATGCTTGTGGCTACAAGTAATGAGGTACTAGAGGTGCCTAGTTTATGGGTTTCTAAAGATGAGGCACTATAGGCAGCAGAGCTACTTGATTCATCAAGGGAGTCTGATGTTGCAATGCTTGAGTGAGCCTTTGTATCTGTAGTGGATGGGAAACTTGCCCCAAGGAGGGTAGCGGGCCAGAATTTTTTTAACCCAAGTCAGTGCTAACAATAACCACCTCAGATTAAGCATTCACAAGCCTAGTAGGAGTTGGTCACATTCTCTTTAACAATGTAGTTGTGAGGTTATCTAATGTTGCATAATAGACTAGCAAGGAAGCATCATCATTGAGCACATACGAGGCCTGCAATCTTGTGTAGGCTCAATGGAATCGATCGTTGAAGGAGTAGATCGACTCATTGATTTCCCTATGAATTGACATGAATTGTTGATATAGCTTTGAAGGGCTGATTGGGATCTTGTACTTCTGCAAGAATGGATTCATCAACAAATCCCAAGATGTGATGGATCCTTTTGACAAGTTAATATACCAATAGAATGCTTCTTCCACCAACGAATAAGGGAAAATACTACATGCCATATCTTCCTGATCAATCTACATGTCTTTCAACGTTGTTTGGAATATTTTGATGTGTTCTTCAACTATCCTCTATGGATCCTGAGGATTGAAATTCAAGCAAATGCTCTTTGGATTCTTAGGCATGTCATGGTAAGAATTGAAGAACAACAGAGAAGGATTATTCCCTATCCAAGAAATGAGGGGAGGTGGGGGTGGTATTTGTTCTTGAATAGTAACTTGGGGCTGCACAAGGGTAGTGGTGGTTGGGACTATACCTTGGACTTGGGGGGAAAGGAAAAGGCCAGCACCCCTATTGTGGGAAGTAGGTAGCTGAAATGTTGTTTGGGATGACTAAGTGGAAGAGGTAGAGATGGAAGAGGAAGGGTGAGAATTTGGCTGATGGAAAAGGGAGGGAAGTGAAAGTGAGGGTGAAGTGGATGAAACAAAAGAGGAAGAAGAGGTTATGTCCTCTCTCTTAGTCCTTCTTTCCCTTGTAGAGGGTTGTAGTTCTTGAAATTAACATTTGTTTAGTGTCGACCTTAAAACTCTTTGGAATATCTCAAGGGAGAATGAACAAATTCAATCTAGCTTAGCTCAAGCCCTCCTTCTAGTGCCAATTCTGTTGATGGGTGTTTTAGCACTTTCTCAACACAGGCAGTGCATAGGTACACTACCTCTCTTGAAAGGCAATCTCCAACAACAAGTTGTTGAAAATAAACCCAAGGTCTCTTAGGTGTCAATTCATGACGTGCATGGAATTTCTCAATTGGTTCAATGTGATTTTGTTGGTAATCATAGGACAGAGTTACGAGGTTAAGATGGAAGGAATTTGGATCTTAAAATGGAGTTCTTAAGATGGGGAAGTTGGTGTGCAATTGTTGCAGGTTCAAACAACATTCTTCAACTCCTATTTCAGCTTGAGATTTGGCTTTACAACGTGCAATGAACCTTAGCATATAGGTTACTAAAAAAAAAGGGGGAGGTAGGGAGGAGCAGAAGTACCTAGATCTAAAACAACAATGAATAGTGATCATGGAGGACCTTGTTGCAGACAACTTTCTTCAAACAAAATTTCACTTAACCAAATTACCTCACAGTCTCATGAAATTTTTGCAAGCTTCTAAGGACTACAGATATTCAACCATTCATTCACCATAAGCATGAATAAAAGATATAAGTTTAGAGAAACTTTTAAATTATTCCCAGACTAACTTTACACAATTTTTAATCATCAATAAACAACAAAAAGAATGGACAAGGAAACTTGCTAGCGCACAACAGAATTCTTCAAAACCAATGAGCAACATTAAGTAATCTACTAAAGCAAGCTAAAACATGTAAAACAACAATGTAAATCTACTCAAATGAACTAACTATGGGAGAAGAACCATGTAACATGCAACTAAAACTCAAGAATTCACCAAAAGTCAATGAACTATTAAAATTTCAGTAGTATGCCCTTACAACAACTCAACTCTCTCTTGAAAATGAGAGGATACCCCCTATTTATAGCGTTCAAAAAGAAAAATGAATGGCCAAGATTCACTAAAAACTAGGGTTTCACCTACCCCCAAATATATTACAATTTAAAATTACATCCTTTTCTTTTCCCTATTTTGTCCTTTCATATCAACATTGTAGCTCTTTTGTCTTTTGTTGATTTCCCTTTTTGTTGTAGCTACACTATAAGGAATTCATCATCAATCACAAGAATTCCTCCATTCCTCTTCAAGGTGGCATACTCCACAAATTTTCTGATCAATGCTTGGAGCTCGCTCCTTTCCAATATATCAGATTAGACCACTTGAAAATTCAGCCTCCTTGATTTTTTCATAATGGTATCCTAGTCCTTATCAAATTTCTATGCATTCTTAATCACCTACTCAGATTGAGGGAAGGCTCAAGCAGCAAAACCCATGAAATCCTTCCAATAGCTACAACTCTCAAGCAAGTACTCAATGGTGTGTATGTCTACTTCAGAGAGGGTCTAGGCTCATGGGTAACACACACACTCTCTCTCTCTCTTACTCCTTCCTATCTACTTGTTCATTTACTACATAGTGGGATGGGTTCTACTCCTCAAGCAGGTTTTTCTTTCACCACATGCTTTGTCTATTTTTTTTACACTCCTTTCCAACTTGGTTGTCTGTGGAGGTGGGAACACCAAAATGGGGGTCTAACTAAGGTGGACCTCTCTATAGCCCCAAAATTTTCCCCTCATTCTTATATGTGTAGGTTGCAAAGAAGAGCTTGGAGTGAATACTTAGACATCTAATTGAAGGTAAGTTTTCTCCAAGTTCTCCTTGTGCTCTATTCTATTTTTTTTCTTTTTGTTTGATCATTTTATTGATAAGACCTTAGATCTAACTTAGGAGGTGAAGATTTATTATGCCCGCTTGAGAACCTAAGATTTTTGTTTCTCACGATGACAACGCACCATTTAGATGACAGCGCGCCACACTGGCATCCTGAATTTGTGCTATTGTATTTTGGCTGAGAGGTCCTCTATCTAAGGCAGAAATCCAAAATTTTTGCTCCCTTCGGATCTGAAGTAGTCTTCTCTAAAACATAACTTGATTATATTTTATTTAAAATTTCTTCATTCTATTTATTGTTGAGGTGGATAAGGGCAATTCATTCCTTGGTGATCTCTTGAGAACGAAGAGTCCCATGTGCAAAAAATCCCTCTTATCTCACATTTTTGGTGAACTTGACGTGAACATGTCAGATCTATTTCTACAATGTTTCTATGTTTATGATAATACCTTCTCTAAGGAATATTTTGATATGCTATATGACAAGCTCTAGATGACTTCTTAGAAATTCACTCCTTTATCTGTAAACTTTCTGAGCAAAACTTCCTCTTCGCAAGATGGGAAGTCATGAAATGTAGTTGTGGTCTTTGTGGCTCCTCCAAGCCCTAAGAAACCTATCATTTACGTGACCCCGGTCATCCCTTCTTCTAGGGAGAATCATTCCATCTACAAAATTTTGTGTCAAAATGATTCAATGGACTTATATTCAAGGTTCATAAAAGCTATGAACCCCACTTCTTACAATGTTGTTGGGCACACATATAATACAAGAAGAAACAAACAAAACTTGGATCAACAACCTTCTATTCCTATGTCTCAACCCACTCAAGTTCCTACTTCTTTACCACCTTCTGAACCAAGGTTTCCTTCAACACCTAAACCTGTGATTAAAGCACTAGGTGATTATGATCTTATCGAGCAACAACGTGTTACTCTAGCTAATATCTCACTTTGGGATTTGCTTCAGACCTTTCTGGTTTATTAGGAGATGCTTCAGGAAGCCTTGTAGAATATCATGTTGCCTACCTCTGCTAGGCCTATGAATATTAACACATTGTTGGCTCATATTCAAGCAGATTCATCAAATATCACATTCCATCCCTAAGAGCTCCTTCCTTTGGATGTGCAGAAGCAAGCGAACCCCTTGATGATCATAATTAATATTAATAATATTGGTATTAGGCATACTCTCATTGACACCAGTTCAGCTCTCAATGTTTGTAGTATCGACCTACTACCTAAGATTAGAGTTGATCCATCTTCTCTAGCTACTTCTTCCTTGTACATTCATGGGTTCAATAATGTTGGCCATCAAGCTCTAGGCACGATAATACTACCTTTACAGCTAGGTCTTGTTACCTTACCTACTTTGGTTTATGTGATTCCTAGCCTGTTACCTTACAATATTCTTTTGGGGAGACCCTAGATTCATGCTATGGGTGTTGTAACTTCTACTTTACAACATTATTTAAAGTTCATCGGTAATAATTGGGTGGTCACAGTTAAAGACGATCCATAAGCTTTACACCTTTGTGAGCTCGCAACTGTCGATCGAGCTTTAGTCATCTCCACTCTTAAGAATTCTACTCCATCCTTAACCACTGACACTATAGCGTGTTCCTCGACGATAACCTCTATGGGGGTTTTCCATGAAGTGAACGTCATTAAAGATAAATTATATAAAGCAGAAAGTCATAAGTCTTCCTCATCTTCTCCTTCTCAGTCAAATGCTTTCTTTGGTGATGATTGGGGCTCTCTAGAATTCTCTGAATCCTTCATTACAGAATACAAAGTGAGTATTTCTTGTATAGAGTTTTTGAATGCCTCTGATGTGAAGATGGAAGATACTCTCATTAAGGAAGGGAAATGTGATCCTAACTAGGATACCAGTCCTTCCTCTACTAAGGAGAGTAGTCCCACTCTTGTGAAGGAGGTCAATGTTTTTGAACCAAGCGAAGAAGGTGAAAGTGCTCCCCTGGATGCATTCAATGTTCATTTGTGGAATGAAACCCTCTACGTAGAGCCATCACTTCCCAAAGTTTTGCAAAATTGTTATGGTTTCTTATATGAATTCACTTCTCGATATGGCTATGGGTAGAAATTCCTAGGGCATATCAAGAAAGGAATTCAATTCCCTATCCAATTTAAGCCATGAAAGTGCTATCTGAGTTTGGGATGCTCTATCAAACAATCTAAGCAGAAACCTTGGTGGAGTGTTAATATGATTTTAGTTGAACCACTAAGTTTGGTCCATCTTGAATTTATAGAGGATAGGGGCAGGCCAAGAAAACCCCTTTATATATCTTCTCTTCAGATGAAGCGCTTGAGGAATTCCTAGGTTCCTACACCCCTTTGCCTCCCTTTCATCACAAGATAAGATTCACATATCGCCTGCATGAACAAGCGTAATTTGGAGAATTTTTCTTTAGTGTCGAAGAGGACCCTCTATCCAATGTTGGTAATGATGTTCTGACATCACATTCAAAAGATTGTAGTTCTCTCCTTAAGGGAGATACTACTAAAATTTCTATGGATATTAAGTCTCCTAAAAAAGTGATTAAGATTCGAAAGTGTTTTTCTTTAGAAGAATTAGACAAACATTCCAATCTCTCACATTCTCACCCTAATATCTTTGCTTGGATGTATGAGGATATTCTTGGTATTGATGAGTCTATAGTGGTTCATAATATTGTCATGTGTCCTGATGCTAAGCTAGTTAAGAAAAAAATATGAAAGATCAATCCCAGGCTGGCGTTGATGTTTAAGACTGAGATAGAGAAGCTGTTAAAAGCAAGATTTATCCATCCAATCGACTACTTCCCTTGGGTCTTGAATATATTTTTCATTACTAAACCTGATGGTCGTATTCATATATGTATTGACTTTCATGTTCTTAATAATGCTTCTCTTAAGGATTATTTTACGTTGCCTAATATAGATATGATCATGGATTCGACTACAAGCCATGCATTGTTATCTTTTATGGATGGTTTCTTGAGTTACAATTAGATTTGTATTAATCTAGAATATCAGTACAAGATAGCCTTCACTACCCCTTGGGGTACCTTCTGTTATGTGGTCATGCCCTTTGGGTTAAATAATGCGGGAGCAACTTACCAACAGGCAATGACCTATATATTTCATGATTTTATTCATAATATTTTAAAGGATTATGTTCATGAAATCTTGGTGAAATCTATAACTCATCAAGATCATGTAAAGAACCTTCATCTTTCTTTTGAAAGGCTTTGGCTCTATAGGATGAGACTCAATCACCTTAAGTGTGTCTTCAACGTAGTCTAAGCCAAAAAAAAATTTGGATTCATATTTTCTCACCATGGAATCAAAGTTGACACATATAAGATAGATGTTATTGTTAATATGCCTTCGCCCAGGAATATTACTGAATTGCAAAGCTTACAAGGGAAAATTCAGGAAATTCATAGATTCATATCTCAATTGGTTGATCGTACTCTTCCCTTTACTCATCTATTAAAGAAATATGTTCACTTCATATGCGATGAAGAGTGCCATAAAGCTTTTGAATCAATCAAAGCCTATTTGGCCAATCCTCCTATATTGATGATGGTTATGCAAGATAGACCCTTTAGCT
Source organism: Sequoia sempervirens (assembly GCA_007258455.2). NCBI lineage: Eukaryota > Viridiplantae > Streptophyta > Pinopsida > Cupressales > Cupressaceae > Sequoia > Sequoia sempervirens. The sequence continues at coordinate 666,331,425 of VDFB02193867.1, forward strand.
TTATCTCGCAATGTCACCATATGCTTTGGCAGCTTTGTTGGCCCAATATAATGATGTCGGGAAAGAAAGAGTGGTCTACTACATCAGCCATGTTATGGTTGACTATGAAACTCGTTACTCTTCCATGGAAAAGCAATGCCTTGCTCTTGTCTTTACTACACCAAAGTTAAGGCATTACCTTCTCCATGCTAAAATGAATGTCATTGAAAAAAGTGACCTTCTGAAGCATTTATACTCTAGTGTTGACCTTATTGGGAGGTTACTGAAAAGGGTAATGTTACTCTCTGAGTTTGGCATAAATTTCATTACTCAAAAGTTGATAAAGGGTCAAGTGGTTGCCAATCAATTTGCAAATGCTCCCTCATCTCACTCCTTGGGGTTGGATCTATTTCTTGGTGAGAACACTTTTGTTGTTAACCATGACCTTGAATGGAAAATTTACTTTGATGGGTCAATATGTCAGATTGGTTCCAGGGTGGGTGTGGTTTAGACATCACCTAAAGGTAAACCAACCCCTCTCTCCTTTCGATTGGAATTTCCTTGCACTAACAATATCACATAGTACAAAGCTCTCATTGTTGGCTTGTGTGTTGTGATTTCACTAAAGATAAAACATCTTTGTATACTGGGTGATTCTGAACTCATTGTGAACCAAATTACAGGAGCCTATCAAGCTAAGAAAAGTAATTTCTCTTGATATTGAGACCTTTCTTTTTCCTTGCTCAATCGATTCTCTTCTTTCACGATAGAAAGTATCCCTAGAAGGGAGAATAGACATGCAGATTCCATGGAAGTTGTTGCTTCCCTGGTATCCTCATATGAAGATACAAAAGAATACCACTTCATGGTTTAGGTCCTACAAACCCCATCGGTTTCTAATTAACCTGAATCTAATGCTTTATGTGTTCTTATCTAGACTCGGAAGAATGGTTCTCTAATATTTACAATTACCTAAAGACAAGAAACTTTATTGATGATGCAATGATGAATGATCACACTCGTATATGAAAGCTTTCAGCCTATTATGTCATTTTATCTGATGTTCTCTATTGAAAATCTTATAATAGCTTGCTTCTTCGATGCTTCACTAAAGAGGAAATACCCCTCTCCCTTAAAGAAGCCCATTCAAGCTCTAGGGGTGGAAAATTTGGAGGTAAATCCCTGGTGAGGAAACTGATACACATGGGGTACTATTGAAAAATGATGGAACAAGATTCCTTTGATTTTGTTAAAAATTTCTTTCAATGCCAACAGCATAGTCATCTTATTCATGCACCTACACAAGAGTTGCAAAATCAAACCTCTCCTTCGCCATTCGCAAAATGGGGGTTAGATATTATTGGAAAAATATCACCTCCTTCTTTTAAGGGACATACCTTTATCATTACTACTACTGATTACTTCATGAAATGGGTTGAAGCCATTCCACTTCAATCCATGAACACTGAATCTATCTATAGTTTTCTTCTGAACAACATTATTTCTCATTTTGGATTGCTTGCTACACTTGTTTCTGAAAATTGTACACCATTCAAGAACAAGTAAAGCAGTTCTTAGAGAAATTTCACATTCAACATAGATTTTCTACTTTGTACTATCCGCAATCTAATGGCCAAGAAGAAGCACCTAATAATACTCTTGAGATCATTCTTCATAAAATAGTTAATAAGCATGGTAAGGATTGGCACATTCAACTAACATACGCTTTATAATCCTATCACACGAGTTTTTGTACAATGATGGGAAGCACACCTTACAACCTCATGTATGGTGTTGAAGCTATTGTGCTCATGCCTTTGTAGTTGGAAATTTCATCTTTACGAGTTTCCCTTAAGGGCTTAATTAATGATGAAACTTATTGAGATAATTGTTTACCTTAGCAAGATATGCTCAATGAGCGTCGATTACAGGCCCTTGACCATCTTAAAGCTTATCAATGATTGTTATCAATAAAATATAATCAAAGTGTGCTTCCTAGGACCTTTAAACTGGGAGATCTGGTTCTCTATGAGAATGAGAGAAATTTAAACACGCTACCTAATCAAAGAGGGAAATTTAGTCCTAACTAGTTAGGCCCTTACATTGTCATCTATGTATATGGTTTGGGTGCCTATGGATTATCATCTATGGATGGAACGCCTCTAAAATATCTTGTTAATGTGATGCATCTTCATCGATACTATGTGTAGTGTCTAATGTGTCATGTGTGGTGTTCTCTCTTTAAGGGTAGCAACGTTGTATATGTTGATATTATTCATTAACACATTATGAAATTATTTTGTTTTATGATATGACCATGTGTGTGTGTGAGAACAAAATATATACATGTGCCTTGCTATGCTATGTATCCATGCATGACATTAAATATTTTAAGGAATTAGATCATCATTGTATTTAATTAACATACAACCATGTGTGCTCATTAAATCATATTAGCATCTAATGTAAACACACATCCATATAAGCATATATTATCTATTGTATCAACATATACATAAAAAATACACAATTTCATGATGTCAAAACTAGTATATATATATATATATATGTATGTATCAAATGTCATGTACATGTATCAGGCCACTATTGTCAAAAATGAATGGCTACTGAATATATCTCTATAAAAATGGTCTACAAAAAATGTATATCTCGCTACAAAACTAGTGTACAAAATGAGGAGTTCCTATGGCTGCAACATGTGGCTTTCAGAGCCCTCTGGCTCTAGCTACTCCTGTTGTGGTCTGGGGAGAGGTTGCACAGTGGTCATGGATCAAGATTGATGTGAGTGCGATGTAGATAGAGCTACCTGCATCCCCCTAATCTCTCACTCAAGGAAGCATATCATCATTTATACCTATCTCAGCTCATCCTACAACCATTGAACATTTGTCGAGATCATGGCTATCAACTGCCTATCAAGGTCATCAAGGTGGCTCTAAAGGGCATCATGCACCTGCTTTGTCATTGTCAACCCTCATCACAACTACGTCTTACTTGTCAAGCTTTGTCTACAGCTCCCCCAACAACTGGTCATGTTGCCCCCGAACGATAGGTACCTCTACAGTGAGTTGTACAATATCTACTCCCCAATCCTCATTAGAAGTCCTTTGATACACTACTAGCTCAAGATTTTGGAATGTCACTCCAAAAATTCTAATTGATAAGCCTCGAGAATCATCCCCTGAATCAACATGTTAGGGGCCACCTCTAATATGCACTTGAGCCATCATCCTAGTCCATCCCTATGCATCCTCTGCAACCACAAAAGGAAAGAAAAATCAATATCACATGGAATATATGTGAATAATCATAAAAAAAAAATTGAAAGTACTAAAATATAAAAAATATGCTTGGTATACCTAGGTCCCCTGGCTGCCATGTGGATCAGGGTGAGCAGGGACATTGGAACCTACGCCGCTAGCACTAGTAGCTGCTCCTTGTGCCACCAAGGTTGTCGTCATTGTAGCTATAGGTATTGGTGGCACTTATAATATGGGGGTAGTTGATGGAGGGTCTGACCTCCTCCTCTTGTGGTCTCTCCTCCTCCTCGGTCTGCTGCCACCCCCTCCACCTATCATGTGGTGCTGGTGATGGCACATCTCCCTGTGGGCCTAAATCCCCTCTAGGGGCACCCTTGTCGAACATAGGATGAGGATGATGCCTATCCCACCACCCTCTAAAATCTATGACAAACCTAACATTATCTACCGACACTATGGGAAGTAGATCCTAATCAGGCTCATCATCATCTGAAGGGACAAGATCAATGATGGTAGGGCAAGGGTGATCCTCGATTCTAGTTGGGATCTCGTAAGCCCTAATGTATATGGGTATGTCTAGAGGAATGGTTTGTACATGACCATGTTATCACATGACCCAAATCTAGTAGTATGGTACAATGATATGATCATAGCAACCTATGAGAAAATAGTCCCACTACAAGTTCCTGAGATGCCTACCATCTTCTAACCATCTAAAAAATAGATAGGGTCTCCATCTAACCCAGTCTGCAACAAGAGTATCAAACTGTAAGTGCAAAAACTATAAATTTCCATGCCTCCAATTCCCCATAATATCATACCAGTGGTCCATGTGGACATGATACGGTCATCGTTGGGGAAGACCGACCGACCTCATGCACATGATGTGGGCGAAGGCCCACACCTACAAAAGTGTGTATGTTGTAAGACTACAATACTCATAATGGATGCACCACCCCAACTCCTAGTATAGGTGTGCTAACATAATGAACCCCCAGGTAAAAACTATGGACTATGCTCTATCATCTCCCTAATAGTATGGACAAGTCCCCTGTGTAGGTGAGATCCTCTCTCATCTATCATGATCTAGAATGCAACAGTCATGACCATCACTTAGTGTAGCAATGGTGTAGTGGTCTGTGTATGGTCATACCAATGCGTGTAAATGTGACATGTGTTTTCATTGTCATATGTCCACCCTAAGCAATACAGGACTCCCTCCGCCCACTCCTGTGTTGATCGGGTGTCATCGAGAGCCACCCATCGTCTAAAAATGGGTAGTCCAAGGATCTGATATACATCCTCCAGCGTGATCTTCATCTCCCTAATAAGTAACTAGAAAGATGATGTGGCGGCATCCCACCGCTCCATCAAGGTTGTAAGCATCCTCTCATGGTAACACATCTTTGGCATGGTGAATGTATGCTAGAGATTGACCTACTCCAGAAGTGTGAGCTCATCACCAGTGAGGCAGTCCCTCTACTCACACAATAGTCAGTAAGCTCACCCTCTAAGATGCTCCCAGATCTCTGGATAGTCCTGTAAAAAGTAGAAAAAATTCTAAGTTAGAACATGGAATTTCAATTTGAAAACAAAAAATTTACTAAGACTTGTCTGTGTCATGCAGATGTCTACATGTCGCACATATGTCCCTGCCCACCATTGATGCCCCGAGGAAACCAGTGCATCCTTGGGACACTAGCGTAGAGATGGGAGTCCAATGCGGATTCTAGACACTAGCACATTTTTTGCATCACAGTGCCAAAAAAGGACTCCTGTGCAACTCTATGAGGAAAAAATTGCTAAAAAGTACTTAAATTCACAAAAAAATGAGGTTTCAAGACCTACTTGGTCCACCTTGTGACCCTTGGCAATATCTTCCCTTAGCTGCTCCAATCTAGGTGTCTCATACTCCACCCTACTCGACATTTTGCTAATTTCTCTCTCACAAAATTCAACAATTTTCTCGTAGTGAATAGTGAAAATGACCCTTCTAGGGGCCCACCTAGGTATATATAGGCCCCCCAAGGCCCATTTTTCCTGGACTTTGTGGCTCCTCGGTTTCTCCTAAATTTACCCCACCTGGCTAGGGGGAAACTTAGGAGGGGGCATATAGTCATCTCTTGATTATATTTTTCTTCTAAATCAATGACTTTTTCTTGATCATTCTTCTCGATGTTGTAGCTTCTTCCAATTTTTGAACGTGACCTAAACTTTGAGTTTTGTAGGTTAAAGTTTTGTGTGGATTTTCACAGCCATTCTATTGCTATTTGTTGAGCTCAGTTACTTGGGGAACCTTTGGTACCAGTTATCTTGACTTCAGTGGCCTCTAAGGTCCCTTCTTCCTTAGTACACAAATCCATAAAATTTAAAATTTGGTGAAATTTTTCTTCTCTACTTTAGTGTGGCTGATTTTTCCCAAAATTGAGCCCACTAAAGTGGGGGAAAAATGTAATATTGCAGAATTTTGCGCTTTTTCCTAGCATTTATGAAACCTTAGAGAATTAATGAAAAAACTCCCATGAGTCATAATTTCATAATTTTCACCCCATGTGGACTAGTGGCAAAGCAACAAAAGCCTAATGACACATTTCCTGACTCTCATTTACTCTCATTTACTCTCATTTTTTGGTTCAACTCATTCAATCAAGCTCTCTACACACTTTTCACTCTTGAGTTCTCTTAATTCTTGATAGCAACTCTCTCACAAGTGAAGCCATGCTGGACTAAGGTCCTTCCAATAGCTATAGCTCTCAAGCAAGCACTCAATGATGCGTATGTGTGCTCTAGAGAGGTTCTAGGCCCATCGGTAATGCTCTCTCTCTCTTACTCCTTCCTATCTACTTGTTCATTTACTACTTAGTGGTGTGGGTCTACTCCTCAAGTAGGTTTTTCTTTCACCACACACTTTATCTATTTCATTTACACTCCCTTCCAACTTGGCTTTTTGTGGAGGTGGGAACACCAAAATGAAGGTCCAATTGAGGAAGACCCATATACAGCTCCAATATTTTCCCCTTGTTCTTCTATGTGAAGGTTGCAAAGAAGAGCTTGGAGTGAAGACCTAGATGTTCGGTTGAAGGTAATTTTCTCCAAGTTCTCCTTGTGCTTTATTCTAAGTTTCTACTTTTGTTTGATCATTTTGTTCAGAAGACCTTAGATCTGAGCTAGGAGGTGAAGCTTTATTCTGCCCACCTAAGTGCCTAAGCTTTATGTTGCTTAGGACCCCAGCGCACCATTTAGATGATAGCATGTTGTGTTGGCATCCTAAATCTATTCTACTTTCCTTTGGATGAGAGCTCCTTTGTCTTAGGTAGAAATCTAGAAGTTTTTCTCCCTCAAGATCTGAAGTAGTCTTCTCTGAAACATAACTTGAGTACATTTTCTTTACCGTTTCTTCATTCTATTTATTGTTGAGGTGGATAAGGGAAATTCGTTCCCTAGTGATCTCTTGAGAATGAAGAGACCTGTGTGTAGAAAATCCCTCTTATCTCACAATACCAAATCCTAGGTTTCATTCTTTTCAATGATGCCATTTCCGTATTCATGGCTTCCAACCAAGAATATGAATTAGACATATTAATAGCCTCTTTTATAGTCCTAGGCTCATCAATTCTAGTAATCAAGGAATAGGTACAACTCAAATCCAACAAGGAATAGCCATACCTTTTAGGCTATCGCTTCTCACATGTATACCTCCTCACTAGCTAAAGCTAATGTTGTGGTTCTTCTTCTTGTTCAAAATTGTCACAGATGCTAGAGCTCTCCTTAGTTTTAGGTACACTTTGAATTTGTAGTTCCTCTTTATCTTGAGTTTGAGGAATTTCAACTACATCCTTCTTTTCTTTTTCTTTTGTCTCACTATAGATCAACTATAGAAGATTTCAATTCCCAAAAGATTACACTTTTGCTTCACGCAACATTCTCAATAACAAGATTTCAAAGCTTGTATCCTTTCACACCAATGTCATCGCTGATGGAGATACATTTTATAGCTTTTTTTTCCAACTTAGGTGTTTTCTCATTCAGCACATAAACATATGTTTCACAACCAAAAACACAAATATGTCTTAGAGAGGGCTTCTTACCATACCACACTTCCATAGGCATTTTGTAAACAAGAGCTAAACTAGGTGGACGATTAACCAAGTAACATGTTGTAGCCACAACCTTAGCCCAAAAATTCTACTCCAGACAAGCACTACTCAACATACTTCTCACTTTTTCCATCAGCATCCTGTTTAACTTCTCAGCAACTCCATTCTTTTATGGAGTATAAGGCATAGTTTTATGCCTTTTAATTCCATGGTCTTTGGAATACCTTTCAAAATATGCTAAATAGAATTCACTGCCATTATTCATCCTTAATCATTTAATTTTCCTTCCAATCTGATTTTCTACCAAGTTTTTAAACTCTTAAAACTGACTGGACACTTCTAATTTACTTTTAAGAAAGTACACAAATTCCCTTCTCGAGTAATCATCAATAAAAGAAACATAATATTTAGACTTTGATAATGAAGGAAAATTCACTGGACCAAATACATCAGAGTGAACATAATCCAATAGGCTAGAAGACTTATGAGGACTGGAATAAAATGAAATACAGTGTTTCTTTCCATAAATGCAATGTTTTCAAAAATTTAACTCAAGGTTACAATCATCAAGCCATTCTACTAGGTTTTTATTCTTCAAGTATTTTAAGCCTTTTTCTCCTATTTTACTAATTCTATGATGCCACAACATGGTTTATCTGTTGGGAGTTTCACCTCCATAAATTTTGTACTCAAAGGAACTTCATTCTCCTTCTCCACACGAGCAACTTTGGTTGACTTTACAAAGACATTGTTACATTGAATAGGACATGCATCCATCTTGTACAAAATTCCCATGTGTGCACCCTTAACCAACACCATTGAACCTATAGTAACTTTACAACCTCCAATCGAGAAAGAAACATGCACACCAACATCATTTAGCTTACTAATAGAAATCAGATTACGAGCCAGACCTGATATGTGCATTACACCATCAATTCCTTTGATTCTTCTGTCAGGAAATTGGATTCTAACTCTTCCACAACCAAGAATTTCAAGAGATGAATCACTTTCCAGGAACACCTTTCCACCAACATACATTTCATACTTTCTGAACCAATCTCTGTGAGATTTCATGTAAAAATATGTGCTTTATTCAATCATCTATACATCATCTGATGCCTAAGTCACCAAGGTTGCAATGAAGGCATTTGCATCACTTTGAGGAGTCATTGTTTGAAGAGTTCTTCTTATTTTTCTCCTCTTTACAATCCTTTTAGATATGACTAGTCTACCCACAATTCCAACATTTCACCTTCAACTTCTTGCCTGGATACTTTGATCTCCCTTCAGATTTGGATTTAGATGTCTTTTCCTTCTTCTTGCCTCTCTCCTTTGATCTACCCCAAATAGCAAGGGACTCCTTGACCATCTCAGAAGATCTCCTCTGAATTTCTTCTAACAACTGTGAAGCAACCACATCTTATGTCTTTAAAGTGGTTGTTGTACTTCCAATAACCATCACCAGATGATCCCATGTGTCAGGTAAGGAACACAACAGAAGCATACAATGATCCTCCTCCTCTATCTTCACACCCACAAAGGCCAACTGATCAACAATCATGTTATATGAATTTAGGTGGTCTGCAAAAAATGCACCTTCTTCCATCATCAAGGAGTATAACTTATTCCTCAAGAATCACTTGTTTACCAAAGAGTTTCCCTGACAAATCTCACCAAGTTTCTTCCATAAAGAAGATGCAATCTTCTCCTCATGGATGTTCAAGAGAATAGAATCAACAAGACAAAGTCTTATCAACCCTTTGGATTTTCTATCTGTGAGATCCAAATGTTTTTGCTTCATACCTAAGGGTTTAGTTCTAGAAACAACAATCCAGAGATCTCTTTCCACCAACAAATATTCCATTTTGAGTTTCCACAAATCAAAATTTTCACCATTGAACTTTTCAATTTCTACTCTTCTTGATGTGCTTTCCATCTCAATCCATAACCAAGATAATCATTTTTTTTTGCAAGGATCCCACTAAACAAAATTAGCACAAAAAACCAGCCCTACTCATAAGGATAACACAACTAGTCAAGCTTCGATACCACTTGAAAGGAAAGCTCGGTGCAGAAACACCTTCCGAATGCAAAATTCTCAGGAAAGAATTGCAGAAGATTTTATTTAATTTGAGTTATATTCATTAGGATACACAACAACAGAACAAGCGAATAGAAAATTTAAACATCACACATAATTAAATACAAGTTTTACATGGGAGAACTCTTACAGGAGAAAAACCCACACACCAAGTAAAGCCACTTTGCATTACACTAAATAGATTACATACAAAGTTACAGACTCCACTTTTAGGTGTCAATTTGTAGAATCGGTTCGACAACATTACATTCACTCTTTCTTTGAGAAAACACCAACTCAATGCAATACCATTCATCTCTCCTCTCAATACATTACAGACATCCCATTTTATCTCACTCATTCTTCAGGTCGGCCTAATCTCTCCATGTCATAGTATCAATTGGCCAACCAATGATCAATCTAATTTTGTAATTGAATTACATCATTATCAGGGAATATAGAAATCCACTTCAATTTGAAAACTTTGGTCCAATGATCATTGATTCACAATAGTGATGTAGAATCAAAAAATGGATATGTGCCACATGTTGAAACATCACTTGTCCAACACTGTTGACCATCACACCATTTAGCTTCCACTAGGGAATTCTTCATGAGTTACTGAGTCGACAAATGTACACTACTCAATCTATTTCACACACCCCCACAAGAGTCGTTTGGTACCAGTCACAAGGGGCATAGAGTTAGCGGGAACCATTGGATTATTATAATCACAACCATTGATCAACTACCACAATGACATCATGTCGTCACCTCTAACCAATCCTTCACACCCTGCAAGAGTCTATCAAGACCCACCATAAGAGATGCAAGGTTAGCGGGCACCATTGGATCAACCTTATCACAACCGTAGATCAAGTTATATTATCACATTGTCATGGTCCCCACTACCACTGTGACATCCAAATCACACCAAAAAGAGTCACCAACATGCTCACCCAACCCATTGGTCTATCAGGGAAACTCAACCCAGAGTCCCATTGATAACACATTGTCCCACTGAAACAGTCACATTGGAGTATTAGGGAGACAACTTAGAAATTCTCACCGAAGTGACCAACTCCCACCAATATAACACAACATGTTGAATAGAATGTCATCGGTCCATCGATGGGACTAAGAAAAAGGTCCCATCGATAAAGAACTGTCTGATCAGTAAAGACACAAACACAACTACTGCAAGAAGTCGATCAAACCAGTAAATCTAAGGCACCTTTTCCAACACAATGAAATAAAAAATCAATCTTTTCACTAATTTGGATCAATGCTCTACTCTACTCTAAATTCGCACAATTCGCATAACTCTAATCATATTTGTATCACACATATGTAGGTGGGACACCATACATGTCATCTATCACTCATTACTCACACATCATACCAAAACACCAAAATCAATCCACTATAATATATATCCACATCAAGTGTAACATCAATTAGGTCAGCCTTATTGGATGTAACACACAAAATTAAACTTGTCATCCTCAAAACATTTCATCTAACCTTCACACCTTAGTTCAAAATTAAAATCTTCTCAAGAAAGGTCAAGATGGAACTAATATAGATCCTACATAAGATAAAATTACTTATTCATCTTTCACAAAACATCAAATGTGTTAGGTCGGCCCTAAATAAGACCTAAACACAAAAAACCTTCATCTATTTACCCTATTCACAATGCAAGGAACTAAAAAAATAATGCCATATGGAATTCCTATTCAACTAGTATCTAGTAGCTTACCTTCAATATCGCAACACAAAATATTCATTCTTAGAGGAGTGCAAAATCTACCACACCAACTACTAGACTGCAAAAGACTATGATAAGCCAAACAGAATAATGTCATTCACATCTTCTAGGATACTTCACCAAACAATAAAAACTCTTGGATTTAGATGCATTTAATTTTTGCCAAGTTGTACTATTAGAATCGTAGAGTGATATCTCTATCTACGGAAGAGTGCAGACCCAAAAACTGATGAACAAAACCATTGTACTAGCATGTTTGATTCTTAGGTGCAAATTTCTAAGTAGCTATAATTTCTGGAACAACTTATATTGTACAAATGTCTTTCACAACACTTCTAAATCATGCTAGGATGATCCACAACAATGTTGAAATCAATGAAAACACTAGATCATGCATTATGTACATACCATGCTCATGTTTCCAAACTACATCATCAATGACAATCTCCTCAAACTACCAACATGAGTGTGGGAGGAGATCATGCCATAAAGGAAAGCTTTTTCCTCACACTCCAAAGAGATGATGTGAGGGGAATACATGAATTTTAAATTCCTTTTATGAAACCAAGGGAAGGGAAAATGTATTTTTAATTCCCTATGAAAGGTTTTAAAAGAAAATCCCTCTTATGATGTGTTTTCTTATTTCAAAAGGGGAAAGTGCTAATGAAGGGGGACAAAGGGTAGTTGGCCATTTAAGGGAAAGAGTTGACCTCTATGTAAAATAATGGAATTAGGAATTTTTAAGTGAATAAGGGGGGATTATATGAGGATTAGATTAGAAAAAGTGGGAGATATGGAGGATGTGGCATGTGAGAGGAATCAAACAAATAATAGAAGAAAGAGAATAAACATGAGTAAATAATTAGGAATAATTATTTACCTTAGGTTAGATTTTAGGGGAAATAGAAGAAATAACTTTAGATGAATATAAGGATGGTGAATATTAATTAAATAATAAAAATATTATTTCATTAATATAGGGATCAACGATAAGAAACATTAGGGTAAATTGACCAAATATAATGGTCAATTTTAGGTGTCTACAGTGGTCACCTTAGGAAGAAATGTTGAACTCATCCATATTATACCATACACTATTTTATTGAAGCATCTCACCTATTGAATAATTTATGGTTGTCACCCAATGGTCTTCCATCCTAACCACTATTGGTTCTCTGACTTCAACTCCAAGAAGCTTTACCTCCTCTCCCTTGGGTTTCAACTTTGTAATGAACTCTCCCATGATATAGAATTTTTTGCATTTCATGTATCCATATACTATTTTGGTGAGATGTTGTAGCCACTTTTTTTTCTTATCCACATCAGTCTATGACTTCTCTCCATGGAAAATTTTTTCCACTAGCATTACCATTTAAGAATATCCTCTCAAAGTGTATCACTCTAGTGTTTATAACTTGAAACATCAAAACTAGAACTATAAAAATAATGTAACCACTTTGAGTATGATAGACCTGTGTGAAAATAATTCATGTGATCATTGAAGGAGTAGTAAATAACCACATACATATTGAAAAATCTCCACTAGAATTCACCAACTATAAATTGATCTTCCCCATGTAGCTAGGATTCCCTACAAAACCACTTGTGTGAATGTCAATGAAGTAATGGAGTGATAGTTAACAATCAAGAAAATAGTGTTAGGATTGGATATTAGGTCCATTGTTGTCTTGGGAGTTCTTTCATTGTGATAAATAGATACCACCTTATAAATCAACCTCCCTATCTTTACTAGAGATCAATCATCCCATCTTACTCATGCCACGTCACCCTAACACACATCAAAACTTATCCTTGGAATCTTCTTATGGTTCCTCTAACTATTTCAATGGAAACATAATGTCTCCTCAACTCATGATGATACTTCTACTCAATGTAAATGCTTCATTCAATATGAAAATTATTGGGATGAATAGCTCTATTTGGACTTCAAGTGTAGTGGGTGAACACTTGGTGAATTTTTCCATTGTTCTTTAATGCCATGTTGGATCCTCATAGATTTATAATGCACAAAACAAAAATATCATTTTCATGACCACAAACTAATCCATTAGAAATTTCATCAATCTTGGAGCAAAGGAAATTGAATGTTTCTTGGTCAACCTCTATAAAGTTGATGTGTATCATCATGGAGTTTCCTTCTCTCATGTCAACAATTCCCAAAAGTTCAAAGGAGATGGAAATTGTGTGGTCCATTTTGGGAAACCCTCTATCATGGTTCAAATATTCATCAAGAATCCTATAAACATGAGATATCTCATCACGAGGATGTGTCAAAAAGTTAGTCCCAACAAATAAATCACCACATCTCTCATGTTCTCTCATGGTCAAGCTAAATTTGTGTCCCATCTATTGAATGGAAAATTTGTAGCCAATGGTGATATAGTATACCCAGGTCAAATAAATAGACTCCTCTTAAGATATATTCTACAACAACTTCCACATTTGATACTTTAAGAATTGAATCAACATATTTTTCGACATGCCTTTTAGTTTTTTTGGTCAATGATAAAATTTTCTTCCTACATGATAAACTATCATTTCCTATTACCCATTGGTAGTTCTTCCACTTGACCATACTCTCCCTTTTAAATATTAAATCAGAATTCACATTAGAACCTTATGCATAGTTTTATTGTTGTTGTAGCTAGCAAGGCTCTAAAAATGCCCTTTGGTGTCTCTAGTTTAAGTTTGACCTTATTTTCCCTATTGTCAATGGTTCCATCAAGAAAACTAAATATGAAATTTTCAAGTGTGGTTATTCACTCTCACCATTGATCTATAATCATGAAAATAGATCCTTCACAATGTGGTTAGAACACACAATGAAACCTATGTGAAATCTCATAAGCCTCCTTTCATTTTGAATGCAAGGGATGGAGATTTCAAAAGTGATGCCAACATGCCTCTATCATTTTTTACCCTTAACATATCACCTATATTCCATATGAAAAAATAATTTAAAACTTGGAACAAAGTGTCCACATGCCCCATATTGTAAGTCAGATCCCTTACTATATCACCCATTTTTTCATTATTTCTATGATGACCAAAATTTTATAATGAAATAGGAAGCATAAAATCTAAAACATCATCATATCTTTAGATGAATATGGTCTTCTCGTCCCTATTTTTCCAAATAATTTTCTAATATATCCTCAACACCTCAATTTTTATGACTCTAAAATCTCATATTAGGGTCAGGAATGTTCCTCTCTAATGCATATCCATTGATAATTCTACTTAGGAAGTTAGTCAATGGCTCATATTTTGGAAGCTTGAAAGATCTTGCATGACCTAGCACATCCCCTTTCAACTTGAACTCTTCACATTCATCAAGTGGTGCCTATTCCTCCTTAACTTTAACTTGTATGGTGGGGTCCTCATGCTCTTGCTTAATGGGTTGTTATGATTTTGATTCTTCTACTCCCTTAAGCCCATGTTTTACTTTGTTCTCATTTGGAAGTTGTGGCTCATGTGTAACTATCAATGGCTCTTCTTCCACCATCTTCATTTCTAGCACTTCACCCAACATTTTTGCTTCCTTTCTCAAGCACAATTCTTCTAGTTCCTGCCCCTAGTATCCTTCTTAGCAACTTTTCAGTTTTCCTCTTCTTCTCTCATTTTGATGTAGTCATAAATATCTCTTTTATTTGGGTAAAAACTCAAATAATCAAAGGAAAATATAGTTTCAAAATTTTCAATCAATTTTTGGTACTAAATAAAACTTTTGGAGGCTTCAATTCTATACCTTTCTTCAATCTCCTCCAACATTCTTCTATATTTTTTAGTATCTACTAGTATTTTTTATAGCTGACATTATATTTATAAATAGTAGACTCTTGTTCATATTTACAATAAATAATATTTTGTGCCCATCTCTTTGTAGTTGATCCTCCACAACCCTTCAAACTAGATCATCGTGTCATACATTTTTCCTTAATGATTTTAGAGTTTTAAAGTCACTCCAATGTTGCTTCAATTTTTTTTTTTAAGATCTATGTCTTTTTTCCTTACGTAAGAACCCAAGTCACAAATCCATATTCTTTCTCCCAAGCACCCCTTCACAAAATCATACTTGCAGGTTGGCAAGATCTTGACTCTAATACCACTGTAATTTCCCCTTCTAGATTTCTTAATAAAATAATATATTTACTTGACTTAAAAGATAATCTCAAAAAATTATATTCAAACAACAACAATTAATCATACTCAAACAACACCAATAACTAGATAAACAATCACATAGACTTGCATAAACTGAATCAAAATCTAGTAATGACTTATATTGATTAAATATTATCTCTACAATAAGGGATTGTTGTGATAGTTTTTATAATTTAGAAACACACAACTATAAATATACAACAAAAATACAAAAACCAAACAACCAAACTTTTATAAAAATCCTTGAAGCTTCAATGCACTCTCTGAGCGAGAATTCCCTTATGAACCAATGGGTTTTCTTCCTCTAATCCTAGATAACCAATGGGTTTTTTATCCACCAATCACTCTCTCCTATGGGTTTTTGTCCATATAAAATATCTTGAACACAATGTGCTCTAGAAGAGAAATTGGCATAATATAGATGATTAAAATTGAAATGTTTTTCTAGTTTTATATGCTACCCATCCAAAAAATCAATAATTCATCCTAGACCCAAGTTGGTGCCAAGGCCCAAATTTGAATTCTACATGCTCCATCATAGGTCAACCGTAGTGGGAATTCTACACATTACATCACAAGTTGACCTTACAAGCCTTACAAACTTTCTTATCAGAGGTTCAAAGTTTCTTCTTCCTTCCAAATTGGCATGCATCAGGAAACAACCATGATCCCCTACCTTCAATCGCTCCTTAGCATGTGTCAAACAACAACTTCAAACCTCGACCTCCAACAGGTCCTTGGTATTCATAAAAAAAAAACTCTAATCCCTAACCTCTGAGAGCTCATTGGCATGCATTAGGCAACCTCGATCCCCAACCTTCGACATGTCCTTGGCATGTGTAAAGCTGCAACCTCCATCCTTGAACTTTGATAGTTCCTTGGCATGTGTCGAGCAACAACCTTGATCCCTAACCTTTGATAGATCCTTGGCATGTGTCAGGAAACAACCCTAATCCCTAACCTTTGATAGCTCCTTGGCATATGTTGGGAAACAACCCTAATCCTCAACCTTCAATAGATCCTTACCATGCATCAAGCAGCAACCTCAATCCTCGACCTTCAACATGTTATTGGCATGCATCAGGTAGCGACCTTGATCCCTGACCTCCAATAATTTTTTGGCATACATAAGGTGAAAACTCTAATCCCCGAACTTTGATTAATCCTTGGCATGAGTCAGACAACAACTCCAATCCTTGAACTCTAGTAACTCCTTGAGGAAACAATATATTGTGCTCTATTTTTTAATTCAGTGCTCTGTTTTCCCCTGTTTTGGACGTGCTTTTGACAATTTAGCTAAAAATCATTTTGCTAGATTACTGTTAGATATATAAACACCACTTTTAAATCCCTGGGAGGTTTAGGTGAGAAGAGCACAGGGTAGACAGGAGATTTATTGGTCTCAAACAGACCAAAGTGGCGCTCCCCCTCATCCCCAGCCTTCCGATTCTCGTCGAACAGTGCAAAAATATATGTCTCAATTGCCGTTCCAGGTCTCTTTGGCGTTCCAGCATTGGACAAAACATGCTTGATTAGATTGTTTCTGTATGCCTGAGCATTGTCCACGGTAGCCAGGTCGTTGCCTGCGGAAGGCCACCCGCTTTCAGTTATTACAATTGGAATATTGTAATGTCCCAGCTTTTCCATAGCAGATATAAAGCTGTCGACCATAGCGTCGAACAGGTTCTTATACATTAGACCTCCATCCTTCACGACGGTACTTGTCGATCCGAACAATGCATAGTCTGCAGGAATTGAGCCTCCGGAGTCTATGCAGCAGTAGTATGGATAGACGTGGGCCATGAAAGGGGAGCCGTTATCTGACAGAAACTTAAGTATACCACTCATATCCTCACCAAATGTTCCCTCAGAGGGAGGAAATGACTTGGACAGCACGGACATTTCGTGTGGTGTGGAGACCTTGATGTTGTTCTGCAGATTGGCATTACTCAATGCCGTCTGAATGTTGCGCATCGCAGGTAAGAGATACGAAATGTATTGTCTATTTGAAAAAACCATATTTCCCACTGCAATGTGTTTGATGTTGACAGAAGGATAAAGTGGGTTAATGCTGTCAGTCACCCATGTGTTTGCTGCAACCTGATCACTTGCAATCTTCTTAAGCTCACTGTTGTCAACTCCCACAATCACTTCGATTCCAGAATTCTTGAGGGCCTGCAGCACGTCCAGATTTGCTTTGAATAATCTCACCTTTCCTATGTTGTTCGACTTCAACAGATTCACTACCTCTTTTGGAGAAGGCAAACCGTCTGAAAGCTTTCCATAGCATCCTCCTATATCTTTGCACCATCTGATAGACATAAAAAAGAAAGGATTTATATGTGTGAATATGAAGAGATTTTATTAACATGAGATCAATACAATTTATTTTTTATAACAAAATTTAATTTAATTTAATTTAGTTGGTATGAGTTTTCTACCCTTCATTAATTAGAATAGTACAGTTTAAATCTTTAAACTGTACGTTTTTTGGTCAATGTTTCAGATCACATCCAGTGATCTATCATCAGGAAAAGAACCAAAAACATGTACTATTCAATTGAACTTTTTAAAGTTGATATATAAGATCTTATTAACAGATTATTTTCATAAACTCTTAATACGACAATAAATGAAGAATGTCTAAAGAATGTGTTGTCTTTGAAGTATTATCATGTTATTTATGTCAACTTTAAAACTGTTTTCCTCTTGATAGGGTTCCTTTTTATCTAATCAAAAACATAAAATATCTCTAAACTATAAGATTAAATTAAACCCAACCACAGGCTCCTTTCCCTTTTCTCCTAGTTTCAAAGGATTTGTCTCAAAACCCACGTTATCCTTGTCCTCAACATCCATTTCAACGAGAGAGGAAACTTTCATGCAGTGATAACTTTCAAATTTCATTTGAAAAAGATATAAAATCTTGGCAAATTTTTTATTTTTAAAAAAGAAATATTAATTTTTATTGGCGAATCTTATTTTTTTGAAAAAAAATAAAATTAATGGCGATTTTTTAAATCATTAAAAATTTCTATAAAATTTTGATGAAATGAAAAATAGTCAAATGCATTAATTACCATGAAAAATCATTCTTTTTAAAAAAAAATTATGTGGAAAAGTAATGGCTCAAGAGTGGTAGTGATTGACTAGTTCTAAGTTTAAGGTGTAGTGCTTGTGCTTATAATTCCTTTATATTTTAAATCAAACATTGAATATTTTAAATTGGCCCTAAATTATTTTCACCACCATTGATTTTACTTATAATCTATTGGTTTGGGTTCAATCTTAGACCCCACATGCATTGGAGCTTTGTGAGTACATTTTGGCTTATTGAATTTAACCTCAGCCATTAAATTATAAATAAAATTAATGGTGGTGATTAAAAATTGGTGATATAAACCTAAATTAACCAATAATTATATAATATTATTGGTAAATTAACTTCATTTTCTACTATAACTTATAAAAATTAGGTAAACCTAATCTAATAAGGTATTGAATATTGTGGTTAACTTTTGAGTTTAAGAGTTTAATAAAATAAATTTTCTAATGATTTAACCAAGACTAAAATCAAATTTTGTAAAAATATGGCAATTCAAGTAACCTTATAGCTTGTACTATTAGTCAATTTTTAAATTCTCAATTTCAACTATTAGTCAATTGATGAATATTAGCTTCAAAAAAAAAAAAATCTTTCATACACAATTGCATCACCTGCTAGCACTTGCATTGAAAGGAGTTGCAATGATTATGCCAATAGAAATTATATAGAATACCTACAAATTTCTTAGGAGGTCTATAAAATTTATAAGCAATTTATTAAAAAAAATGGTACAACATTAGAAATGTGTATTAATGATAATTTTTTAATCCAAAACGTGAAGCATATTTGCAAATGAAAATGATTTCTAAGTCCAACTATATTTATATACATCTTCTCTTGTCATTACAAATGAAAACCATAAGGAGATTTTTTTTACAAATATATACTAAGTTTAAGATTATTTTCCTCAAATTCCTTAAATGAGTTAAATCATTATAAAACTATCTCAAGCTTAACAATTCATTGACGCCAATCCTAAAGATGAATAGTAATCTTATATTCTTCAAAATCTGGATGTATAAAGAACTACTTTAAGCAAATCTTATTGGTAAGAAACCTTCCACATACTCTGAGATTAAATCAATTGGGCATGCCATGCACCCAATGTTACAACCAATATAATGCAAAATAAATTTAACTCTAACAAATTTGTCAATTTCCTCTCTTACTACAAATAACTAACTCTTTCCATATGATTTGTTTGTGCCTTTAGTCACATTAAATATGAACCATTGACAGAGCAATGTTGTTTGCTATTAATATACATTCAAATTCAAGTCTTTCATTTATAAAACCTTGGAGTAGTGGCTTTATTTCAATATGTTGTCACGTCTCAGACTGATGTTGTTTTGTCCATGGCTTTGTGTGGATTTATTTTATGAATGATGATGTGTGCTAAAATAATATGATTTATTACAATGCTTTGGTGTGGAAATGTGAAAAGTATTTACTATTGAAAATTATGAATGTATTTTATTTTGAAATATGTAAGATAGAACAAAATTGAAATATTGATTTAATTATTGCTTTGATTTATATCTCTATATCGATTACTAATACAATTTCGTTGTTGCGTGCCTGAGTGCACTTGAGTTGCAGGTGGTGAAGACCAAGAGTGTGATTGAGGAAAGAAGGTTAGCTTCCCGAGGGTAAAAGAGGAAGAACTCTCGGTCACACACACAACACTTAGATCATCATATAGTTGCATTTAGGCAATGTCTATCTAAATGGTTTGTTTTGAACTGTTTGCAAAAAAAATAAAAAAAATAAATGGATAAATAATAAAATAATAATATAAATATATATTAATTATTAAATTTCAGTTTTAAAATATTTAATATTTCTAAATTTATCTTAATTGTGATATTTAAATAACAAGCCAAATGGATTATGTGTTTATGGAGAAAGTATTTTTTAATTACTTATCTAACTTTTTGTGCAAGTAATAGAAAATATTTTATTATGCTTTATTTATTTATGAAAATGAAATAAAATAGAAATATTTTATATTGCTTTTGTTTTAATTTCTATTAGGGTTTAATAAGAGAGGAATTAATGTAGAATAGGAAAAGACATTCCCGTAAAGAAACGGTTCTTGAAATTTCTTCTTGAAAAACAATATTCTCGAGAAGTTTGGGGTATCAATGGCTGCAAGAAGCTATTTTCTTTTATCAATTTCGAAGGTCTGGAAGGAATTGGGGGAGAAGTTAACAGAAAATTAAGGAATCAAAAGGCAGGAGAGAAGAGGAATTTCTCCAGAAAGTCCAGCTTAGGAAAGGGAGGCAATAAGGAATTTTGGACATCTACAATTACCAAGTTCTTCTATTCTTCTCTTATTAACCAGTTTGAATTTTAGCATAAAAATTAGAGAATTGGAATGCAAGATTTTGAGGAAATGAATGCAAATGTCTGAGAAAATGTCTTCAAGTGTTTTCTTTAAATATGGGAAAAACCATCTCTTCATTGGTTTACCTTCTGAGAAAACGTTCAATTTCTCTCTTCCAAAAAGGGGTGGCAATCTTTTGAAATTTGTATTTTGTGTTTCTATTTCCTATTGCTATTCTTTTCTACAGAATATTTTTAAAAGAATGAAAGCATATAAAATATATATGTACACAGATAGATATATATATATATACACAGGATTTCACATTCCTATGCATATATATATATATATATATACAAAATTCATATATATAAAATTCCACATTTAAATCTTTATCTGTCTTTATTTTGAAAAATTTGAATGAAACATTGCTGGTTCATAGTTTGTATGGCTCTGTGTAAATGGTTTACTAT